>OZ016502.1:7802666-8407666 GCA_963966595.1 Physocephala rufipes
TATATATATATATATATATATATATATATATATATTATATATATATATATATATATATATATATATATATATATATATACATATATATATATATATATATATATATATATATATATATATATATATATATATATATATATATATATATATATATATATATATATATATATATATATATATATATATATATATATATATATATATATATATATATATATATATATATATATATATATATATATATATATATATATATATATATATATATATATATATATATATATATATATATATATATATATATATATATATATATATATATATATATATATATATATATATATATATATATATATATATATATATATATAATATATATATATATATATATATATATATATATATATATATATATATATATATATATATATATATATATATATATATATATATATATATATATATATATATATATAATATATATATATATATATATATATATATATATATATATATATATATATATATATATATATATATATATATATATATATATATATATATATATATATATATATTATATATATATATATATATATATATATATATATATATATATATATATATATATATATATATATATATATATATATATATATATATATATATATATATATATATATATATATATATATATATATATATATATATATAATATATATATATATATATATATATATATATATATATATATATATATATATATATATATATATATATATATATATATATATATATATATATATATATATATATATATATATATATATATATATATATATATATATATATATATATATATATATATATATATATATATATATATATATATATATATATATATATATATATATATATATATATATATATATATATATATATATATATATATATATATATATATATATATATATATATATATATATATATATATATATATATATATATATATATATATATATATATATATATATATATATATATATATATATATATATATATATATATATATATATATATATATATATATATATATATATATATATATATATATATATATATATATATATATATATATATATATATATATATATATATATATATATATATATATATATATATATATATATATATATATATATATATATATATATATATATATATATATATATATATATATATATATATATATATATATATATATATATATATATATATATATATATATATATATATATATATATATATATATATATATATATATATATATATATATATATATATATATATATATATATATATATATATATATATATATATATATATATATATATATATATATATATATATATATATATATATATATATATATATATATATATATATATATATATATATATATATATATATATATATATATATATATATATATATATATATATATATATATATATATATATATATATATATATATATATATATATATATATATATATATATATATATATATATATATATATATATATATATATATATATATATATATATATATATATATATATATATATATATATATATATATATATATATATATATATATATATATATATATATATATATATATATATATATATATATATATATATATATATATATATATATATATATATATATATATATATATATATATATATATATATATATATATATATATATATATATATATATATATATATATATATATATATATATATATATATATATATATATATATATATATATATATATATATATATATATATATATATATATATATATATATATATATATATATATATATATATATATATATATATATATATATATATATATATATATATATATATATATATCGATTTTTCAACTGATGGTGCTGTCAAACGTAAGAGAAAGGCGATGTAAAGTGTTTGCGAATGACTGATTCAATATTCTCATTCGAGGTCGATGTAGACGTAGTACAAGGGAGTATTTCAACAATATCCCCAAAGCCAGATGGGAATTTGTTATCTTCCTTTTAGGCAAATATCGATAAACCATTAAAATATAATTGAAAATATAATTTATGTAGTACTATAGTTGAGGAAAAAAGGGACGGAGATATAAAGAGTGAGGGAGAGAGAAAGAAGAGCTCGTAAAAAGGCAAAACGTAATAAGACAGTTTTCAGCACGCAGCGTCATAAATCGAGGAACTGAAAACGTTCCGTAATTAGGTCAAAACGCATAAAAGCAGCTGCTGACAAAACATCGCCTTTTTCTGTGGTAAGGTTACACAGTAATAATCTATATTCACAGGAATGAGTCTAAAACCTTTCTTTTCTGAAGGAAAGAACTGAAGTTAAATACAGAAGTAAAAGAATTTATTTATTATTTTATAGTTGTTTAATTTGAGCAATAAATTAAATTAAATTTTATCATTTAAATGAATGCTTCTTCATATTTACTACTACTGAACGGTTAAGTGAATGCCTAAGTGAATTAGTCCCAGCCATGCTTGAATAGGATCGCTGTTTAGGTTCCACATTCATAATTCAGACTACAGACGCCGAGTTAACAAACATGTGAATGTACACGCGCCGGTAAAAGCAAAACGTTCTAGTAATTGTTCGTGTAATATGACATAATTATAGTTCTTGCAGGTAGCCGAGATTGCGGTTAAAGTTTAGGAAATACCATTTAATTAGTGAATATTAGCCTGTCAGGGGAGCCTTGTCATCATAAAAAGCGAAGCGCCATTTTGAGTAATATCTAGTTTCCTGTCATGGAAGTGTCACTTTATGTTTCTTGCGGCCTTGTCTCATGACCGATGCGACCGCTGCCAACATTAGTGTATTGCCACGGAACTCCCAACAGTTGTTAAAATAGAGTACCCAAAAACCACACAAAGACCGTGGCCAGCAACGAAAGGATGATAATGAGTGTCGGAAATCATTATCGGGCGGGTCGCCCTAAGCGTCGATTTGTTTGGTAAAACAACCAAATATACATTAACTCATATCGCTGGAAATGTTCACTCTATCGGCTGCGTTGTAATGAGCCGTTTCTTTCCACTAACCACTCCCACTAACCGCTGCTACTTCAACCATCCCTCCTTGTAATATTCGTTTGGCTTAATTTTGCTTCTGGATACATTTGCTCATGTAATATTTTCTACGGGTTCTACATAATAATGTAGCAATTTTATTAGCATAAAAACAACCATAATGAAAATGCATATAATATTTCAACGGGATGACTTACTTAATAAGGAAAGCTAACTTTATGGTTACCAGGCGCTACAATAATGAATTACAATTGTAGGAAATTATTGAAATTATTCGAAAGATTTTACCTGAACAAATGCAACATCCTGACTATATGCAGAATAAATAATTTAAATCGGAATATAAAAAAATCTGATAGAATATGTGCTTTAACTAAAATGCATTTTGTCTAGTTCGTACTTTTTAGCTTCATTTAAATTTATAAAATTCTACGAAAATTAAGAAGGTTTCAACAATTTTTCCTTCAGTTTATTTAATATATGTGAATTGGACGGCAGATATGCACCAAGGGTGCACCAAGTTCGGATGCCCAGGCGATGAGCGGAACCTTAAACTCCTAGGCGTTGACATACCTATGGAAACAGTAGATATCACGGCAGCCCTTCGTTAGCCGGTATCAAACACTGTTCTACCAATATCGAAACACCACATTTCTCTAACTTAGATCAACACTACAGATATGTTTTACTGTCAGAAGAGATCAATATAATGTTTGACTGTCTTATAATATCCAGAAAGGCTTTTTTTGTGACTTTAAAAAGTTTGTTAAAACCAACAATTAAATATCGGAAAATTTTAATCTAAATTGATTTTTTTTTTAATTTTTGTCACATTTTTATTGTCTCCAAATAAATTTATTGCTTACGAACTACTACTGGGTTCTGTGCGGGACTCATCATTGTTCATGAACTTAATTACACATATTTCTCATACTACAAGATTTTTACACTCCATTTTATGAGTTATCCAAATCGGAAGTCACTAATGATGAACAATCTGACAGAACCAATGTTATAATCGCGAAGGACGCAGAAAGTGCACAGTATCATAGATGCCAGTCCGCACTTTTATTCCCGTGCTTTACTTTATCCAACTTGAACGGCAGAAGTGTAAATTGCAGCAAGCGTTCATACTAATTTATTATACTAAATTAATTGTCTGATTCATTACACGGGATTAACTATTTAACCAGTTTAATTATTTTAATAATATAATTGTTCTCAAAAATGACATCAAGGCATATCTAGAGTGAACTGTGCATACTAACTGTGCATACTAATGCACATTACTAACTCACGGGAAAATAATTTCCTAACTTATTATCTCATTACTTCATTAACTCAGTATATTCTGTTATCAACTTCTCTGATTCTGTTATTTAACCATATGAAAAATACTTAACTTTGTGTTTCCCGAACGTCTTGTAAACTTACCTCTTTATTGATAAACTTTAATGTAATGTGTGGTTTAATTCCTAGTAGAAAAGAAAGTAATAAAATAACCTTAATATATGTATATTGCAGAAGTGTTCATAATTAGTACTTTAGAAAAGCAGTTGAAATTAGTTATATAAATATATTATATATTTATATCTAAATTATTATATTTACATTTATAACCAGCCTGTGATGACAGAGAACATTCGAACCAAATTTCATGCTTTATTTGTTCTATTCAACGCTCATTTTTGTGAAACAGTTCTAATTGAGGCGTGGGCGTGGCAGTTTTATGATTCCACCCATTTTCAACACTACCTATCCTCCTATCCATCCATCCTATGATGACAGGTAATATTTGTGCCAAATTTCATGTCACTATCTCTATTTTTGCGCTTATACGCCTGTACGAATTTTGTCTTTAGTGGGTGGACCACGTCCATTCTTTGGATTGTATTTTCAAATGAGGTACTAGACTCGGATATACAATTTCACCTTTAAGTTCGTACTCGGAGCTGAAAAATTGAGCTCTAAACACGATTTAAATCACATTAAATACCAAAAGTAGACGTTGAAGTTGCCCATTTTCAATACCAACCAGCCTATCCAAACACAAAATATTCGTACCAAATTTCATGATCACAGCTTCATTCGTTCTCTTGTAATTGTGATTACACAGACAGCCAGACAGACAGATAGATATACAGACAGACAGACAGGGCTAAATCGACTCAGTGGATCGTTCTGAGCCGGAATATATATACTTTTCTATATCTATTGTAACTCCTTCAATGCGTTACAAACTTAGTATCAACGTTAATATATCCTTTTTCCATTTTTTAAAGGGTATAGGATACAAAAACAATGGAAAACTGTTAAAATAACAACGAAACATATGCATGATAAAAATTTTGTTAATAAGAAAATGTGGCGGCCTCATATTGCTCGAGGCTGCGTGATTATATAAATACATAGTTTAGTATAATATACGAATTTATTCATTTCGGTTTTAACCAAAAGATACGAGAAAATGCGAATTTATTCTTTTAGGTTTCGCGCTCCAATACATGTACAAGCATGCACACACTCAAAACGCACACATACGCCCATGCATCTACACATATACGCTTACACATACACACGTTATAATTGTGATAAATTTGGTGATTCCAAACATTAAGAAAAATAACTTCTATACTGAGTATAATTTGAAATTAACAAATTTCGCAAGGACGAGTTATCTTCCTCCTCTTTTTCTCCTTGTTAGAGGTTTTCATGTCTGCTTTTCTATCTATATTACATTTGATTTAATACTTTATAATGTCACCACATAGAAGTACGTGATTTGTCAGAAACCTATTCAACAAACAATAAACGAGATTATGTTGAGTTTATTGCTTTAAATTTTAAATTCGTAAGTTTATTAATAAACTTAATATAAATTATATACACTCCCACATAATTATATTCCTTGTTTTAAGATTAATCTTTCTACAACATCATCAAAACTTTTTCAAACAACGTTAACGTATTATTGGCGCTGTTGGTCTTACTTTCTCTCATCGTGGAAAACTACTACCAAGAGCATTTTTTGTCATTCAGAACGTGCTTAAACGAAATGTTGCCGTCATTTCTCTACGTCTGTAAAGACCTTTATCATAATGTAGAAATTACAAATAAAACGTAATTCATTAATTTGCTGATCTTTGTAATGGAACCGAGTGCTACGCCCAGATATCCTCTCGTCTTTTCTGCAGACACTGAATGGTGTTCAAGTGTAACTGAAACGAATTTATTTGTCACAATTGTGCCCTCATTCCAAATAAATATGTTATTCCCTTTGAAGAAGGGGATAGAAGCAATGTTAAGTGTTTCGAAAGAAGCCACGCATTAAATACTGCGTCTGCTGGATGGCCTTTAAGTGTCTCTAGCGCATAAAAATTCGCCTATGAAAATATTTCATTTAATTTTTCGTGCCTTTTTGTTGCCATTTGTAATTGTTCTAGCCCCATCACATTTTTATTTATGTGGGCACAAATATTTTGTATGAGAATTTATTTCATAGTATGCTTTGTTATTTAAATTTTTACAACAAGTGATTGAGAGGGGGGTATGAAAACCATAATTGTATGTCAATGTTATTAATAACTACCACTACTACTTGTTTTACTAACAACTGTAAAACCTTTATTATTACAAAAAAATAGTGTTTCTTGAAAGCAGCTTTAATTTTGCCTGAAGCATTTTTGCCTGAAACCGATGAAGATCGCCCCAGGAAAGACCACATAACAGACTTCTCTAATTGCACGAACGGGTTTTTCCAAAATCACTCTCGTTTACCTTGACTTTGAAACCGAGCAGCTATGACGTCTATGCTTATGCGAAATTGTTTAGATTATTCTGTCCCTGCTACCGCTATTATTCCCCAAGTCTAAAGAGTCAAAAGAATGTCATGAAAACTTCATTGCAAACATCGCGCCGGTTTTCATTTGTTGCATGGTGCATTACGTAACTGTAGGCGGAGATATTTCAGATAGGTAAATAGTAATATATAAATAGTGAGGTCAATAAAATTGGCAGTCGCTGAATTGCAAGGAAAAGTGTTAACCTCAATTGATGGAATGAAAATATTGGGTGGCCGATAAATGAGCAATGTGTGAGGGAAACGTGACTAAAACCGAAACGGAAAAGATGCCCTACTATGAAAAAAAACTATGCCCTACTGAAAACTATGGCTGCTGGAGCTATTGGTAAAGTTGCCACTATTAATATTTTATCACACAAAGCATAGGACTTTCAAGATTTTAATATTACTGTTGCCTGTCAGTGCACTTATTCGTAGGCTGTTGTTGGTCTTATTTTTTCTATTCATCTCCTCTCTTCTTTTCCTCGCGGTTCTTTTCTGGTGGTAGCTAACGTTTTTATTTTCGCCAGCAGGGCGCCAAAAAGTTATATATAATATATATAGAAACGAGGCTAATATTCGAAAAAGTGTCACGATATCGCTTTTTTTCTATTGCTGCTGGCAATACTGCCAGCTCCCACAAAATATTTGCTTTCGTGACTGCAAGGATTATTGTCGTTATTTTTGGTGTTTCTGCTGATAGTGCTATTAGGCGAGTAATCCGCTGTAGAAAATTTATTTTATTTTTCTACGCAAAGTTCCGTGGTAGTTATTTGTTTAACAAAACGAAGTTATTGGGAACGCAGCTGCATCAGATCGTTACAACGAATTTTCTTGTTTTACAATAATGTTTCAATTCGTTTTTTCTTGTTGGCAGCAATGTGTATATAGATCCTCAATATAGGTCTTTTTTGATAGGTTTTTTTAATGTAGGTTAAATGATGTATAAAAACCTACATTAATGTAGGTTAAGCATAAATTGGTTTTTAACTTTGGAGAAACAGAAAATTTAATGTGTTTCAAAATTGAAACTAGACAGTTTATTTTTTCCCTTGAACGTTTTTGAAACATTAAAAATTTTTTAATCGAATTCACGGTTGAGGGCAATACTTCTCTGCGTAAGCGCTGCCAATAAAAACACATGTTGGATGTTTCGGGTCAGTTTAGAAACACTTTATATTTTACATGATTCGCTGTTAACATGATTCACTCGTATCAAGTAGTCAATACGTACCACCTGTTTAAAAGAATAAGTTTCTATTGCTAAGAGAGCGGCTTTGTTTTTAAATGTGTTTAATTACATTCTTTTAAATTATATGTATATATCTAACATTATTTTTCGTATAACTTAGGCATATATTACGCTACGAGATTTAACATAAATGAATCTGACATCCAGCATCTGAATTGTTAGATTTTTCAAAAACATTATTCTATAAAAAGTATGTAGATACCCGAGTGCCACTCCACCCTTAATAAGAAGTAAAAATATAGTGGCAATATAAATAAATCTTAGGAGTGATAAATAAATCATATGAGTTTTTTTCGAAATGTGGTTTTCATAGTAAGCAGTAATAATCAAAATATCTTTTAGTTTTCACCCTAATTAGGAGCATTAGCCAACTTTACGCAGATAATATAACACAATCACCGGTTTTATTAATTTTATATGAAATATTCATTAATTCTTAGCCAAGATATCAAGCAATATCCATTCAATTAATGTCAAACCGGTGAGAAAAACAGAAATATTAAATAATTTTGTATTCATGTATTAGAAAAGCGAATAGTGGTAGACATCACAGAAGCATTATCTGTTCGAGTGCTGATCGAAGAATTCAATAATTAGAAAAATATTTTGTAAGTGACAAAAGGCAAGAGCGAAATACTTTGCGTACCCTCAATTTAATATAAAAGAAAGATTTGTAACTAATATTTGTCATTTTAAATCCAATCCTAAGAAATTATTAATTTAATGTATGCTTGCTCGTGGGGGTGTCAGTTTCTCATTATAAAAATAATTGATGGGTTACGAGAGAACATACATTTTTCTTTTCTAATTTTGTTTTTCTGAACTTCATTTTAGCCTATCATATAGACGATTTTTTTCCTCAGCCATTTTTGAAGCTGTTTTATTTATTATTTATATTCCGAGAGGGATTATTAGAAGGTGGTATCTACGTTACCGTAATGTTGAATTTTCTGTCACCCGAACCGTCAAATTTAAATCGAAATAGTATCATAAAAAGGAATTGAATTTCATCAACTTACACGTGAATTCACCCAGCCCACAGCGCAACAAATATATGTCACTGGTTCATGGTCAGGGCGCGCCGTCACCACCTAATTGCGGTTAGTTATTTTACATGGAAACTTTTATTCGATATCAAAATTTTAGCTGTTGGCAAGAAGGGTTTTTAACGCATTTTGCTATGAAAGGAAATGTAATCTATTTTTTCTCACTTACAAATTTTAAATCGTGATTTATGGCCGTTTGATAACCATATGACTTGAACTGACTAAAATTTAAGATATATTAATTAATTTATCTGGAGCAAAACGAATATTTTTTATTGGATTTAATAAAATTAAATGAAGAGGTTGATTTTTCTAATTTTTCTACAGCTTTTCAAATAATGCACATAATCTTTAGCAATTAATCAATCATTTTTATATCAAATCCAATAATGCATTTAATTGATGACTGTGATAAACAATTCTGGTAAAAGCAATATATATAATTTTTGTTTGCAACTTCTAAATTAAAGCATTTACTTTTTATATCACCATCATCAGCATCTTCACAAAGCGTTGATGTAAATATTGATGTTGCTGTCATAAAAATTGTACAAATAAAATGTAGCGTAATTGTGACATAAAACTTAAGAATAGAACAAACAATACAATCGACAAAAATGACAGAAAGTTTCTCCCAATCTGTCTTTTGTTTTTGGAAAAACTTTCCTTCGGTACTACTACCCCCCCCCTATCTTTTTCCGCGTTGTTTTCCTCACCGACCTTCTTTCTCATACAGTAGAAACAATTTCGCTCATTTTCGTATAGCACTCGTGAATGAATTTGATGTTTGATTTGCAGCAGCTTATTCCGTTAAGAAATACAGCATCATGAAATAAAACGTCTGTGATACCAAGAAAGTTTTTGCAATTTTATAGCAATTTCCAAAATAAGAAGGTTGCAATTTTATTGCGACACTTAAAAGTGAAACAAAAAAATCATAGCAGTGGAAAATAGCACAATAGTAAACAAAGTAACTTTTTGAGATTTCCGAAATTTGGTATAAAACCTAGAGGATTTTGATCATAAGGAGATAAAAGGGCGAGAGAAAATGAAAAATCTTAAAAGAGAAACCAAAATACCTACAAAAAAATTTTTTTTCAAAATTCTGTTGATACATTTTTGTTATTTCAAGTAGTAAAATTCCAGAAACCATAAGATTATGGTTATAATAAAAACCCAATATAAGCCCATCACCATTAGACAAACCACGTAATAGAAAATTCTAAAACACTAAAATAACAAAATTCTAATAAATACGCAACGAAAAGTAAAATTTGGATAACAGTAAAATAGCAGAACATAATAATAAAAACCCTAATCTGAAAAGATTGACACAAAATAGACTAAAACTGCCAGAAGTAACTATCAGAAGTAATGACAAGGCTCATTACACATAAAGAGATATATTTTAATTTAATTTTATCTTGGTTAATAATGTCAGTTTCGGAAGAGATCAATTTTCAAGTTTGAAACCGCTACTTTATCCGTAGCTATTTTTTAAACCGCTATTTTATCGTATATCCTTCTATAGTGGAATGATACAAAACCCGCATTTTGTAAGCAAACTTCCATTGCCAGACATACTCTCTGTCTAGATTGTAGATTATAATCTGTTTTAGAATATTTTTAATAAAGATAAATAACCATAAATAATGAAGGATAAATAATAAAGAGGCAGTCTCATTATGAAATACCACGTGATTTATACTATGAATAAATAGAATTCGTAAAGAAACCACGTGGTCAGTGAGTTAGTAGCCAATCATGTGTAATTTTATAATATTAACGATTTTTTGAAGAGGGTTATAAGGACCTCTACAAAGAATCCTGGAACGTATGAGTGTAACCCAGACGAATAACAACACTCGTCACAGAATATAAGTTAAGCAATAATAGACAATGGTACGATTAAAAGGGGCATTCAACTGGAATTCCTGCGTAGCCACAGGAATTCCAGATGAAAATTAGCAAAATTAACCCATGGAGCGCAATTCTTCATGGATTGTGCTATTTTGGCGAACTTTCCGCTTTTACTTCGCTTCTAAGATCAAGTTAACTAAATAGTCAAGGACTAATGACTATGTGAAATACGGAATTGGGCTCATGATGAAATATAAAGTGCTGAATTGGGCAATGGTTGGTCTTACCCAGTCTTGTTACGCCATTATTGCCGTTTTCCGTTATAAGATAAACATTAGATTTTCTAAAGGATATTCCGATTCTCAATGGATTTCCGTAACATTCGTGTACTCAATTTTATTTGTGTACCTTCTAGCGTATTCCCCGCCTTCTCCTCTTCGTTCCTCTCGCACTGTTATCGACCATGTACCAAGAATACATTATGCATTATTTCAGTTCGGATTTGTCGGTGTCGTTTTCATCACCAGTTTCATTGTTGTCGCCAAGGGATGTTTATTGTTAAACTGCTACTACCATTCTAAATCAACATCACTTGTCTTCAACAACTAAGAAATTTCATTTAGCGCTTTTCCTCTCAGTATTCTTCTTCCTCTCCTGCTTCATAAAAGCCATATTATGTGTTTCTGATATCATGCCAGAACTGGTAGTAAAAACTCATCATGTGACAAGAGATTGTTCCAGACGACGCCATGTATGTGAAATATTTAGTTCGCTAGTACTGATTGTAGAGCGGGGGAGACGGAGAAGCGTGTGTAAAGCTAGGGGAGGTCGGAGCGTATCATACAATTGTTCTCATGCTCATTCAAAGAACACAAAATGGCACTTTTGCAAATGCTGCAGAGAAATATCAGCGGTAGTGTTCCTATTATCTATTTTTCTATTATTTGTTCTGTTATTTGCATTATTTTATGTTCTAAATTTAACAACAGTTAACATGAACGCATGAGTTGTACGAGGAGTATGAATATATCACGTGACACCACCACCATTACTGTACAAAACCCCATGACCATCAGTGGCAGATCCAATGCTTATCAATGAATCTTATGCCGGCAGCAAAGAAGACTCTTTTAATTATCAACGTGTTTAAGATTGGATTCCTCTTCTTCTTTTAACTTTGTTCTTGTTGCATGAACTACCGCTCAAACAAGATTTGGTTCTCTTATATTTTCGCCTTTTATCTTCCGTTTTGTTTTAATTTTTTGTTGCATAATCACTCTTTCGGAAATTTCTTAATTGTTCCAATTTTATTCTTTTTTCTTGATTTTGTTTTATTTTGCACGTTTTTCTGGTATCTCCATAAATATTGACAAGATAGGAAGCAAAAATTGCAAAAGTGCAGAGCAATCAAGTTTTGTTTCTTCTTATTTCTGTTTGCTCAAGGTAAAAAGGATAACCTTACGGCTAACCAAAACAGACAAAGAGAACATGAAGCTTCAAAGAAGTGCTGCTCAAAAGTTGGATCATGAGCAAGGAAAATTGTACAATAATATAGATTAAAATACAGATAAAAAAGAAAAACGTTCAATTACCAAAACAATGAAAAATTTCAAAATATTCTACCTTCCTCGCATTTTGTACAATATGGTTCATTGAAAAATAAAAACGGCAAAACCAAAGAAATAAAATTAAAAGAAAACTATATGAAATAATTCCGTGCTGGTAATTATCTCTTCCCGCGGCTAGAATTTAATTAGAAAATACAGCCAAAGTTAGACGATGCTATTAATTACAACTCAGATCAGTTAAGCTCCAGTGTTTCTGACTCTACCTGCAGAGTAGTGACGAAGAGCATCCACGGAGGTGCTCGTAAAAAGTCACCGTATAGTTCTTTATCGTTTGCATTAACAAATTCAGGCTTTGCAAATTTATTTGTAATTTCTTGCAAATTTGCAGAAATTATAAATTCATGATTTTTGCGGTTGGCCATTCTGGAATTATTCAGCTTGTGGGATCAAAAGGAACAGCTGGGACTGTATGATGATATTCTGTTTTACGAATGAGTAGACATAATCCAAGAAAAGGGTGGCGATGGCAATGGAATAATTATCGATATAATTGTTATTCCATAATCGCTGATATATTTTTGTGGTTAGAAAATATTTTTGAAAGATCGCTTTAAAGGTTTTTATCAACTTGTATTTGAACCTTTTGAGTTTCTGTCTTCAGAAAAAAGTTTTATATTATATTTCTATTTAAAACTCGTAAAATATCATGCCTACACACTGCAAAACTTTTACCTCAATTTATGTGCTGATTTCGTATCTCCCAACGTGTCATTCGCCTCACGATTCTGGTTTCCTCTTAAGTTTCGGACTTATGTATTTAACAGTTTATTAAAGCAATCGCAAAGATGAGACGAAAGAGACCTTCGGAGATATGAGAGGAGCACATTAATATTTCTACTGATTTCGCATTGCCTTTTGTTAATACATAAAAGGAAAAATCCTTGCCATTTCTGTGATTTTATTCTTATTCTATTCAGATCTAGAAATACCTTTCCGTTTGCAAGAGCCAATATTCCTTATTTTTAATTTTAATTCTGGTATGTAAACCTAATAGCGGAAGGGCGTGTCAGTCGTTTGATGTGTCAGTCTGTCGATCAATGCCGATCTGTCGATTTTAGTGGTGTAAAAAACTGACTGGGTAAAATCTTTTTCTTTTGGTTTGGTTGAAATTCAACTTATATCAGTCGTAACAGCATGTGAGTTGGAGCTAAAGCGCAAACTCTATACGCGAATCGAGAGTGAGGAAGCTAATTTTCGTCGCTCCGTTTTTGACATAGGCTCTCAATCGTTGCTTCTTTCCGATATTAGTCGAAAACTGACTGATAAATCCACCATTTCATAATAGTGTCTTTATCGGATGTTTCCTCCATTTGGCGATATCTGAATTCAATGTTCCACCTACGTACTGAGTTCTAATGGGTGTTGTCCTACATTGCAAAAATTAAGTTGAAGCAATAGAAGCTGCAATAATTTCGTGGAGAGTGCGTAACCGCGAATCAGAATATCATTCCCCAAAGTCCGACTTACTCGAACATGAATTATATTTTGCTGGAAACGAAATGAGGCAAAAATTTTAATAATGAGATTTCAAGAAAAAACCCATGTTTAAATCCTAAAAAAGCGCTGATGTAAAAAAATTATGTATGGCTTGGTAAATAATTTATAAATAAGTGTGTAATGTATTACCAATATCGCCTACTTCGACCGGGCCTGCACTTGTAGTATATTTTATAGTTTAGAATTACATTTCCCTTTTCTTGGTTAACTCAGGCCAACTAACTTATCATTAAGCAACTCTTCTCAGAAATGATAATATAATAATGGACGTGACACCTTAATTTTAGGTGGGTTTATATTGCCCAACTTTGCTAACTCGGGTTTAAATATTATCTTCAAAATGTAAATAGATATTGAAAAATGAGGCTTTGGTCGATTACTAATCGAAACTGGGCCGATTTCACCTGCTTTTAAAAACAAATAATTATTGTTAAAAATAACAGAGAATATACATTCCATGACAATACTTCCACACGCTATTAAGCACTGTGCTCTTCATTATAATTGCAGTTATGGCAGACGGGCCATCCCCATTTCCCACTCCCCCACCCCGTTCCATCGATAGGTTTTGGAAGTCAAATACACTTGTAAATGTACTTGTATTAGGCATCAAAAATGAGCGTAGTTCTATTCGATTTTGCCGGTTTTCAACGACAAAGAATTTATCATAACATAGAATATTCGCGCTACATTTCACGACAATACTTCCAAAATTTAATCCTTTCAAAAAATTATTAAATAGAAAATTTATTATTCTTTAAAGTCCACAATCTGTTAAAATCAACATTCTGACGCTCGACAACAATAAGGAAACTGCTTATAAAATATAAATAATAAGTGTAAAAAGACTATTATATCAATCATTTCATAAAATTGCCTTACATTCGCGCTAATAATTAATTAGTTACGAGAAACAGAAAGTATTTCATACACTGGGTTTTTCAAGTCTTCTTTTTTATCTTCTCCACTTAAATCAAGCAGAAAAAAATTTGGTTGAAGGAAGTAAATTGCTTGCGCATTATTATACAGCAAAGCATATTCCTTCTTTCAAGTGCATCCCTTTTTTAGCAATAGCAGACTGTGCTAACTGCAGAGCGTTTAGATTACGTTGTTCTTCAATCAGCGGGATAAACCCTTTCTGAATGGTTAGTTTTTTCTTTGCCTTTTTAATTTATATAAGACAAATGGATGCTTCGTGAAGTCATACATCCGAACGAGTAAAAGTATACTGTCTTGTTGTATCTTCGGTTGCTGTACTTAATTACACCATTATTCTTGATCGCTTGTTATTCATCTACACCCGTGCTTAAACCTCGCTTGTGTCTTTGCTTTGTCAACTTTTCTAATATGTTAGTACGATCCTGCTTGATGATGTTTTCCCTATAAATTCCGTTCATCCTTAATAATATTTCCTGTGTATGAAATGTATATAGGAATGTATGAAATATTTCATACGTTTAGGTGAATTTCTTTGCAAATTTTAAAGTGATTGTTTTAATAGTTATATTTTCATCAACGTTATTTGCTCTTTAGAGCAAAAGTAATTAATAGTTATTCGTTATTAAACCTGAAATAAGACTGACCTGAATGTGCAAATCATATGACTTAAATAATAATAATTAATGCATATTACTAATTATTGCATAAAGGAAAATAAATGCTTTTTGTCAATATCCCGTCTGATCCCGTCTGATGTCCTGACGTATGAATTTTACGTGGCGCAGTTCTGGATTAAAATTTAAGAAGTAAGAACACCAACTTCGTCCAGGCCGGAGGTTATATACCATAGACCCATCATATAAATTTATGGAGGGATCTTAATAATAAGAGCGTGCTACATACCAATTTTAATGGTACATTTACCACTTCTTGTTGAATTTATATCTATTAATCCATTTTCGACAGGACTCCTCAAAAAATTTACACATAGTATAGCATAATAGCGTCTACCCCATCCAGTTTTTTCTTGGATATATAACGCCCACTGTCACGTCCGCCAACAAATTTCGTATTCAAAATTTCAAGAAAGACAAAAATGCGGCTTTCCAATTAAATTTATTAAAACAGCAGATGCAGCGTTGAGCCGACATCACCAATTTTCAACGCTAATCAATTTATAATGTTGGATAATATTGGTGTCATGTTTTCTGACAATACCTCTAATCGTTCTCTCACGATACGGTATGCTTTATAATATATAATTCTTTAAAATAATTTAGAATACTCAGGAGAGATTGAGGATAAAATCTTGTTATTCAATTTCGATTACAATCGTAAATATATTCGTGTTCCATAAATTAATATTAGGTATTAGAAGTGGACGTGGACATCTCATCCCATTTCGCCCTATTTGAAGCCCAAGCAGCATATAATAATAAAGAAGATTTGTGCCAAACCTCATGATTTCAACAAACTGACTTTAGGAGATATCGGCGGTTACATTTCCAACTTCAAGGGGCTGTAGCCCCGCCCCTAAGGTGGAGCAGATCAGAATTTGTTGTTGTTGGGGTCAGCAACAACAACTACACAAGAACAACTAAAATTACAAGAACAACAGCGAGGTTTCACTAAAGTAAATATAAGCCCAAAATAGAATAAAATATTTGTTATATGCTGACAAACATTTTTAATAAATTTCCGAGTGTTCTTCGAAGTTTGGTTCGGTTTCGCTATGAAAAGACATGTGTTTATATCATCTATCCCTTCATTAATACATTCCTATATTCCTTCCTCAATATATATCTTTTAATACTCTCGTCTTTTGAAAATGTCTCTGAATTTGTTCACTTTCGATCATTGTTTAAGAAGTGTAACTAAAAAACTAACGACCACAATTATTTGTATTTATTTTCTGCCTTCACTTATTGGCACTGATGGAATAGTTTGTTAATTTATCTCCGTTATTAGATAATCAACTTGGTAACGAAGATGCATTAGGCGTCCCTCAATTGTGCACCTTTTCACGCAGCTTTCTACACTTTGATGAAATGTCAACTCAGAGGGATTATATTTAGAGCATCAATTTTGTTATTCTGTAGTATTTTTTCTCAAGTCTTACTTCAGTGTCTCTTAAAAGTAAGTGGGTTGATAAAAATAAGTGGGCTGGGATCAACTTAAACATAAGTGGGTCGAGATCAAATATTTGTTAATAATGGACACCAATGTATCTGACGGAAGTAATATACTGTACGCGCATAGCTCTCTTTTATTGTAATCTATTGCTCTTTATCTCACATGTTAAGAAATGCTCTGGGACATCAGTACACTCTACGTAAGTGACATTTTGGCCAGATTCTGTAATGATGACAGTGATTGATTACATTTTATTTTCTGATATTAATTGCTTCATGAACTTTGTATTGTCATTCGATCCATCGGCAGAGAAAAGAGGTAAGGCTAAATTATAGTTCACGTTTTCTTGCCTTTTTATAAAGGAAAACTATATAAAAAAGTGAGGCCAATTTTGTTGTATTTTAGAGTGACCGCTAAAGATAAAGAATGGTTTGGTTTTTATTGCAGTTGTTACCACACTGTTACCAAGTACAACCTTAACTATCGTAGACAGAATAGAACGATGAAACCGATGTTGGATATAATTTTTCCCTACAGAATTTTTCGTGGGGCCATATCGGGGCCATTTGGATGACGTCATATTACTTTATCAACATTCTTCTTGGAGGTGATCATTAATACTTTTTGGCCACAGTTACGTGCACATAAAAATACGTAGGAGCAAGACTTCGTACTTCGAGCGCGCTAAAAGTGGGAGAGCGGTGGCGAGATGGCGACGAGGTTGGCCGGTAATGATTCTAGAGAAAAGTTCCAGGTTTAATATGTTTCACACAAAACTAAAACCAAGTAAAAAATCGCTTAGAAAATATCCGTAGTAGTAGTTGCGAAATAATTTATTTAATCTATACTACGTTACAATAAATAATTATAAATATTTTCCAACAATGATCATTTATTTATTCTGCTGCTGATAATAGTTGATTTAGTACACCTGGAACGCTGGAGTACAATATCGCGGCAAGTATGGAATAAGCTTTTTGCTTTCGAAAAGACTTTTTATTAGTTTATTTTTAAAGAACACATTTAAATACTGTCAAATACAAATTAGTTTCAAAAGAAGGAAATAATAGAGGTATTTTCGGATAAAAGAAAAATAATTAATTGAAAACACAAAAAGCTGAAGAGAATTGACAGGGACGGTGCATACAAGAAATACTTTCAGCTTTTCTTCTTTGTCTTGGTGAACCACTGAAGAGTTTTTAGAAATTATGAATTTGTAATTTCATCCTCTCTTTCAATTTGGTGGATTATATTTCAGAAAGGAGCCAGAATTGGACGCTCATACTCAACGATTTGCAACCAAATTTATGCCGCGGACTCTAACATTTCAGAAAGCATAGAAAGTGCTGGGGTCACAGCTCAGCTTGAGCAACTGCAGGAAAATTTATATCTTTATATTTTATTTATTTTAATTTATATCTTTATATTTTATTAATATTTTTATATTTTATTTATCTCTTTATATTTTATTTGTTTTTTGTTTGCGGAGCTGTTTGGGTTTTGATTTTAATCTTCTTCTTTTAGTTCTTCTTTTCCTGCCTATTTGCGTAGCAGTATCCTCTCTTCTCTTGCCTCCCCCTGTTCTCTTGATTTAATATTTTTGCTAAATGCAAAAGCTTTACTAGCTCGAGCACCTTTGATCGCGACTGTTGTCAGCATAACTGCATTCCGTGGCGTAACCAGTGATTGCTGTCAAAAAGCTGGCAGAAAAAAGCAACAAAATCCTAGCTTTGAAATCCAACTTGAGGTCAAGAAGTGTAATAAATAGCAATGAAGAAACAATTTTATTAAATGACAGAAATGTCTGAGTTTTGGTCAGATCCAAGACAATAATAACGAATTTCCTCAATGATTTTCAAACATTAGGCAAAAAAGATTACGAAGCAGAACAATAAATATTTGAAGGAGAGAGAAATACTCTCATAGAGGGGGACCCAACCAACCCTTTGTTTCGCTAAGGAGTAAACAAAAAAGCAGAATTAATTTAATTTTAATCGAACAAGACCGCAAAAGAAATTTTATAAAATTCTATTATAAATTAAATAAGCCCTAAATCGTAATTAATTTTAAAATTCTTGTATATTTTTTGTTAAAGACGGTATTTACATTAAAACGAAAAACAAAATTATAAACAAACTTTGTAAACCATAATACAAATAATTTATTTGAGAGAGATAGATGAAGATGCGGCTGCAGAAGACGCAATATGATTTAACGTTAAAGTTTAAAATAGAAATCCTCATTGCCTAATTCCTTTTTAAAATTATTTTATATGACAAGGCGAAACGCGACGTAGATGGTGCTTCATAAAATTTTATTATTTAGAGTAAAATGCGATTAATGCGTTCAAATACTTGGACGATATATTGAAGAACTAGAATAATTCATTCCAAAGGCTACCCTTAAAAATGTAGCTAAATCAATAAGTTTAAAGTTTTTTAACGCTCTAAATGTACCTAACCATTGTTAGTTAACTTGTAAAAAACAACGCGTCACAAGGTATTCTACGCAGAAATTGTGGATAGTAATGAGGATAATGAACACAATACTACATGCGAAAAAAATTTAATTCAAAAGGCGCAAATCCTTATCTCACCTACCGCGCGTGCTGAACTACCGAATCATAGACAGATTCAATAAATTTTCATGAAGAAAATGTTCTTTGGGTAACGTCGTATATAATTGGTTGCATTTTTTGTTAAAAGAAATAGTTTTTCTTTTTACTTTTTACTTTTTTTTTACTTTCATTTCCACACATTTTTTATACAGCTCATTGAAGTCGATTTTCTAGCTGCTTCCGTACTTTTCTCATTTGGCTTTTCCTTCGTTTTTGTTTATTTTCAAAAGTTTTTATCCGACACATATTTAACATCATTCGTGGGAAAGGAGTGGATCCCGTCAGACCTTCGAATTAATCGGATGTCACCACCACCATTTTTCCCTCCTCCTCGATTATAGAATACGGACTGTATTCTCGAGTTTTCTTGCTGGTTCTGTCAGCTCTCTGTCGTCTGACATCCTAACGTATGACATTGAGTTATCGCACGTTTGGGATGGAGTTCATATTGATTTCAGATATTCGCGATCATTTTTGCACATTTTGTGCATTCGGCAAAAAAATTCCTGCTGCTTCCTTTTCCCTTTTTTTACTTCAGCGCCAGCAAGACTTCGTTGTACCAAAAATTGTTTTCTTTCTTTTTTTCATCTCGCAGTTGTCACCCAGTATTGATTTGGTCGTTGTACTCAAGTAATCACAAAATGGAAATAGTTATCGTCTGTGAAAACGAAGTGTTTTTTCCTAAATTTGTTCGGTGCTAAATGCACCGTCTAAGGAGAGAAGCCGCAGTAAGCGAAAAGAGCAGAAAAAGGAAAGAAATGGTAACAATATACGGTGTTGTAGTAATAGGATAAATATCGGGAAAGTTGTTGATCCTTTTACTTTCGGTTTGAATTAACATGAGGAAATATTTGTCGGATTATTTACGGTCTTTAAAACATTCATTTTTAAAGTCGAGCAAATATATTCGGAGGAAAGGCGCCGCTCAAAGGCTGACTTGATTTCCGTGGCTAAAATCGTGTGATATCCTCATTGAAAGACCCTCATAAGAAAATATTTGGAAAACATTTGTATAACATTGTTTACACTGCAGAAAATTACGTTACATAGATGCGCCGATTTAACAATTCGAGAGCATTTAATTTTTCAATTTCATTAATAAATAACAAAATTAAGAACCTTCATTAACATCACCGCCCATTGAAATATGCCTTCAATAAAGTAAACTTGCATATGCTGCTCTTGCAGACGTGCAGTTGGTGTATTTATTGTTGTTGTTTCTGCTGGTATTGTTGTTATAACATGGTTCGTGCACTTACGCATTACTGGAAACTTTTGCCCGCTTCTTCACGTTTATAATTAAATATCGCTCCATTCATTCCTCCAGCAGGGGAGGCACTCAAACAGTGATATTATTTGCATAAAAGAAGGAGAGAAGATAAAATTGTACCGTGAAGGCTAATGTGAAAATAATTAGTGAACTGATAGCAGGACTAATTATCGCGTGAAACACGAGGGAGGATGCATTCTTTACGCCAGCAGTTATTTTACGCTAACATTGCTCAGTCAATTATGTTATTATTATGAAAATATTATTCTGAATAATTTTTATACCTTACACCCCACGGGAAGAGGATATATTAACTTCGCTCTTCCGTTTTTAACACATTAAAGAAGGCGCGGCAAGCATAGAGAAGTACATTAAAAGTATATATCAGAAACACCTTCTAAGTCGATTTAGCCATGTCAGTCCATCAGTATATCTGTCTGTCTGACCATCTGTTTCCGGGAATCATAATTACAGGAAAATGAATAAAGCCAATTTTCAATAACGCTTAATTTGTTATGACAGAATATTCCCAAGTTTCATAACGATAAAATTTGGGAATATTCTGTCATCACAAATTAATACCCTTATTCACAAAGTCACCGGGTGAGTTAAGACGACGTCGTCTTAAAAGTCACTTTTTAAGGGACGTCGTATTCACAAAGTCACTTCTTGAGCGGGTGAACTTTTTTACGTCGTCCTCACTGCTGAACGTAGTATTTTTGTTGTCATTTAAAGATGGTGGAATTTTCGGTGTTGGTACACGATATTTTACTCTTGTGGCTGTGTTCAATAATAAATTTCTTTAAAAAAATTGCACCACATTCAAAAAAATTTGATTTTTTGGGCAATATTAGACCAATAAATGCTGAAAAAGCAAAGAATAGTTGAAAGAAAATGTTATAACAACATTTATTTTGTTTTTTTATAACATTTTTTGCTTTTTGTTTGAACAATAGTGACAAGCATAATTTTTAGTGTTGGAGGTTATGCAACCGTGCAAATTTGTATAAATGCAAACATTTATTAGAAATTTCTCAATATAGAGTCTCAATTCATATGGAGGTAATTACGAATGAACTAAAATACGAAAATTCACAGACAATATCGATAGGTTGTACCCAAAAATATTAGTGGTTTTATATTTCTCTTATGAGTGCGTCTTAGCGATGTCTTGAGTGTATTTTCGTATTTCAATTCACTCATAGGCCCTTCTGTATAAATATGTTTATGCATAGAGTAAGAAATAACGTTGTTTCTTACTCTATGGTTTATGTAAAGCGTACAAAGGATAAGGTCTGATCTTCCGTCGGTAATGCACATTGATAAAATGATGACACTCAAAATTATCAAATATTTGTGGTGCTTCACAATTATTATACTTCGTCTGACGGTGTGGACCATCGGTAGTTCCAATATGTTCCTAATTTTTAGTAAAAAGGTATCCTTTAAAGTGAAAATTTGAGAAGAGATTTGATAACAATATACAATGTAAAAAATAGCAAAGCAAACAAGCACCGCCAGAGGAATAAACTGGTATCGAACCCGCACTTCATATAAATAGCAAATTGTAATGTGAGGAACGATTTTAGGAGATTTATAATTTATCTTCGAAAAATCGCCACATTGCCCATATCAATAGTTTGATAGTGAAATACAATGATAGTGAAAACTATTAAAATTTCAAATGTTTTTTCTATTTGGTTGCATATAACAAATATATTACAAATACAAGGATAGAATTATGGTTTTGAGAACGAAAATTCACTTTTAAAAAGGAAAACAGCAAATTTTTGTTGAGAGACGACACCTAATTTGGTGTCGTCTTATTTGAGACGACGCGTCGTCAATTATTGACTTTGTGAATACCGATTTCTTACGTTATTGACGACGACGTCAACAGCTGATACATTTACTCATATAGAGAGACGGCGTCGACTTTGAGAATACCAGTCGTCGTCTAAAGACGACGACGACGCATAAAAGTGACTTCGTGAATAAGGGTATAAGCGTTATTGAAAATTGGCCCAGTACCACGCCTACCTTTTATAAAATAAAATTGCGACGCCTCATTTTCAATTACCTTAAATTAAATTTTGAGGCTGAAATTTCATGGCGAGGATAGCGTTGTTGGGCATTGCAAATCCATAGGAAATTGGAATCCACTCTTACAATATGTCGTCGTAGACTTTTTTGTTTTGAAGAAGAGGAACGGAATGTCAAGAAGGGGTGTCCCGCCCACGAGTTATTGAATTCAAATCAAAAGAATTTTATATTTCGAGTGTAGCGTATATGAGATTCACCCAGGTCGAAGCTGGCGTGCTTGCTTGTTAGAATTATTTTGACAGTTTGAGCGTGTAATTTTTAGCTGCTTATTTATAAATAAAGAAATATTTATTGCCAACCTGTGTTTCACATTTGGCGGATTCACATTATAATTCAATTGATAATTACATTCGTTCTATCTATGAATGAAGCGTGACAAGTACTGTCAAGTGGCTGGAATATAAGCAATGCATGCAATTATTTCGTATGAGCTAGACTGCGGTAGGCATATCATATTGCGTGCATGTCAAACTGTAAAATAATATAACTAAAAAACAACAATTCTGCATTTCTCAAACTCTAGTGTATCTGGTTCGTGGGCCCACCGAATCCCAACTACTGTTATAATTTATTATATCATTTACCGGCGGCAACACAAAATTTCATTAGTTTCAACGATTCGGCAATGGTAACGATATGTTGCAACGAATTCAGTGAAAATAAGTTCAACATTTTCTAGTAGTGGCTCGGGCGTGAAAACGTTTTGATGTCTTAATATTGTCGGAAATGAAAACAAAAAATTCTGAGCGCTGCAATTTGATTACAGAAGGAGAAGTAGTATTACATAAGAAAACAAATACCAAAAAGTGTCAGGGACAGGAAACGAATGGAAATCGCTGACACCACTAGCTTACAGCGTTAGCTGAAGCTTAAGTGTATTGGATCGACATAATCCAGTTATCAATATTTCAAAGGGGTGCAGTAAATAACGAAGGAAAATATTGCTTTAGATCTCTTTCAATAGCTTTTAAATGACTTGCTTTACCGTTAATTAAAAAATCAAAGCGAATTAATGAATGATTTTTCCTTCCATGGAGTCCAAAAGGACTATATGTAAGTTGTTAAAGGAATATTGCTAATACGATGTGACCAAAACCGGTAGTTTAATTTTATGTAGTGTGATATATTCGAAGGCTTTCTCTTCCCAGGTAGTGCTGATTTTTTCTCGAACGGTGTCTTTTAACACTAGATTTACCATACCAGTCAAAATGACTGGTTTTACCTTTTATTTCATAAATATTTACTATGTATATTTATTTTTTTTTTCGAAACTATTATATGACTTTTATAACAACAATTAAATACAAATAATTTAATAAGTTAATTTGATTTTGTGTTCATAACAAAAAATTTTTTTTTGTTTTTGGTACTTATACCGAAACCAGTCATTTTGACCTGGTACACGTTTTTGTAGTTCTATGTGCAAATGCTTTATATTCTTCACTTTTAGGAAATTCCCTTGTTTGGAAAATGGCGTGTAAAGAAAAATGTTTGCACATCCCTGGTAAAATAGTATTGTATAACAGCATATTTTTCAAATTTCATATTTTTCGGGGATCTCCCTATTTATTTTTTTTATCAAGAATTTCGTAGGAAACTGTTATAAACCATTATTTATTCATTGAGTTCTGTTCTGTTCAGTAAGAAATAATTTTATTACTTTTGCTACATACAAATTGCTCATAATGAAAAAACGAAAAATTTTGAAATTGGAAGAAATACAAGATATACTTTCGGATCTATCAGACGTTGATGGTGGTGATAGCGAATATGAGTTTTTGGGATGCGACAGTGATACGGATGATGATGGTAATCAAAGTGTTCATATTGAAAGCAGTGATAACGAGGAATTTGATGAAAATGTTGGAGGCGAATCGAGTGACGAAGAAGATAACATAAGACAACAGCATAATACGCAAAAACGAAGATGTATGCGGCTTTCCTCGAGTTCTGAAGAGGAAAACACACAAAATATGCAAATTGAAGTTTCTGCTGATGGAACAATTTGGAAAAAAATACAAGAAGGGGGTGCCGTTGGAAGGTTACCAAGTCATTGCATTTTCAAAGATTTACCTGGGCCTACAGCACATGCTAGAAGAAATATTATGGAAGAAGAGATAAGCAGTGCCTTCTTACTATTGATTGATCATCATATATTAGAACATATTAGAAATTGCACTGAAATAGAAGCCTCTCGAGTTTTAGGTAAGAAGTGGACCCTTTCGCAGGAAAAACTGAAGGCTTTTATTGGAATATTGTATGGCCGTGGTGCATACGAAGCAAAAGGTTTGAAATTATCATATTTATGGAACAAAAAGTGGGGTCCTGATTTTTTTCCGAAAATATGAGCAGGAATGACTTTACGGAAATTTTACGTTTTATTCGCTTTGATAAAAGAAATGAGAGGAGTCAGCGCTTGCAAACGGATAAATTTGCGCTGGTATCAACTGTTTGGGATAAATTTATCGAGAATAGTCAAAACGCTTTCAAACCAGGAGCATTTATCACAGTAGATGAGCAACTGTTTCCAACGAAGGCTAGATGTCGATTTACCCAGTATATGCCAAACAAACCAGACAAATTTGGGATAAAATTCTGGCTGGCTTCTGATGTTGAAACGAAGTATGTTATAAATGGCTTTCCCTATTTAGGAAAAGACGAAAAACGAAATTCGTCAACTCCTCTCAGTGAATTTGTTGTAACAAGACTACTAGAACCTTATATCATGAAAGGAAGGTGTGTGACAACCGACAATTTTTTTACCAGCCTCCCCTTGGCTTCAAAATTATTAGCTAAAAATACTGCATTGGTTGGTACAGTACGTTGCAACAAACGGGAGCTTCCAAAAATTTGCAAAGAAAAAAAAGATGGTATGGAACGTTTTTCAACGCATCTATATGAAACAAATGAATGCACACTTACTGTTTATAAGAGTAAGCCTAACAAAAAGGTTGTTTTATTGAGTACTAAACACAAAGGCGTCAAAATTGATACCAGTTCCAAGAAACTACCTGAAACTATATCTTTTTACAATAAAACCAAATTCGGTGTTGATGTAACTGATCAAATGGCAAGAAAGTATAGTGTGAAATCAGGATCCAGAAGGTGGCCACTTCAAGTATTTTTCAATATTTTAGATTTGGCCGGCATCAATTCCTGGATTTTGTATAGAAGTATAACAGGAAAGAATATTTCTAGGAAAGACTTTTTGTTTCGATTAGCTGAAGAGCTCACATCTGAATATAAGTCATCAAGCCAAGGGAGGGCAAGTGAAATTCTCCGTCCAGCAACCCAGAATCCCCGGCCAGTACGTAAATGGTGCCAAATAGGACTTTGTAATAACAACAAGACAACTACAAATTGTGACATCTGTAAGAAATATGTGTGCGGAAAATGCGTGGAAAAAAAGTTAGTATTTGTAAAGCATGTAAACATGATCATTCTGAATAAAACTGGAATATAATTGATGAGTTTTTATATTTTTATTTTTTATGGGGGTACGAACTTATGCCTCAAACTGAAACGGAAGTTATGCCCCAATTTTTTTTTTGACATTACTTATTTGCCCTGTGACATAAATTGATTTTTGGGATATAATTTCATATTTTTTGGGCATATTTCATAAATAACCGAGATATTAAATCCTTAAATTTTTAATTTCAATGTTATCAATGCGGGGGGCCTTTCCCCTCACACCCCCGCTTATTGGAAAAACAACCCTTGCTTCGCCTTAGAACCAATTTTTATATATCTCATCAATTCTCTCAAACGATAAAGCATTATAATATAAATGAATAGAACTTGTCATATACAGTCAAATTGACTGGTTTTGGTATAAATAGGTATGTAAATTTGTTGGTATATCTAGTGTTAAGTATATGTGTGAATCATGATAGATAGATAGATGGTTAATGATGTCATATAATTGGTTCAATATCTGAAGCAATAACTGGCTTTTTTAACGTAAATTTCTATATTATTCTATATTATTTCATACATAAAATACAGTAAAATATATAAATAACAAAACAAAACTTTGGACGAAAGTGGCTTGCTCTTTAATTACTCTCAACACATCCGGCAAATAAATAATTTACTTAGGGGCTTTGATTTGTCATTTCTGTACACACAGAAATTAGACGGGTGTGGCAAAGGGAATAAAAAAATTATATTATAATTTAAATTCATAACCGCAACCAGCTCCCACACAAAAACCACACATCTCATTTCGTTTTCTCTGAGAATCATAAAGCACCAGCAAGGATTCTAGCTGCTGTATGTATGCATCCATTTTCTTTGTCTGTGTTTTTGTCTTTCTTGGCCCTCAACGACGATGTCTAAGATGACGAGACGCGTTGGACAGCGCAGGACAGCTAGAACACATGGCATGAATACCACGCCATTGCATGGCAACTAAAATGTATAACTCGCATAACCTTGCTCGCCCAACGGCTCAAAGTGGCGGTCTCACCTGCTCTTTGCTGCTACTTCTACAGCTGCTGTTGTTGCGGTTACTGATATCAAACCTGTCTTAATGTCTCCAGAGCTACAATAATCCTCTGGCAAAGATTTACGAGTGGCCCCCTGGTGATAATTTTCATGAAATGTTAATTTTTACGGACATAGATTAAAAAAATAAAGACAAGACAAATTGCTAGTGAAAAAAGCAATGATTTGTCACATGTAAAACACGGCACTATAAATTACAAGGTATATTGTTAAAACTAAAAAGGTTGGTAATATTCTGTATATAATTTTGGTAGGGTAATTGGTATTATTTTGATATTATAATTATTTATAATGTCGAATATATAATATATTCTTAATTTAGCCTGAAATTTTCATTACAGAATAAATTCTTAAAACTTATACTATTGTTATTTTTACTCGTATATTATTTAGTTAATCTTCACTAATTTGTACGAACAATAACAATTATAGTTGGTTTCTATTTCATTAACTTAATTTTGTCGATATGGTGAAACTTTGCATTTTAACGGTTCATTGTACTACGCCATGATCTGACACCTGCCGAACCTGGATATCTTCTCCTTGAACATGTCAAATCCTTTCAATTGTTTAAAAGATCTAGAAATAGAAAGTAGAATTTGTCGTCGTCGTTGTCGCTACCGTAGCTGTTACTTGGCATTTGAAAGAATTTGTGAAGAGGGAGTAGTTATTTTTTAGTTCTACTAAGAATGCCTTCCCCAAAGCTGTCATTTTGGGACCAAAGGTCAATAAAATTGGCGAAAATAAAGAGCACTAAATAAGGTCACCCCATTCTCTCGATAATATAATTAATTATTAAAAAATTGATTAGATTTTGAAAAAATTAGAAAAAAATTGGTTCAGTAAATTAATTTAGAGTTCACATTTTTTAAATTTTAAATTGTTTTTTTAATTTTTTTCATATTTTCCTTGCTCCCATTAATTCATATTATTATCATATTCTCTCCGTTTGATTTGTGGTTTATATTTAATACTCAATTATTTTTGTTACATGATTTTGTGTTTATTTCGTCTGTCCATGTTACGATTCCATACCATGATTATACTTCCGTATTATGATATTTTTAAGATTTACATTTTGTTGCTGACAAGCTGACTACGCTATTTCAAATTATAATAAACAGGTGAATACATACCAGATGGAAAGATTTCTGTGAGTACATTGAAAATAGATTTTGTGACATCTATAGCATTTTGTTTACCCCGAAATAAAAGCGGAAGGGGATAATAAAATCTACAAATTCTGCAAATAGTAGCCTTCGATATCTTACACTATCCAAATACAATATTTTGTGCTGTCACTTAAAACATTGTCACAAAATAAGAATTCATTTCAAAATACAAGATTGAGAGATTAATAATTTATATTTATAATGTTTTATATCCTACACCTGAAGGGTGCATTAAAACAGGCGGGACAGATGTGTTACTGTATATAAATTTTGGCTCAGAATTATCTCCAAGTTAACTATCTCTCTCCGCTCGTGTGTCTATCTGTCTGTCTGATTGTCTGACTTGTGACTTGTTTAAGATTTGTGTGGAAGATAATTTGTAGATTTAAATGGACCAAGGAAAGGGAATCTAATACTAAAAAGGGAACCTAATTCACGGCGTTCGTGAACTTATAATACGGTTCAGGGTTATATATAGCTTCGGCCATCAAGATAGCGTAGTATTTGTATTTACTTTCGGTTATAGCTTTGTTAATACCCGCCTTTCACATATAATAATATGCTGCCTAACTTTATGTGAACTGTCAAAAGTACTTCGCTTTTGTTTTGACTATAATCAAAATGAATTTATTATGTAAGATTTTCTTTTGTTTTTATTATTTCTTATACGCGTTGTTCTTTCATTTGTGATTTTTTCTATTAATATTTTATTTGCTATTTAAAACCAAACTTCTTGGAAAATACTAAAACTACTCCTAAGCGATTAAAACAAATCAAACCAAACCAGGAGGTAGGAAGCCTATCAAGCATACATATTTATGCTTACATACATATTTACTGCATGCCCATCACTACAGCCAAACCCACAAATACCCGTTATTGTCCTAGCTAGAGAATAGAATTTTAAGAGAGCATTTGTTGAAGAGTTGCATAATATCCATGAAAAAAAACTCGCCCTTAAACAATTGCTAGCTGTTCTACAGCGTTTTAGTGGGTCAAGCATCTAGTTGAAACATTTGCAACACAAGCACTTTCACGCCAAAACAAGCACACGGAAGCAATTATCCAAATTTGTTGTTGGGTATTGAGCGCAATGTTGCGTCTGCCACAATTACAGATGTTACATGAAATGATGGGGCTGGCAAAACATGCGGTGGATAATAATGATAATAATTTCGATGGTGATGGAATTGTAATGGACGGAGTCGTGTGTTTCGTATTCGTGGTGCTCTTAAAACGAGTTTCAGAAGTAAAATTTTTGTTCAGATTGTAGAGATGCAATTAAGTTCTTGTACGAGAGCGGGAATGAGCGTATGTTTGCATTTTGTATTGCGCAAATTAATTTAGTTTAATTAGAATGTGAGTTTTTAAAAAACTGCTTTAAAGAAAAACTAAAAATTTGCAATAAAATACTTCTCTTAAACACTTTATGCTAGATGCGTATTCTTTCAGGAACTTTCAGGAACCTGCCTTACAATCGCAGCTTAACTAAAAGTGAAACCTCTTTATTTTCTAATGAACTTTGACTTACAATTTGGGAACGTAAAAGAGGGCTATGACTTTATCCTCTCAAGTACATTTTCGTTGCTTGAATAGCTGAGTACGAGCTTACATGGATTCATAAAACGTCAGAAAATTCAAAATATATGTTTTTCCGTGAAAAACTTTGAAAGCTTTAACTTTTGCTCTTCTGCGTCTTCCTCTGTCTGTCTCTATTTTTCTGTTTCTCATGTTCACCTTCTCCTATTCTTGCAAATTGACGTTGTATGTATGCCTTTTGCGGTTTCCTATTGGGTGCGATGCAGTTGTAACAGCCTGCAATTCAATTGTACAACAATTTGTTACAACATTCAGTCTCGTGGTATGGTATGCATTTTTTTCTATGACTTCATTGGATTTAGGACGTGTTGTATAGTTTCCTTTCTTTATTGTACGAAGAGCAATTTATGTTAAAGCAGCACATCAAGAGGTAGCGAAGTCCCAATAAAATACAATTCAGTAAACTCCTTCAGTAAAATCACGGGCTTCTATTTAGGTGGGTGTAATGCAACAGTAATATAGAGTACTGAAGAAGGATGTAAGATGTAAACTAAACACAAAAATATTTTAGTAGTGCTTTTTCCTTTCCTCAGGCCTCTTTACCATTTTCTCGACTGAAAACAACAAACCTAATCCTTTTTTAGACTCATACGTAATTCTCATTCCTTTCACTGCTCTCAGTGCTTTCATTACCGCAGTACTTACATGAAAGTGAATTGCATGCAAGACATATCTGGTCGAAAACAAGAACTGGTCGGAAGTTCGCACGAACTCGTTACAGTCTCGACGGACGGTGAAATATTTTCTTGAACTGTTTTTTCGATCTATGGTCATTTTGCTTGGTATTTTTTGATTTCTTTTGAAGTTATTACCGAATGCTCACATAATATACGGTGACTATTCTCCCTAAAAGCAATAAAAGGATAACAATAATTGGGGCTGTATGTAGTGTACTCGATTGAACTGATTGTTGCCATATATTTAAAACGGTGGATAAAGCATCAGCGTCTGAAAGAAGGAATCTTAGAGATATATTGTAGAGCATCCTGCAGATATTTGCAATCAGAGTCAATTAATTTCTTAGTTATATTAACAGAAACATATTTGAAATATATTACATTCTACCCTCATTTTAACTTCGGTAGAATAAACAAAAGAAGAAAGAGAAGAAGTGAGACACGCAATAGAGATATCCGTAATTTGAGAATATTTTTGCCATAAAAGAAAGTAATTTCACACCGACTTTGTGCGGTACGAAAAAAAATGAAAATGAAAAATTGTAAAAGAAATTTAAAAACAGAACCCAACACAAAACAAAGCTTTCTCTTTGCTTTCTTTCTAAATTTATAAAGAAAGAAAGAAAGGAAGGAGATACGACAAAAAGCAATGGGAATGGCAAAAGTGTCGGTAGACCGGGAGGAAAAAGCAGTGAAAAAAGAAAATTAATGAGAAAATGAAGAAAAGAAAAACTAAAAAAAGGGGGAAAGAAGAGAGAAAAGAAATTAGGGGAGGAATAGGAAAGGCGGAAGGAAGAAAGGAAAAAATAGCTTACTAAATGAACTTGATAACAAGTAATTATTTCTGAAGCTCCTCCTCATGACATATTCTCATATGTTACAATTTTGTAAGCTATCTGCAACCCTTTCAATTAAGTTAGGAAATAAAATTAGCCTCAAAATCATACAATTTTTTAAACTAAATTTTGCTTTAGTATATAACTGTGTGATTTTAATATATATTTCTTTATTTAGTGTCAATTTGTTGCAACCTGTCATTTCACTAACTAAGAGATAACTAAGAGATTCTCATTCCGCCCAAAAAATTTCACAAATTTCAAAAGTACTTGAAATATACACGTATGAGTGGAGGGGATGCAGTAGATGAAGATAGTCGAGAAGAGGGGAGGATAAATAGAGTACGCAAATGAAATTGTATTATTTTGGTAAAATTGAATGGAAAAACCGAGATTTTATCATAACCTAAAAAATGAGCGAAGATATGTACCAGACAACGGGTGCCGTGGTAACTTGAAATCATACAAAGCGGTATCACCATCACTGCCAACAACGCCACCAAAAGCGCCGCCAAAAGCGCCGATTGATACAAAAATGTGATGAATTTGGGTGAGAAAAGCTTATTTATTAAGGCAATTTATGTTTAATGCAATGTATCCTGCTGAATAACCCAGGGATATGGAGGGAAGACTATCCAATGAAATATGTTAACTGAAGAACAAATTGCTACCGTAAGAACGCTTAAGATTTTGTGGAAATCTGATAACTATAGTAGTTTATTGATAATAATTAATTAAGATTGGACATATAAGATTCTCTTTAAAAAGTTTTTAAGTTAATTGTGAAGAATAATTTTTCCCTACCTAAAAACTCCTTCTCATGGCCCAAAGTAGGGTTTAAAGTATTATGAGTTATTTGACAATGAAAAGCATATACAGCGCTCAGAAATTAAGACCGATTGCTTTGCGTAATTAGACACTTTAGGTGCCCTTCACAATTAAATAAACGCCTTATTTTAAATTGTTTCTTTTAATTCAGTTCCACTTCATAGTTTATTTATACTGATTTTTTTAAATTCTTCTGTCATAGAAAATAATGGAAGGCCATTGTAAAGATAAATAAATGTAACGGAATTATTGCTATTAACCGTAGAATTTTTCGAATTCACTCCATTTTATGCTTACGGCAATTGATAGGCCTTCGTTTATTTCGAATATCGTCTTCACGTCAATCGTCGATTGAATGAAAATATTTCAGTGGAAATAATTATTCAATTAGGAGCACCCAACTAAGTTCAATAAAAATAATACTATGTTCGCACTAGGCCAAAATTTATTCTGATATTGAGCTAGTACTCCAAATCGACATTCACAATTTCGTTTGACGTCTTGTGAGATATTCGACAACACTAGCAAACAATGGAAATTGCACAAATTTTACAATCTTCTAACGTTTATATGAATTTCATAAATGGTTCAGGCGGGAGCTCAGCACCAGACAGAGATCATGTGAAGTGACCTTGAAAGCAATAAAAAAGATTATATTGACCTTTACATTAAGGTTTTTCCTCTAATATTTTTTAAAATTCATATGAAAAAGGATGCTACTTATTGTATTTTTGTCAATTTTTGTTCTTCAATTATTACCACATTTAAAAATAGATCCATTCAGAGAAATAATCAGCATAAAATTAAAGTGACTTTGGATATAGACGCTCCTTAGCCCGAGACTCAAACAAATTAGTCTCTCATGAGTGCAATTAATCAAAACATTAGACGTGGTCTGAATATTTGCAAGGTTATAGAACGGAGTCGTATGATATGAGAAAAAACGTACAATGATGAAGGACTATTGCTATAATAAATGCCTCCTTTTTGATATATAGGATTTGTAAAATGAATTTTGGCTTTGGTTTTCGCACAAAAATTATGGTGTTTCTTGATGATCTACAGAAAAGGAATGCCAGTTTGTTGTGCATTCCACCAATTCAGTTAATTTCATCAATTTTTCATTTCAAAATTACATCAGTGAAGCTGATGAAGTTTTGTTTCCATTTCAAATATTTTTCTGAAAATTCAAACTTTAATACTTACAATTTTCGTATCTAAAATATCATAATTTTGAGACATTTTACTCGGATATTTACTATCTCATATTTAAAGTATTTTACATCAGCAACAAAAATTAATACTACCAGCACTACTATATGGCTTGTTCTCCGTTCAGCAAGGCCCTCTCGATAGCGTAGATAATGCATTATGGGGTTATCATTATTGGTTTTGCCCTTTATCTTCTTAATTCATAAATTATTTTCAACTTGCTTCCAAAATGCTTCTACGAAATTGTGGTCGCAAAACCAAGATATTGTGCATTTTTTTTTGTTAAATGTTCTATACTTTTTTGATAATTCTGGAAAGCAATTTTTCGAGATATCTGAAAAATTAATTTCCGTTAATAAATTTCGCAGAAAATTTTGACCAAATGGTAATCGGACGTCATGCGTGATGATTTTTATCTAAAGTACTTTCAAAATTTACTAGAATGGTTGAAGCCTGTAAATATGCCAGCATAAAATATTCCACGGAAGGACACTATAAGAAGCCTTAACCAACTGCAAATTCCGCAGCCATATTTGAGTCACTATACATCTTCGGCCGACAGTACTTCTGTAGTTTGTGTTATATAATTCACATCTATTTTAAATAAAGAATCTATTAACGGAGGATGAGAGAAGCCCAGAATATGTTGAATATATTTTATTCGAAATTTGATAAATTTCATATAATTCCTCTCTACAAACTTTAATAATTAATTTTTCTTTGACTTCATATAAAACTCATAAAGAAAGTTTAAAGCTGCTTTGGATCGTATAGAGCAATTTGAATGTTCTTAACAAGTGACTAACAGAGTGAATGTTCTTAACAAGTGACTAACAGAGTGGCTTGTAAACAGCATAATTAATACTCAATTAATCGTGGAAACTTTTCGGAGGGGACAAAAGGGCCAGTTATATGGAAATTACGGTAAAACAATCAGGACAAATGAAATGGCAATCAGGACAAAATATTAACTATGTCATTAATAATAATAATTGCAAATACTAGGCAGGATGAATCAAGATTAAGAGGTTTTATTATTCTGTAATATTATCTGCTAACGACGTTCGTAAATAAACACTATCATCAATAAAATTATATTTCATTAATAATATTATTAATTATGAAAAGTTTATATTTGTTGAAAAAAAGAATATCATAATATTCTAAGCTCTATATCCTTTTAACATTTTGCAACTTTTATCATCCATTTAATTTAATTAATAAAAGTGTTCACACCCATTTAATTACCACGTTTTCTAAAGAGAAAATAATTGAAGTTTTGTTTCCAAAATTCATGATTTGAATTTTTTGAAAATTGTTTACAGAGTTGCAAGGCTTGGCATGAGTACACCTGTTTTCGCATTCTTCACTTTTCTGGTCTTATGTTGTGTCAAAGCAATTCAAAAGGTACTGCGGTAAAAATTAAAAAAGTATTATCCTCTATTAAAAAAACTAGTAGCTAGTTTTATTCTCTAGGGCATTATATTCCAGGGGTTATTATATTGTAACTGGCACTCTTAACAATTGCAATGAATACCATTTATATTGTAGCCTCATGTGCGCGAGAGTGTGTGACCCAGTTTAATACAATGATTTTGTTTGTATGATTAATATTTGCAATGCAGCATTTTCCTTTCATTGAAATTATTTAGATTGTTTTATTTTTAATAATTCTGATTGAAGATGTAATGACATTTGTATTACATGTACCTGCGTGTGTGAGCGTATATTTGCCAGAAAAATAAAACCAGTTAGTGAATCCTAAAGCAGAATATCACTAAATATCCTCAAGCATAATATACACTGATAAATTACTGACGATATAAGTGAGCCACTCCTTCTGCTGCAAACTCTATGCTCGAGAGTTGTACAACAGCTTTCAGAGGAAAAGAAGGAGGTATGGGAGAGTCGGGGGCGGTAGGTTAGCAATAGTGGTTCCAAAACTGTATTCTCACTTTGCACAATGGAACAAACAATGCGTGATTACTTCATGATAAGAGTGCCCGGCAAATAAGTTGCACAAATATTTGAGTGATAGAATGAATGAACGAATTAATGAATAAATGAATAAGTAATGGAACGGGCAGGTAAAGGAATATCAAACGAACTAATAGAATAACGGACCAAATGAATAACTATGCACCAGTATTCTTGCATTTTGAGTACTTGAAATTGAAGAATGGAATATGTTACTCATGCTTACTTTGAAATATTTAATACTTGGAAATTTATAATAATTTTATATACTGGTTATAAAAAGATTCAAATGTGTTGCCAAGTTTTGAGAATTTATATAATCTTGTAAAACTGTAATCACATATTCCTCTCTCTATCTCTCCTCTAATTATTTCTCTTTTTTCTCTATCTTTTATAAAACTTTCCTAATATAGAGAAACACAAGCTATAGCTGTTGGAAAGCTATTTTAAATGTCTATCATTCATACTGAGATAATGACCATAGCATATTATGCCGCACTCGCACAGGGGACATTTGTCTCGGGACACGTCAAATTTGTTGTTGTTTCACCAGCAAAACGACGAAACGTATTGTGGACTACCAATGAATAAATTTGTCCCTTGTGCTACACTTGCGTTCCTTGATATTTACTGGGCAGGTTGTCGTATGACAAGCAGCCGGTTGTCGTATCGACAAAACAGAATATTATGACTACAGTCAGAAATGCATTTATATTGTATATAGAAAAGAGCATATCAATTTTGCAGAAAATTTATTCGATCAAAGTTGTTTCTATGACTGCAAAACTACAGCCCTAAAAAGTCCTAGTAAAAGTACAAATATTTGCACTTTAAGTGCATTTTTTAGATAAGGAATCGAACAGTCCACCAAATTCTAAGGCAACCCTTACAACAACATTAAACAAAATAAAAATTAAAATTAAAAAATAGCTAATTAAAAAGAACAAAAAAACTAATAACGTAAAATAATTACAATAATGTAAAAATGACTAAGAATGTTGTCGATAACTTGGTTTGGTATTCCAAGCTGTATAAGGATTCTCCTGTGACTAAATATCGCAAGGTTACGGTCAGCTGCTCACCTGATAGTACAGCGTCTCGCATATGCGTTTCATCCTCCTGAAAATCGGTTTGGACTAAATTTAGCAATTCAACGAACTTCTCCTCTAACATTCGCAAATAATTCTAGTAGGAGTATTTATCACACACTGAGATGTTATTCGTCAGAACCTCTATTTGAGGGCTTCATTTGATCTTTTTTTCGGCAGATTTCAACCTAGCAGCATATCCGACGAACTTTTTTTGTTTCACTTTATCTGCATCTCCATCCCGAATAATCAACTTAGCGCGCATCACAAAATGAAATATAATCAAATAATATTCGAAAGTAGTGGAAACGTTACCATTTAGCAAAACAGTATTTAAGGCTAGCAAAATGTAGTAATGTTTTATTGAAAATTCATACGTGGGGATACAACCTACATTCCAATTTGTCCCCTGTGTGAGCGGTATCGGGGACAAATAAATGAATAGTTCCATGTCTCGCGACAAATGTCCCCTGTGTGTGAGTGCTGCCTTATAGACAAAGATAATATGCCTTTTCATTAAAGTATTCGTTTTGCGCTTAAATTTATTTGAGGAGAGTTCCCAACAAAAGTTTTTTCTTTATAAGTTTTTAATGACTCATTTATGGCCTTAAATGTAAGACGAGCACGAAAGGAATCGTTAACGCCAACCTCGAAGAAAAACGCGCCAGAATCGGTAAAATGTAGAACTTTCGTCATTCCTCGTCGGGCTTCTGCGATTGTAGTTACATTTTCCATTGGCTCGCTGCTAGTGTTGGGAACTATCGCACGGACGCTACCTAGTTATTAGGTAGTTGTAATCTTATCGAATGTAATCATTTATTTGATAGGTTTTTCCGATAGATTTTAGTCATTTAGAAATCAATGAATGAGCAAATCTGTCTCCCAGAATTAGTAATTACCAGAATTACCAAAATTTTCGTATAATTCAACCATTGTATTTATTCCATAGCTTTAGTGAAACCCGAGTAAATCCAGATACCCAATTAATCAGACAAGAGCTACGGGTTTGCGTAATGTTGTATACAAATTGTTGAACTTCTGTGGCGTTCAAATGTCTGTTTTATCTCTGTACTTATAGCAAAATATAAGGGCCTGAACGAAATATAAGGAATGAACGAATGAGAGAAGAGATTGTGCGAAAGAATTTCGGCTGTAGTATGCAATCAAAGCTGCTGAAAAATTTGACCGACGAAACCTTTTCGGTTTCGTCAGATTTCGTCAAAAATTCCGACTGCCATTTTATCGAAGACTTTCGTTATCGCTTAGAGTGCATTCAAAGGAATTAAGAAAAATTATTTATTTCGTCGGGGGCACCAACGGCCATATTTTCATCTCCTGCTTTTGAAGAGGTCGGCAAATAAGTTGAAACTGAGAACAGAGCAATAGAGAGGCCGAAAAAGTATTTCGTCTTCGTCTTACATTTTAAGGGCATTAATCATAACCGGTGTGAACTTAGCATTCTGCAAATTCAATATAAATTCTGCAAATTCAAATGCATACAAGGTTGAATCCCCAGATTAGTAATTGCTTTTTTTATATAAATTAGAAAAAGTTATCACAAAATTGCATAGCACACCTTTTCAACTGGTTGCAAATAGTACATATGTTGGAATTTAGCGGCGCACATTACTATATTTATTAAGCGTATTTTAATAAAAAATTTTGCGAGAATTAACTTTGATTAATTTTAACTAATTAATATAGCTATGCCAAATCAAAGACTATTGAATGTTTAGAATATTCATAAAACAATGTTCATAAAACATAAATGTTTGACATTAAAACTTGTGAATTATCTTTGAAATACAAAATAAAACTACGTAAAATTTTCTTAGTAGAAATAATTTTTGTGAATATCACAAAAGTTTACAATATTTTGCTAAATTTGAAGACAATTTTCTTATTTTCATTAAGTAGATTTCGCCGAATCTAATCTAATCTTAATGAAGGGCCTTGCTCTAAATATTTATCAAAATTGAAAATTTCAAAAAATTTTCAGGTTTCAATTAATTACTAGAGGTAAGTAAATTATAAAAAATGTTATACATTTTGAAAAGCCCTGTTGCTCCTTTATTCGTGAGGAGGAACAAAAATGTAAGCATAAAATAGGGAAAGAAAACTTAAAAATAACGGAACATAAAATGTTTTCTATCAGAATTTGTACTTATAATGCATAAAAATCATGTTCCAAACTATGCTTTTTAAATTGTAACAATGTTCGTGTGGTGTGAAACTTTGCTAACCACATTGCTAACATTGATACAAATTAAAAATAAGAGGTATTAGGCTGTTGAATATAATTTGTACTATAGATGAACAAACTGCGCATCTCATTTTGATTTTAGCATATAACATCAGAAAAATTTCCATTTAAAATACACTCATAGGTGGGCATTCCAATTTGGATTCTAAAGGTAATCCACTAACACTGATCACACTTTCTTCTCTATAAAAACTGCAAATATAATTTATGTGTAATGCCACCTATTTAGGTGTCTTCCAGAAGGTCTTACAAATCGACGTATCGATCTATGTTAAACTGAAGCTAATATGTAAAAACCAGAGGTCGAAACTTTTATGACTTTTATAATAAAAGTTATGAAATAAGAGTTATTCAATAACTTTTATTTTAAAAGTTTTTCGATAACAGTTATTCGATGACTTCTATTTTAAAAGTTTTTCGACAAAAGTTATTCGATTACTTTTATTTTAAAAGTTTTTCGATAAGAGCTATTCGATGTCTTATTTTAAAAGTTTTCCGCTGAGTGTTATTCGATGACTTTTATTTTAAAAATTTTTCGATATGAGTTATTGAATGACTTTTATTTCAAACGTTTTTCAATGAGAATTATTCGATGACTTTTATTTTAAAAGTTTTTCGATGAGAGATATTCAATGACTTTTATTTTAAAAGTTTTTTAATAAGAGTTATTTAAGACTTTTTCGTAATAAAAGTCTTTTGTTGATGAGTTAGATGGTGGTCAATACGAACTAACATTGAGCTACGATATGATGAAAAGAATGGATCTTAGTTGGTGGGTTGGAAGATGCAAATATATAGAAAATATTGAGAAATAAATTTTTTACACAGATGCCTTCATGTGTTTTACGTGGACGCCTGCCGTGTTGGCTTAAGTCCATGGCGGGCCATACCGCACGGGGTTGCAAGTACGAACGCTGTGAACGTACCTTTTTTCTGTATAGCGACAACCGACGCCCAATGCCTACGGGTTGCCAAGTCGCGGCGTTTGTACCTTTGGAAGCCATGTGTAAGGGATGGACATTCTACTTAAGGTATAGTCGAGGCCTATCCAACCTCTGCTGGTCTATGGGCCCCGGCACCCGGTAATGTATTAGTGCATTACCCCACCCGAGCTCATCCAAACTCGTACCCGCGTTAGATTTTTTACACAGAAAGAAATGTCAAGAAATGTGGGCGGGGGGCACTTAATACCGCCAAAGGGTCATTTCTTACGAAAAAATGACTGCGTCAATCGGTAGCAAATGCCGCGAAATGGATATATAACCAGGTGGGAGGGGAGTGGCCGCCCCAAAAAAAGCGTAGTGGACGGTTTTTTATAAAAAACTACTTTGCGCTAATCAATAGCAAATATCATGAAACGGATTTGGGATTTGCCCTAACGATATCAAATATTTTGCGCAAATATCATGAAACAGATTTGGGACACGATATAAGGTGCGCGTGGACGCACACAAGGGACGGAAGGGGCGCTTTTCAAGACCAAATATTAAGTATTTTGTTTATGCATTTTCAAAAGATCATCCCTCATTCTTTCTGACCTTCTTTTTTTCTCTCTTTCAATCAGTCTATCTTCTTCTCTTATTTCTATAGATGCGTATCTTCATTTATATTGCATGCAGTATATTATGTATATGTGCCGACATGTTCGTTGATGATTGGAAATATGGATTTCGGAATAATGCTTACGGCAGAGCCAACGATCTTTAATTACCTCGCAATTGAATTAGTTTTGCAACAGGTCAAGCCGTTGTTTGTAGCAGGGGACAATTCTATCATGGACAATTTCAATAATTTTATTGCACTTCTAAACGGTGCCAATACATACAGAGGGTAATAAATGCCCGCACTTAGCTTGCATAAACATGAAGTGTTCATGTTAGACCCTTTCATCTGATAAATGGACGGGCAAACCCATACGCAAGTAAATATGAGGTCCTTGTTGAAATGTATCGGATCTCATAATTGTTGAAAGTAATCCATACAGAGAAAGCCTCATGCTGAATATAGTAATTTCATACAACAAAGGTAATTAAAGATCGCAGGCAATGTCAAGTAAGCATTATTCCGAAATACATACTTCCAATATTCAACGAACATATCGGCACATATACACATGCAGTCTGTTATCTGCATGCCATATAAACGAAGATACGCATCCACAGAGATAACAGAACAATGATAGACAGATTGAAGGAGAGAAAAAAAGGTCAGAAAGAATGAGGGGCGTTCCTTTGAAAATTCATAACAAAAATACTTAATACTTGGTCTTAAGAAACGCCCCTTTTGGGGAGTCCACGCCCCGTAACACCATGTCCCAAATCCGTTTCATAATATTTGGTATCGATTAGCGCAAAGTAGTTTTTTGTCAAAAACCGCCCACTACGCTTTTTTGGGCGGCCACTCCCCTCCCAACTGGTTCTATATTCGTTTCGCGACATTTGCTACCGATTGACATAGTCATTTTTTCGTAAGAAACGCCCCTTTGGCGGTATTGAGCGGCCTCCGCCCACCTCCCACTGTGTAAAAAGTCTATTTCTCAATATTTTCGATATATTTGATATATAATGTTAGTTCGTATTGACCACCATCTACCTCATCAACAAAAGACTTTTATTACGAAAAAGTCTTAAATAACTCTTATTAAAAAACTTTTAAATTAAAGTAAAAGTCAACTTTTAACTTTTATTTATAAAAGTAAAATTTAAAAGTAAACTTTTACTTTTATAAATAAAAGTAAAAGTTAAAAGTAAACTTTTACTTTTAAAAATAAAAGTAAAAGTTAAAAGTAAACTATTACTTTTAAAAATAAAAGTAAAAGTTGAAAGTGTACTTTTACTTTTAAAAATAAAAGTAAAAGTTAAAAGTAAACTTTTACTTTTATTTTTAAAAGTAAAAGTAAACTTTTAACTTTTACTTTTAAAAATAAAAGTTCACTTTTAAATAAAAGTTTTGAAAATAAGAGTTATTTTCGAGCACTGGTTAAAACTGATCCCACTTTTCTCTCTGCAAAAATTGCAACTATAATTTATGCGTGATGACATCATTCCAACAAACGTAATAAAATAGCTCTCAATTTTACATCGTGCAATTTTCAACGACATTCGAAACGGTTTATCCCTTTGTAGACTTTTAACCCCAATTGCAGTTAGTTTAACGATAGGAATAAAAGTAAAAGTAAAATGTCCTCATATCACCAGACATTTATATTATATTTCTGTGTTATTTCTTAAATATATAATATATATATAATTTAAGTATATTAACACTTTATATTGGTAACTATTCACTATCCACACCACCAACTGAGGTATGCATAGATGGCGCGTTGCCAATTTTTTTGGGTGTTTGGTTCCCCTAGGGGCCTATTGTCACCCTCACACCAAGAATATATATATAACTTAAGAACCAGTGAAAATTTTTACAATTTCTCGGACCAAACCGGAGACTAAGGTTTGCTCTGACTCGTGCATGCATATTAGAATTTAAATAACGAAAACTAGTACATACATTTTTTTGTAAAGCAAAGGAAATTAAAGCTGAAATAATAGTACTGTTGAAAATGAAATAAGCTCAATAAATAAATAAATAAAAGTATACAATATTTACTAAAAATTCCCCACACTCATTTTAATGAAATTTAAAAAATAAAATAAAATTTAATTGAAAATAAAACCTATAACAACAATTTCTGAAGTGGGATGGAAAAATTATTTACAAATATACTTGTATGATATAGGCATATGGTATGGATAGTTGTAAAAAAACTTGCTAGTTAAGTGTTCTAAATATTCTCGCAGTACTACCCACATTAGATATTCAATACATTCCAAAAAATAAGTTATAGGTAATACGGCCTTCTGAAGAAAGAATGAGGACCCCGTAAATGCAAACGCATATAAATTCTTTCCTTATTATGTGCAATTTTTATACAATTCGAAATTCTATGACCTGCGTTTTTTTGTGTTACCTTATTCCTTTTCCATTCGTTTTTCTGATTTCCGTAACCTTCCAATTTGTGTCTATTATTTGCCCACTTATTTGCTTTTCCTCTTCATGTCCGTCAGTTTCCATACGCTTCCAAATTTTACAACTTTTCTCCGTTTTCTTTTACACACTCTCCTTTCTCTGATTTCCATTACCTTTCTCCTTGTGTCAATTTCTACACATTTCTACACATTTGCTTTCCCTCCTTAAATTGTTCAATTTCCACACATTTCTAAATTCTACAACTTTCGATTTTGTTGTTATCTCGCCCATATTTGTATACTATTCCCTTTTCTTTCCTTTTTCCGATTCAGATAATCTTCAGTTTTGTGTATTCTCTATTACAATTTTCAAAGTTACATAATTTTTCTTGTTTATTTTTCCTTCTTTTCCTTTGCTCAATTCTCATTTCAGCCATGTTTTTTGTGTCAATTGTTTACCAACATCTATTCCTTTTTCTTCCCATTTAATTTGTTTTCAAATTTTAATATTCCGAACTTGCTTTGTCCAATTTTCATAATTGCCCTTTCTGTATCATTTATATTCCGCTTCTTTTATTCTTATAAATATTCTTTTATTTATTTCATTATTGTTTAATTTTTATAATTATTTTTACTCTCTCAATTTCCATAATATGTATTGCTTTTCCCTTTTAGTTTCACATCATATTCTAACAAAAAATGTATATGAAACTTTCGGCTGAAAAATTAAAATTGTTTGGGTTATGGTAGAGTAATAATGCACACTTTTGATGTACAACATAATTACAAGTATCGCAATGTACCAAATTGTTAATCGTTATAATTTTGGCTGCAACAATATAAGCAATGGTCCATTACCATTGGAATCCTCTAATACAAATTTAACTAAATGTAATCTGTATTTTAAGTGTGTTCGGCATTTTCCTTTCTCACATGTATTGTTCTGGGAAATTCAGTACATGATTCTGGGATATTCAGGCTGAAATCTTTTTCCATTTTCTATAGAGGGGATTCGTCCAATGATTTTTATATGCTATATTAGCATACAAGTTGCAGAATTTTTTGAATCTTTGAAAGAAATTATCTTCGCGTATTTTTGGGCATTTTTCTGTTGTGGATTGTAAAAAGTTACCTCTTCTTTTCCTATGTTAACAAATTCTATGCACCCTTGTATACACATAGGCATTGTTAAAGTATTTGTGTTGGCTCTAAGTTCTAAATAGATCGGAAAGTTTTATACTAATAATTCTCTTTGTAACCCTACTTAGATCATTGACGAATTTATCACTGATGAAGAGATCTATATATTCCGTTCTTTCTAGGGATCCGTTGTTCATAAATATATCAATAAAGTATTTCACGTGGGAATCGTTCACCAATTTTGAAATTTTGTAATTGCTTTGGTTTTTATGTAATTATAGGGCCGGCCAATGAAGGCTGCTCCTTCTCTAACATATAATAAATAATATCCGTCTAGTGTTGATTTTTATTTTTTGTACCGTACCGTTCCATACTTTTTATAATGCTGTTCGGATACTTTAACAACTTGTTGGCTTAAGAGACTTCAGAATAATCAGTTCGGATCTGTGACTATTTAGCAAGGTTTTCATATTGAATCTATTAAAATGTGTTAAATTTTGCGACGATTTTATTAACTCATTTTTCCTTGACCCACACTCTTCGTCAGCTGGATCTGCATTAAAGTTTCGCTTGGATGCGCACTTCTTATTGTGAATGTCCGGTTCTATTTCCACGCATATGTAGCAACTTCTTTTCTTTAACGATATTATATATTTAACCAATTTAATTGAGTTTTCCTGTTTTCAGATTGGAACCGATGCGGCAGGATTTCATTTGATTGAAATGACATTCAATTCATCCATTTGTGAAATGAACCTTCTTAGAGCTTTCATATTACTTGCCATCATTAATAATGTTGCTCCATAAAGGAAGGTATGGGGATATACCTTTAATATATATATATATATATATATATATATATATATATATATATATATATATATATATATATATATATATATATATATATATATATATATATATATATATATATATATATATATATATATATATATATATATATATATATATATATATATATATATATATATATATATATATATATATATATATATATATATATATATATATATATATATATATATATATATATATATATATATATATATATATATATATATATATATATATATATATATATATATATATATATATATATATATATATATATATATATATATATATATATATATATATATATATATATATATATATATATATATATATATATATATATATATATATATATATATATATATATATATATATATATATATATATATATATATATATATATATATATATATATATATATATATATATATATATATATATATATATATATATATATATATATATATATATATATATATATATATATATATATATATATATATATATATATATATATATATATATATATATATATATATATATATATATATATATATATATATATATATATATATATATATATATATATATATATATATATATATATATATATATATATATATATATATATATATATATATATATATATATATATATATATATATATATATATATATATATATATATATATATATATATATATATATATATATATATATATATATATATATATATATATATATATATATATATATATATATATATATATATATATATATATATATATATATATATATATATATATATATATATATATATATATATATATATATATATATATATATATATATATATATATATATATATATATATATATATATATATATATATATATATATATATATATATATATATATATATATATATATATATATATATATATATATATATATATATATATATATATATATATATATATATATATATATATATATATATATATATATATATATATATATATATATATATATATATATATATATATATATATATATATATATATATATATATATATATATATATATATATATATATATATATATATATATATATATATATATATATATATATATATATATATATATATATATATATATATATATATATATATATATATATATATATATATATATATATATATATATATATATATATATATATATATATATATATATATATATATATATATATATATATCTGTTGGCTCAAAAATTCCTTCGTATTCTAAATAAATTTATTTTTGGTTTGTGTTTCTTCTTCCACGCATAATTGGGCCAATGTCATTACAACTTCTTCAAATCGTTGCCAGATGTTTCCGTAAGTATTAGTTTTCGTATGTGATAAAAGCATATCTTTATCCTATTATAATCGTCTTCATCATAAACGTAAGATATTATTTCTTTTACAATCTTTGCATGTTATTTTTGAAAACGGGCATTTACTTCCATCGATAAATTGTGCTGGAAGTGTGAGACGCATAATTCAATGACTATTTAACCCTGCTTTGCCCACGTGTAATGAATTCGAGGCACAAATTTACATAGTCCAATAATTCCACTTTATTGAAAGCAAGGTCGAAATTAAATGGGCCAAATATTAAGCTTGATGCATTTCTCTCTGAAACACGAAGGCCGATATGGAATGGAGCTCTGCTACATAGTGTTCTAATAATAAATGCAACGTCCGGCTTCTGGCAGATCTTTTATAATTCCTCCAGTACCATCAATATATACTGTAATGTTTTTAGTACCTGCACACAGTATTCCATACTTTATTTGCCGCTCACAATATAAGTGTATATATAATATATATATAAATGTCCTCTATAAAGTGTATATATAAATGTCCTCGTTTTTCTCTTCTTCGTCCATTATTTTGGAAAGATCTTTAAAATCCTCACTACCTTTCCGTCCTCATTACCTCGTTTCTTATTTTCCTTATCGTTGAATCGAAATATATATTTTCTAAAGTTCTTTCATCTTTAAGAAAACTTTTATCACAATGCCTTTTTTATTTAGCCGATATACTTGTGGGTAAATATTGATTGTAGCTTTTTTGTAGCTGTTTTTTCCACTCCACGTAACTGCCCTGTTAGTGGAAATAATTATTTTTTTCGACTTCAAATCGAGCTGGAATAAGCACATCGTCAGTGTTTGGAAGAAGGTTTAAGATAGGTAAAACATTTCTTCTGTAATTTATATGTCTACAAACTAAAATAATTCGGTGCAAATATTTAACTTGCTTCCTTTTCAATTTTGACACAAGTGTACAAGACGCCATTTCGTTCAATCGTCGTCATAATAGTCCTCCTCGTAATAGTCCCCCAAGGGTAATTTGAGATTAAAATTGGTTGTTTTAATTAAAAATTATATTTCTGAAAGTCATAGAAGGTTATGAAATACCAGTCCGTTCTGATATTTCCTGATTTGAAAATAAGTCTTCATTTGAAAAAGATAAAGAATAATTTGAAATTGTGTTTTCGCGGTAAGAAATATGTTTTGTAGATACATCAGCCAAATTGATTTTTTCTTGCGTCCTTCCTTCAGAAGGCTGTTTCATTTTTAATTTTGCTTGCAAAATTAGTTCTTTCGTTTGAATAAAATGTTTGGCGTAGTAATATCTAATGTGGGATAAATCGCGAGAATTATAAAATGAAAAATATTTATATCTAGAAATGTTTTTAAAAGGGATTTGCTTAAATATAGTGTATCTATTGTCAATACATTCATGTTATATACCAGCAAACAAGTAAGCATGCTATCGGCAAAGTTGTCTTATGGAAAGCCATTGCGAGCACCAGATTTCTCCTAAAATGAAAGAGTGTTAAGAGTTAATTATACAACGCTTTAAAATTTACACTGAGTTTTTAGTAATAGTAATAAATAAAAGTAATGGTAATAGATAATTATTAAGATAAATCACGTAAAAATTTAAAAATTTGTAATTTTTTACAATTCTAATTAAAATTTTAAGAAATAAATCTATTTTTTGTAATAACTAATAATAAATAATAATAAACTAAATTAAATACAAATAAACTGTCAATGTGATAGTTGTGGCCAATGTGGTCAAAACAAATTAATGAGATAAATTATAATAAAATAAACCCAACCAGAAGGCATGACTAAACATTCTTCACTTAAAACATTAATGTTTAAACATCCCAAAATTTTATTCACCATTTTCTGCTGTAATATTTATGACAAAGCTATTTCCTAATATTTTTACTAATCTAACGTAATAAAATATAGTAAAAGGACATATTTCGAAGAAATTACACACCTAATTGCGTGCCTTCCAGAAGGTCTTACGAATCTATGGAGATGACTTTTGTTAGTTTTCTATCAACGATTTTTACAATTTGCATGGGTTTCTGAAGCTAATATGTTAAAAGTTATCCCACGTTTTTCTCTATGAAAACTACAAATATAATTTATGCACGATGCCACTTATTTGCGTATCCTCCAGAATGGTTTATGAATCGATGGAGAATACTTTTGTTAATTTTCTATGTCTGATTTTTACAATCTGCACAGGATGCTGAAGCTAATCTATTAAGAGTGACTAAAAAATAGTGGTTAAAAACTTTTTATGGAACGTAAAACTTTATACATATATATTTTTTGTACATGATTTATGGTACAATTCTGCCAATATATTATTTTCGGTTCTGTGCCAAAAGTTATTGACAAATCCACTAAAACTCGGCAAAGTTAAATAAAATATTATTTATTTTTTTTTTAATTGTTTCTATCAAATTAGAAAATTTGTCAGTTTTGATAGGAATAATAACTTCGATAAAAACGTCTTTGATATGAACGATTCACTAAATTTTTAAATTTTGTTAAGCTCTAGAAGTTATTATTTGAAATAACTTCCAATTTTTTGGATATAAACTCAACTAAAGTCCATATTAGCAAACTTAAAGTTAGAAATTTCAAAGTTCTGAACTTTTATGTTTAAGTAAAAGTATTTTTAAAACATGTGAAAATACATTTTAATTATTTTAAAAAATATGTTTTTGGAAAACAAAAATTATGTTGGAGTCACAAAAAGTTTAATTTTTTAGGAACATAAGGTTTTTTAAAATATAAAATAAAATATTTTATACGTTTTTCAATATTTGAATATCAACTAACTTTTTTATTATTTGGTGACATAATAAATAGCAAAAAAGACTTTCCCAATATCTGATCAACTGTATCAGATTAAGAACTGTTCTCTATGCAAGATATTTTACATACGGCCAAATAGAAGGAGCTGATAATTTATTATATAATTATATATAATATAATTATTATATAATTATAATTATATATAATTATTATATATAATTTATTATATAATTTATTGTAGCACTATAAACTGTAAACTAAAATTAAACTTCGGATTCGTGATAACTGATTAAAAGAAATTATAAGTAAGCTTGTTTCTTGAGAATTATATAAAATTAAATATTATTTACCCCCATGGTCGTACAGTCGCTTTTCGAGCCTTTGCAATACCCCGTGGAACGGACCGGGCCGCCGCACGGTATCTGAGAGACCTAGCAATATCTCCACCTCCTCGATTGCATTTAAAAAAGTTATGGTTCCATGTCCACCACTAGTTTTTTTTATTTCGGCTGCATTAGCAGCCAGCTTTTTTTCTCGATGTGAGATCTGCGCAAACCTATAATAATAGAAAGCTATATAACAGAACATACACCGTATGGCAGAAAATACTCTTTTCCACTCCGACGTGGTTCTAGTCGGAGGCCCGTGAGAATTGAGTTTCTCATATATGCCGTCTCTTTTTTTATTCACTATTTGTCGGTACCGAATACCAACGCTCCGGTTGGCATCTCGGCCGCTTTCCTAGTTAATCCAACCCAACAAAAAACTGGTTCTGTATCGTACACTTTGAACTAAAAAAAGAAAGGAACAGCGAAATATAATTGGATTGTTATAAACAGCTAATATATGGAGTACTACACACACGTTAAAAAAGTGTCGAATGGTTTAGGAGGTGTTAACAGAAATTTAAAACTCTCGATCCTAACTTAACTTCTAATCCTCACAAGAGCAGCAAAATATTTCATATTGGATAGATATCGGAGAGGTATCTGGGTTTTTCCTTTTCGAAAATTTTTTCACAAAATCTCACACTTTATGAGTTTCACAATTCATTGTACAATACACAATTAATTGCGTTGGATATCAATTTGTAATTTTTTTTGCGACCGACTGATCAAAAAGTCAATCATAACGATCAATTTGTAATTAACTTATGTACAAACATTCATTTTCGCAGAATTGCTAAAATTAATATATTTAGAGAAATTTTTGGATTTGAAATATGCGCGCGCTTCCACACTTGTTTTGAAAACTGCTCACACTAAACTGCGACGGATGCTTTTTGTTATCGTCAAATTTTGACAACCCTTTTAGTATTCGAGTTTCGTTATCAAGTGAGATCCAATCAAACAGGGGAAAGCATGTAAAAAACACTAACAAAAACCTAGTTTTCGATTCGTGTGTGTTATGCTATTCTCGGCGTGACTTGTCTTGAGTCTTACGGGAATTGAGAAAAAATAAAACTGTCGCGCTGCTTACGCGTACGACGACAGTAGTAGAAAATTTTCTACTGTTTTTCAGTTCTCGCTCGTCTTGTTCTTCTTTTCTCCGTTTGTTTGCTTTGAATCACATTAGCATTTATTAAAATTGTGTTTGAAATTACAGACATGTTCTATGCTAACTTCAGCGACAGCAGAGTTTTGGTGTGTCGACGCGTGAACTGTCGCGAGGTTTATAGCATCATACTTGTTTATAGCATCATACTTGTTTATAGCATTACTTTGTCGTTATCGTTATTTTGACATGCTTTATGTTTTTTCGTTAAATTGAAGAAAGGAGGGGGAATAGCAAAAGAAAATAGAAGATTGAGTTTCGTTTTCGTGATAAATTATAAGGTTGTAAGTGTCGATCTGTTTTAGATCAAGGCAATTAATTCAACCGAATCAACATTGGTAAAAATAAAAAAATTGTTTATTCCTATTTTGGTTAAAATATTTTTTTAAAATAGAAATACATATTTTGAAAGTCACATGTGAAAATTATCATTTATTACAAATTAAAAAAAACACGGCACTCATTGAAGGGCTGATCGAAAGGTTCACATTCAGTGACGTCGTCGTCTAAAAAATTTTATCTGGTACGCTTTTTTTTAAACTGGTACACTTTTACTGAAATTGTGAGCGAACACAAGACGAGAACATGCGCATTTTTTATTTTCACTATAAACGGTTTGTTTGAAATCCCTTTTATTTGAAGTCAATGTAAATAATATAAAATTATTTATAAACATAAACAAATAATATATTATTACTATAGCTATTTGAGTTCCACATCACTCGATGTGTCCATATAATAATAAAGTTTTGAAATCCCAGTGCTGTTAACTAATCAACGCCAAAATGCGTTAAGTTTCCGTTAATCTTAAGAATTCCTTTATTTCACTTTGATTTACAAAAAAAAAAACTCCGTGCTCCGTCCCCGTCTCAGGATTTTTTTAATCATTGAATAATATTTTTTTATAATTGTACTTACATGATCCATTTGCAAGGTTTGAAATTATATTTCTTTTTTGTTCAGATTAAAATATATATAAGAATCTTATATCCAGTCTAAAGTCGTATCAAAAATTTGGTGTTTTACTTCTCAATATATATGCAGTTTTCTAATTTTTTGGAACTGTCACTTTGTAAAAGCACTAGCTGTGTCAGGGTTATTTCACATCGGGTTAAATAAAAAACTGCGTCAATATATAAAGTAGTGTAGGACTCGACAAATTATAGCTTTTATGTACGAAATTGCTTTAATTAAGACGGTTTCACGATCGGTAGTATAATATCCAATTAAATAGCTTAGTAAAATATCCTGTCAGCACTTTAGCTTACGGTCAAATTACCTTAAATTTGTAAAACAAAATAAATTAAATTCTATGAAAATTAGGAGTATCGGTTATGATGGCATCAAGATTAAAAAATATATGATGACAATGGTGCCGCTAATAACTAAAATAATTAACATCCCTTGGACTTGTTTACATTTTTGACAAGTTTTGAAAGAGATTGGCGGACAATTTTTGTGAGTATTTTTATATCCTCTTCCCTTTAAAAAAGGGAAAAAGGATATATTGATACTAAGTTTGTAACGCAGTGAAGAAGCTACAATAAATATGGAGAAGTATATATATTCTGGCTCAGAAGAATCCACTGAGTCGATTTAGCCCTGCTTAGCCCGTCTTTCTGTCTGTCTGTGGAAACTACGATTACAAAGGAACGGATTTGGTATCAATCCTCACCTGGGTTGTTGAATGTACTCAGGCTAACTTACAGAATCGTAACAGTGTGCCTGTGCTTAATCTCCAGCAGCTCAATTCGAAACACTTGATGCATGTTCTCCACAGGGCTATAAAAATTATCTGCAGAGCTTTACTTTTACAGTTTTTTGTGCATCCTTATCATTGTCATGGGATACCTTTAATTAAATCATTCCACACATGCGATAGTGGACACATTACAAATTTATCGCAATAAGACGTAGCGATAATATAGTGGTTGCATAATATCCATTAGAAAATCACTATGATAACGAGAATATATTGAACCATCTTCGTGCTCTGATAAACTTTACAAAAAATATAAATATTTGTTTTACGTTTTTTATTTCTTTGCGAACCTTTTATAGATAATATCTTATTTCATTTCGTGTCGACTGTTATTACATTTTGTGTTTTTGATTTTATTAGTGACTCGTTTCTTTTACAGTTTTCTCAAATTTCAATTACTCAATTTTCTTCTGACTTCGCAGAAAATAAAATGTCTACTGTTTTTCTTCGTCTATTTTCCTTATTTTTTCCTTTAATTTTCGTTACTGCTTTCGCTCTATTTTATCGCTTCTGTTGGAGGAGCAATTGAAATTAAATGCTGATTACATGCACAATGCTCGACACGCCACAAAAGGCTCATAAAAATCAGGTAATATTGTGGCGATTATAGAGTAAGCAGACAGGCCAGAAGGGAGAGTGTCATTTGGAACGAGGGTGATTAAGTGTAAATCGCTGAACTTTTGTTTTCTTTTGGAAACTATCTCCCTATGACAGTATGGTGTTAAACGTGTCTAAATTAAAACAAACAATTTACAGGTATCTCTTCATTCATTCAGAAGCTTCTACGAAATATTCCTCTTGGTATTTGCTAACTAAATATTTTGAAGTTTGATGGTAATTCCAATTAACCGTGAAAATCATGATATTTGATTATAACGAAATAGAGTTGAGCGATCCTGTGATTTCTTGGCAACGTTCCTACCAGTGACTGTTACTCTTCAGTTACGGTGATTTTAGGTAGTGATTTTCTGTCACCGTGATTTCCAACTTCGTGACTACTTTTACAATTCGTCCAACTCAGTCGCTGACGTGAACACTCGTTGTTATGATTATAGTTTGTTCGATTCACATTTGTTCGAAATAGTATTCTTAAACAATTATTTAACCATAGAGTAAGAAACAACAAGAGTCCGAATCTGGTACAGTTGCCTCTCGGTGCTTAACGTGAGTGCCTGCATGTAGTTAGCTTAAACCATAGAGTGAGAAATAACAAGAGTCACAATCTTGAACAAAATATTTTTCTATGGTCGGTCCAGCGCTGGACCGATTTCTCACTCAATAGTGAGTGGTTCGCTCTCTCTCATTCAATTTCTATAGCTTTTGCTTTGTTTTGCACTGATCTCTATAAATATTTCGGTTGTTAACAATTTTTTGTTGGGCTTGCTACTCTTCGTGATTTTATTCTTCGGCGTAGTCAGCACGATGAAGAGACAAGATTTGCGTTGAAAGGGAAGAAATTTGCATGGATACGTTTTAATAGCCGAAATTATTGGCGTGAGAGAGTGATATTTACATTGGCAATTGTTTTTGTAACTAGTCAAATTTTATTAAAGCGCATCATATCGAAAGTTTGTATGTGTGTGAATGTGAATGAATAATGTTATTTACGGCACAACATTAGTTTTTTATTTTTTTTGCGGTCTGCAAGGCCATCGTAGGACGTTTTCCACCATGGATGGACACAGACGGCCGAACAGGTTTATACTAATAGACATAAAATTAGACAGACACAAAGCCTTATATAGACATATAAGTATAGACATATATAGGGACAGATATATACAGACATTATATAGAGAAATATATATGGACACAGGCTGAAAGATAAATTTTTATTTCGTCCATCGTGTTTTTTTGACTGCCCATAAGCAATGTTTTCGGAGCAAAACAAGGGTCAAGAATTCTACTAATTTCAGCTTGTGTTCGAAGCATGCACCTGAAAACCATTCTGGTGTTATCGCTTTGCAATGGTCAATTATTAAGCTTTTTATTCCTACTAACTCTGCCTGCGATTTAAATAAATGCGCAAATACGGAGACGTGTTTACAGCATATCTCAAATACAGCATATCACCTCTGTCGTACATATTTAAGGGGATCCTACATTTCTCCCTCCAAATTTGCCCTAAAGTTTGGTCTTTAGGAGGAAATTTAAAAAATTTCGCATCTCTTTCATAACGCCGAGATCGACGACATGAAGGGATACAGCATACGTCATATTTAAAATTTTTCCACGCAGAAGGCATTTTGTCTTTAGACAATTCGCAATCATAATGAAATGCAAACGCATAAAGAGGAACAAGTGTACGTAGATTTCTTACTTGGAGAGGCAAAGAAGAAAAAAAGTCGTTACAATCGTTCTCTGTGCTTTCTCATTCTTTTTGCTACTTATGATGAAATAGAAACACTATACACATACGCATAGCAACAATTGAGACAATAATAAAAAATACCGCAGTCATAACAAATGAAAACAAATCAATCAATTGGCCTATTCTGCTCTCGCGAGAATAATAGCACGAAGTAATGAGAGAATAATAAAAAAAATTGTGCTGAAGTAAAAAAACGAATAAAGAAAGAAATCGTCCGATATTCTGCTTTCGAGTACTTCTCACTCAAAACACTTCTTCGTTTCCCGCTCGGACCGACCGCTTCCATGATGGCAAATGAGTAAAAAGAGCTGTTTGGGTCTCTTGTTATTTCTTACTCTATGCTTAAACTCACGGTGGGCCTACCCACACTCGGGATTACTAGGTAGACATTATGAACTACCTTATATACCGGCAATCATCGCCCACGGCTGCAACTTTGCCCTGTTGCACCTTATGTGTACCTATGGAATGCCTGGGGACACGCAGACATTCCTCACAGGTTAGCGATCGAAGCCTATCTAAAACCTCTGCCGGTGTTTGGCCACCGGCTGCCGAGTTGTCGGAGGCTGCCTCCTCACGCAACTCTACGCGGAGACTCTTTGGTCTCTACCCGCGTAACTTTGGGTTGTACCACAGCCACCACGAAGCTCTCGCAATGAGAAGCCTACCCACCGATGCGCTGTGTACGTGGACTTTGGATTAGCGGGGTCGGATTAAGACCCGAATTGAGAGGAGCACCACCCGTGGCACCATGTTTACACCTTTGGTAAGGTGGCGGAACTAGCCTGCATAGTTCCTTGGCAGTGAACTACGTGCAAGCACGGCTAGTCACTGCCATTTTGTCGCCGTATCCACGAACGGGCCTGGCACCCAACCGAATCTGGTACAAGCAAAATTTTCTATGGAGGGTCCAACAATGGACTCCCTTTTTACTCATTCTTGAGTGTTTTCGGTTGCTAGTTTCTTCTCATCCGCTCTTTTCTCTTTTGCACTGACTCTCGCACACTTTATTTTGCGCTGCCGTTGTTTTGTTTTTGTAACGAAAACGGTTCGACAACGATTTGCGAGCATGCGTTGGCCGCTTTGGATGGTCATGTATGTGTGTATATTTTTGTATACAATGCCAATGAAATTTTGCTTACTTGAGTCGTTTGTATGTACCATTGATGATCAACGACAAATTATTATTGGCATAAGTGGGAGAGTACTTGGTGCACTTAAAAAAATGAAATACATATTTTTTAAAATCTACTGTATTCAGAACTCTATACTAAGAAAACTGATAAATGCTAAGAATTAGGCAGAAAAAGTAAAACTATTTGGTTTTATTCGCCTTAATTAACTTAACAAAAATTTTCAAAATATTCCCACATTTTTCCATCCAAATTTGCACAAATTGATCGGTCAAATTTGCCAAATTGATCCAAATTGATTGGTCCATTTAAAGAACTGCATTACTTTTATAACGACGAAATCATCGGTATGAGGCAATGCAGCGTACATTATACTTCTAAAAGAAATCAATTATTTTTGTTTTCCGACAAGTGTACATTACCACTTTCAAAAGGAATAGCAAAAGCACAGAATAGACGAAAATCGTATGAAATCATGTCGCCGAAAGTAAACAATAGCATAGGACAACAACAACGCTTTATTCTTTTCTCCCTTCCTTGTTACGCTCATATACATGCAACCGCTTCCACTATAAGTTGTGAAGATTCATATAAGCAATGTCATGAGTAAGAAATAAGCAAGAAAAAATAATAAAACGAAACAAGTAGCGAAATGCGAAGAGCGCCCCGAAGAAAATAACTATAGCCATTCGGCTGCTCTCGTTTCTCAGCCATATTTGCACTCCATGCTTCCTTCGTTCACCGTCCTGACCGCCGGCTTATAAGTTGACGGTGAAGCGATTTTGAGTGATTCGGACTCTTGTTATTTCTTACTCTATGATTTAACATAATTTTTATGTAATATAATATATAATTTATAAATTAATTTTTAATTTTAAGGAAAAATAAATTAAGAAATAATTGAAGAAAAATGAGTTTTTGTATTTTCATTTGAAAATTTCAGAAAGAGCTTAATGAAGGGATAAGGGAAGAGACCTGCAAATAAATGGATTAGAAAATGTATATAGAAGTCTACTAAAAACAGATTACCCACAACCAATACCTCAAATACTTAAAGTTTTTTATATAGATTAAAAGAAAGGTTAGGAAATGTGCAAAGAAGCAATAGTCTTCTATTGACAACATTTTTAGATACACGGTTTAAAACTTTTGCAAACTCCGATACCGCCACAGCAGAAAATGCTAATAAAATTGTAATAACTGCAGTCGCTGCACTGTACAATTCTCAAAAAGTTTCAGCCACAAATATTCAAGTAGGAAGTGCTGAACTTAGAACTCAAAATCCTACGTCTATATGGATTTCTTTTGATTCCGTAGTATCTTCAATTAGGCCGGCAGGAACTTCTGATTCCCGTGCAATAATTGAAGTACAAAGGTATTTGGAAGAAGACATTGTTCCTAGGCATGAAAATATTTCAGGATGGTGGCAAATTAATGAATTTAATTAACCTAATCTCGCAATTATAGCCCAGGAAAAGCTCTGCACTCTCGCAACGTCCGTTTCATGTGAGAGACTGTTTTCAAAAGCTGGACAAATTTTAAACGATCGTCGAAGCCGGCTTAGTGAAAAAAGTAAATATGCTGCTCTTTCTAAACACTAACTATAAATACTGTAAATGAGCTACCGTGGATATGATTTTTAATTAATTTATTTATTAATTCACTAATTTATGTAATATTAATTTCTATTTAAAATAAAAGGAATTCAAATGTAAAATAGAGAAATTAAAATTAGAAAATTGTACCTAATTTTTAAGAAAAGTATACCATTTTTAGGAAAAGTATACGAAAATATCGCTCATCTCTATCACGAACAAACAAAACAGATAAAAATATATCTTACAAGCAAAATGATATACAACCTCTTACACCAAATAAACTTATGATAGAATTTGTGAAAACACACTTTTTTGTGCAGAAAGAGCGTTTCTTAAGGAATGGGAACTATTCTAACAAAAATTGATCTTCGGAAGGGATAAGCCTTCTTTACAAAAAACTTTTTTTTATGAATATTAAAATATTTCGAAAAAAGTTTAATGTTCAGAAATCTTTCTTTCTGATTCTGGAGAGATTTAGATAAATATCAATTAATTAATTACAAATTTTGTAAGTTTTTAAACGCATACTAATTGCTCTTTATTTAAATTGTTTTAAACACAAGCAAATTAAACATATTAATTTGCTACAGATTTCAGAGCACGGAATTTCAGCATTTATTTATTGTCCAAATACTTCAAAACTACATCTTCCTGTCCTCTTACAATTACTTTATCCAGGATCATCTCCTCCGATTTCATTTCATACCAGTTTCGTTACATCTGACTGGCCTTTTCTCAATTCAGTCTAATTACTCTTGCTTGTATGTTTTATATCGTTTGAATTATATAAATTTCTATTGAAATTCACTCTTACATGTCCGCTGTTAAAATTATATAATTTTTAAAATAAGTAAGGTTCAATTTCAATTGCATGGCAGGGTTTACGAGAGTTAACATTTATTATGTTTTGTTCATAGCGTGCTATGCGAATATAACTGAAGTATTAGATTAAAACCAGCAGATGTTTGTTTAGCCACCGGAAAGGTACCTGTTTCCATGCAATAGCCATTCCAATGCAATAGCCACCTTTTCATTGAAATGGCTGGGAGCTATGTACCATTAAACAATTTACTTTGTTAATTTTCTTTTATATTTTTTTGTTTTGATATTTTTAAACTACTATAGAAAAAAAATTCAGAAAGAAACATTGCCTCGAATTTAAATCATTTAATAAAATAGCCGATAAAAGAATTATTTCAAAAAACTAAGAGAAACCCAAGAGGAATGTGAAATTTTAAGAGTGCTTTCATGGCAAATATTTCCTTGTACATCATTATAACTTACCGGGGAAGATGTTGCTTGCGGCGATGGTTGCAATAGTGATGATGCCTTTAGCAACACCTACACGTCAGTGATGTTGATATTAAGGATGACAGTCTGATGGGTGCAACAATTACGTTTTCTGCTACGTTTTCTGCAACGTCAAAAAATACACTAGGATATGTGTGTGGTTGTGTGTTTTGCACTGCCTTTTCATTCGAAAATAATAAACACGTGAAGCTCGGACACGTACACATATAATCGGTAGTGTATCCATGAATTTTATTAATAAGTCCGCGTACGAGCCGAAGCCCCTGCCAAAATAACACAATTTAATGCGTCGCCAATTCTCGTTTGTTTACTCCGTCATACTGTTAAAGATGAATAAAAAGGAAGAAAATTCCAAAAAATACAATGAATAATGATTCATACATTTACATTACGAAACCAACAGCAAAACCACCAAAGACCACTAAACTCATTTCCACCGCAACTCTCTTATTCCTGACTGAATTTTTCTTGACATCTTTTTTTTCTCGTTTTTTTCTCGTTCACAGAAAAGTTCAAGAATTTTCAACGCGAAATTATTCGAAGCCTCATTCAAATTCCACTATCGATTGATTTCCCCCACCTCATTTTCTTCTTTCAAGTAGGAGGAGAAGAAGTTGCAAACATTTTACCCACAGTTGAGGCACCAAGTTTTAATAATTCATAATCACGAATCGATCCACCCAACCCTTCACCACGCCTTTCTTTCACCACATCTTAATTTTGCTTGAAATTATAATCATTGTTTTCTATTCACTGGGAGCTCCCTTGGTTTCCTTGATGGCTTTCTCAATGTTCGCGGTGGTTTTTTCGTTCAACGGGGGTTTAAAATGTGTGGAATACCTGCTTCAGTGTCGAACACTCCAATCGAAATAGAACCTGCGCTTTTAAGCACTGAGACCACTTTGAATAATTTAGAACAAAATATAAAAGTCGTGAGGTTTATACGTAATATATTCACTACGTATTGTTGATTACTTTGAAACCCAGGAACCCCACGGTCTTCATCACGAAACGCCTCGCAAAAGAAACGGAGCCAGATATAGTCTAGGTTAAAAAGAATGGGAAAATATGGATGTAAAAGTATTAAAGGCCGGAAGACTTTAAATGACGTTAGTGGAAATATAAATATAAATGACATCGTTCTTTCAAGATTTTCACTTTGTTGTGTATATTTGGTGTTATTTGGCTAGTGTAAATAGACACATAAGATCATATTTACTAAATGGCGTTAAAAGAATTAACAGTAAGATACTGTTAAGAACAGTAACGTAACACCACTAACCAAAAGCGCCCACATTAATAAAACTAATATATGCCTTTTATCTATTTTGCTTGTACACGATTTGGGGATAAATTTGATACCCAAAACATTTTAAAGTTAGGGTTTCAAAGCTAGTTATGAAAAAATTACATTTCTTCATTTAACTTTTTCTAAAGGACCAAATTTTGTGGAAACTTCACGGTAAAAATATTTGTTGTATCGCCGCTACCAAGGCAGGTTTGATAAACAAAACACCATGTGGGAGTTATTAAAAATTGAGCAATATCGAGGCGGTGGCCGCATTAGTTAAACGATAACAGTTTAACGATAACAGTTTGCGATCACAATAATCAGCCCATCAAATTGGTTATGTATATTCGAAAAGAAGCCGAATCAGTCCCTTTTAAAATTTGCACGAATTGTTGGTAATTTTTCGTAAATATGTTGAAATTGGGGTAATTAGTTTCACAAAGCAATGAAAATAATAAACACTTATGCTAATTAAAGAATAACTTTATATATAATAATATTCTTATTAACACCAAGTGTAACATAAAAAACGCCACCAAACTACAAAGCGCCACAAGCGCGACCAATATTTTCTACGGTTCATTGAAATCTGGATCAAATCCCTTAATGATGTGTTTACAATATGTGGTTTCCGTTTATGTCTTTATTTCCAGTCATTGAAAGTGATACGTAAATACCATTAGCAACTTAGGACGTGAATATAATAACCAAAGATTATCGAGTGTATAAATATATGCGCATGTTGATATGTATGGCTTTATTTCTGCTTGCTTGCCTCCCGCATGAGTGCATATTCTTACCCTTTTCAGGCGCTATTAAGGTTTACATGCCAACAATGGAAAGCTAGGGACACATCAGAGGCAATTCATGAAAAAATAACGTAAAAGAAAATATGAAAAGTGATTGCTTGTCTGCCATTGTACCAGAATATTTTATTTTCGGAATTTTCTTATAATATCCTTATGCTGCTCTTCTTCTTCTTTTATTTTTAGAGCACCGCGGAAACTGCCAACATAAAAAATTTCCAACATAAAAAATCCAATAGTCTGAAAACTAGCGCTTTACCATTTAATAAAAAAGGAGGCGTGGGCAGTTTCAATACAAAACAATTTATAATACGAAACGAAAGGAGAACGTAAATAGAAATGGTCATGGAATTTGGTACAAATATTGTAAGCAGATTGGTATTGAAAATTCGAAACAGAATGAGAACCACGCCTACTTTTTGTATATTATATGAATGTATGCACATACGAAGTTCAGTTTCTACGTTTGTAGAGTGAATTTGAATTTTGCAAAAAGTGGGCATGATCCGCCTACCAAAACCACTGTTATAAAAAAGACGTCATTATAGTAGCACAAGTAGGGGCTTTGTAATGAAATTTGGCAAGAATATTCTCTATTATAATAAATTAGTTGGTTTTGAAAATTGGCGAATCGGATAAAAACCAGGCCTAGTTTTGGTGACTAATTTGAAAATATACATGTACGGGGCTCAGTTTCAGCGTTTGTAGAGCGTATTTGAAGGCAACATTTTATCCTAGAATTAAACCTCGAATACTAAATTCGTATGCAAAATATGGGCGTGATGCCCTTCTCTACTAGGGATACGGATATATCTCGTGGGTGTAGGGAAGTTCAACCGTTAAAATAGCACCTTTACTTGTTTACATTCGGTTTTAGTTCCTTCGCATTTTCTTTGAGTTCCTTCATTCTTAATTTACCCGTTTCTCTACTAGACCACCTCCTCCTCATTCTTCTCTTGTCCATTGCATCCTATAACTCAAAAGCCTCAACCCGTAGCTCGGTTTGAAGGGAAAATATTGCCAATATACTTTTCAACCTATATAGCCATTATATATCTATACTAGGTGTTACGCGACGATTCATGAAGATTCGAGAAAGGTTGAGATAATTGTCGTTAATGTTCTTGTTATTGTTGATATTGTTTAATAGTTTGTCTGTTTGGCGCTTTGATAGAAAATAGCGCTTTGATAGAAAAAGAGTTTCGGAAAAATAAAGAAATGAAAAATTTTGAAAAATTCTCACATTTAGTTAAAAGTTTGCTTTTCCTGTTAAAACTAAAATTCCTAGAACGAAATTCCTTGATCTTCCACTCTATATTTTTTATAAATATGTGTGTTACACTTCCGGAAAAAGGGAGGAAGGAAGACAGTTATTCGAAAGGACATATACTGAAACCTATCAATAGCGAAAATTTAATGTAAGTTTTTTTGGCTCGTATGGAAAGGGTCAAAGGAAAGACATAGGCGAACATTGTTAAGAGAGAGGAAATACTTTTACGCAAAAAGAAGTAAGAGTAAAATTTATTATTTTTAAAATCCTTTCTTTTATTATTTAATTTAGAAGAGAGAATTTAAATTTTTTAAAATTTTGAACCATATAAAGGAGTTCAAACCCCAGTGACGACACCTTTACCACTTTTTCTATAAAATAATGCTGAGATAAAAATTTAGATGAAAAATCTATTTTTTGCAAAAATATATTTGTCAAGAAATCCATTATATCCCTTGTAATCTGAATAAAAATTAAGCTGGTGGATGAAAGCACTTTCATTTCAGTTCTTCCGTTTCTAATTCTTTTAACGGCCAACTTCAGTTTGCGACACGAGTTTTAAAATGTTTTTTATTTTTTGTTCTGTCTTTACTAGTTTCTTTTACTAGTTAGATAAAAGAAAATAACGTTGTGGTGACGCGTTCACACAGTTGCGACTAACAAATACTTCTACCTCACTTTTGGTGTAGAGTGCCGAAAAAAATTAATGGAATTCATTACCTTTCTTGGCTTAACATCAAAGAGTGGACAAGGGGCAAAAATACAGGGTAAAAAAATTAAAACATTGCGTTAGAACTTTCATTTCTCATAAGCCTGAAAAAAGCTTGCTGGAGTGGGGCCGATAAAGAGAGACCCCAAATTGATGGCTTTTAGACGCCCATGATTTTTAGACGCTTTAATGTCTCTCCCACTTTTTCATGACGTTTGATGAATTAAAATTTAAGGTATTGGACTGTCTCAATCCAGAGGGATAATTTTCTAAAGTATCAACTTTTTTGTTTGAGAGATCACAGAGGCAGTTGTCGAAAGGTTCATAGGTTCATTTAAGTATTCATTCCGTATGTGTTCTGATTCTCTGCCGGCTACGAAAAATCTCTACGGATTGCAAAATACAACATATTTGCTGAAGACTTGCTGAATAATTTACCTCTGAATATCACATAAAAAATGGCTGAAGTTTTCTTGTGTTTTGTCGCATAAAATTTGAAAGTTCAGTCCATCAGCATATGGAAAAAATGCTGCCTTCAAGTAAGAGTATGCTACACCACAAGACATGTTAAAACGAAAAGAAGATAGAAGTTATAGATATGTAGGCTGGAATACCAGTAGCGTTAAAGACTTGTAAAGAATTAAAGATGGGCTAACAAGCTTTGGGGATTGATATTAACAAAGCAAAGAAACTTCCCTCGATATTCATTGGGGAAGAGCGGGAAAAGCAAGATTTGACGTAAGGAAATGGTTCAGTTATCATCATACTCGTGATGGCAGTCATAGTTATCATACACTGTAAACAATATACAGTCCACAGTTAACATATGCATAAGGGCAGTGAAAAAAATTCTGAAGAAGAATATGATGAGGATGAATGAAAATAATCACTAACTACTAAAAAATGTATTAAAGAAAGTGTTGGTTATCACTGTTGGTTATCACTGACCAGTATAGTCGGGTCAAGTGACCACAGAGATGGAAATAATAAACCACGGGGAATAGAAATTGGGCCGGATGGACATTCTTTTCTGCATAGCTTTTCTTTACAAATACAGTAAAAAATGAGACAACAAAAACAGAAATGAGAAAATGTTAAAAAATGAATTTAAAAACTCTTAAAACAATATTATGAAAGCTATGCCTTTTAGAAAATTTGATAATATAAAACTAAAAATAATTTAATAAATTTGAACTGTGCTAATAAAAAATTGAAAAGGAATAGGTACAAAATGAATAACGATCGAAATCAATGTCATGTTAATTATATGAAATTTAATTTCGTGTATTAAATAATAAGTATTTTAAAAAATTGGAAGATAGGACTGAGAAGGTACGTGAAGATGAAAAAGTATGGGAAAAACTAGATACGTTAATAAAATAAAAATAAATTAGAAAAATTTACCTATAAAAAATTTATTAATAAAAAAGTAACGAGAAGATAAGTGAACGTAAATGAAACAGTAATGAATAAAGTTATTTGTCTTTGAAGCGAATGATATTTTTGAATACTTTTTTAAATATTTAAGGCAACGTAATAACGACAAGATTATGACAAGCAAAAAAATGAAATTTCTGAACTTACTACCTAAAGGAATATGTATATATGCTATCAGTCTTGGGTTTATGTAATAGAAACCTCAGTGGAAAATATCGTATCGTTAGAAGTCCTTCCTCGTTTTCTCTCCTTAAACTATTTTAGCTAACTGCGTTCAGAGGCTTGTTTGGTTTTGGTAATGGCATCAGTTAATGGCATTTGTACTAATTAAGCAGAGAAACCGGAAGGACCACAATTTCAGCTGCCTGTTTGTTTGCAACAATCGCCAACAAATTGATGTCTTAATGTCTGTCTCTCTATGTATGAGGAAATTTATATAATTCTAGAATAAATAGCCCATCCCTTACCGTTTCTTCCTTTACCTCTCCGTCCTTCGACTGATCATTTCTTCTTATAACAGGCAGCTAACTTTTAGCTTTTCAAGTTTTCTACCCATAAATGGTTCTAATTGAGACCGTAAAATATCCATTCCGGGCCTGTCACACTCATTCAGTCGGTCTGTCAACAGTTAAAATGATTCTCTTGTAACATCAAACACTCGATTTCGTTTCGTTTCGAATTTCGTACGATAAAAAAGGCAGTCTTTAGGGTTTTTTGTAATGCCTTAAAAAATGTAATACTTTAGATCGATTTTTGAATTTACTTCTGTCGAGGAGAATTTGTCGAGACAATATCTTCAGACACGCATACTATTTTCACTTTTTCTTATCTGTATATTTGGATAAACGAAAACCATCGTATTAGGCCGAAACGAAATACTGAATTGCAGTACTCCCCGAAAAATCATAACTTTTCAGTTATATTTGTTTACGCTTTCACAATCAACGAGAAGTATTACAGTGTATAGAAAAATTCCATCGAATTATAAAGCACAATAAAATGCAATAATGCACCGCAACGCAGAAAAATTTATAAGTTTCACGTTTCTTGAACTTGTGAGTTCATAGAACGCAAAAATATTCCGAACATACGGGCATAATAGGCAGTGTCATTGGATGGATGATTGGATTGGATGCAAATCACGGACATCACCATATATTCGTCAACCATATCGAAAATCGGGCAATGAAAACAAATCCGGAATTCAGAAGCGGCTGCAGTCAGATATAGCGGAAGCATAACTCTCTTAGAAAGGAGTGTAAAGAGTATAAGAAGTATAAGAAGTATATGAAATACGTAAAAACAATTTTTGGTTATTATTTTAAAGTGCTCTCAAATCTGCTAAATATTTTTTTAATTAGAAAAAAATTGCACATTTTAAATCAGAAAGACCCTTAACTAACTGACATTTTCTGCCATTAAGTCTTTTCTCTTTGCTTTGCCCTTATCTCTTGCTAGTTACTAATGAATTTTTATATGGAGGATAAAGAATTCGACAAAGTCATTTTACACTTAATTAGCACCACCGTATACGGGTCTACATTTCATTGAGAGGGCTACATTTACAATTAATTACAATTACAGCAAATATTTGAGGAGAAATGTTCAAAAATAAACTGAAACGAATAACTCTTAAGTAAGTAAATTATACCTTTAACTGTGTTATTTCCGCCCCATTGCTCGTATGTTCGTCGTATTTTTTATAATTCTTTGAATTGATGATTTTATGCCCGCTACAGATTTAATGGGCAGTGCTCTAATTAGACGCCAAAAAGGCAGCGTCCAATAATGAATGCGTTCTTGTAATAGCCGTTAGTAAAGAGTAACATTTAACGTGTAACGTTTTATGGAACACAGCGCGCAATTACCGACCTAAAATTACACTAGTTTTAAATCCATTGAAGAAACTATTTGTTAATACGGTGAAAGTTTTATTCTTAAGGAAAGTTCACGAACCGCCAGAACAGAAAAGCCCTCAAGGGTGTATTCGTGTGGAAGCTCAAAATAGTATGGGTCTATTGGAAGGTCGGATATTTTCATTTTCGTTTTAAAGGAGTTTTGTTCATTTCAGATTACGACTAATATACAATTTTTATTTTAACACCTTACCTTTAAATTCTTTAAACTATTTTGAATAGCCACAGTACATCCAAATCTTTTAACTGCCTCACCTCCGCACTGAAAAAGGACTTCTGTACAATAATTCAAAGACTTTAAATACACGGACCACTTGTTCATTTCAAAAAATAATTGAATGATAGCCCATTTTCCTTGTTAAAATTAATTTCAATTGTCAACTGGAGCGTAAATTTTTGTGGACTCAAGAAAACAATTAAGAAATAAGCAATTTTTGCAAAAAAATATTCGCATATGAACTAATTCTTTTATAAAGAATTGCGGTATAAACAGAAGGAACTAAAAACACTCTTCAACAAAACAAGTTGTTGTCAAAATCTGAAGCTGGAGTTTGTGTCTTTGACGCTATTTGAAATTCGAGAACTTTTGGGGAATGGGATTAAATGAAAACGGAAAAGTGAACAATTTTGATATGCAGAATTTCATTTAAATTTCTTCTCTGTTTGGTTTAAATGTCAAGGTCCTATATTTCAAAGGATATTTCCTCCGAGCAGGAAAAACGGAGGGACAAAACCTACAAAAATATCTGGAAATTATAAATTCTAAAGAGTCAAGAACACAAATCCTTGAAGCGATAAAATTGTGAAGAGAAATTTTGAAGCAATAAAATGGAACCGATAATGACAGGAAAAAATTCTGGTGGAAAATTCGTAATAACACGATATAGTATTTATTTACTACTCTTGAATATACCTATAGAGCTAAACATAAATAATTTTATAAAATAATTTTATAAAATTATTTTATAAATTTTATAAAATAAAATAATTTTATAATTTTAATAAATATATTGGGTGCAACAGTTATTAAGAATAACTACTACTGTCCACATAAAAATAATAGAGTTTCTGCGCTAGTACAGTTTCTGTTTATTTGCCTGAAAATGAAATGTCCTCAAAGGCTGTTTGCTTTGGATTCATAAAGAAAATGTCCATGTAGGGTTGCTTTACTTCAAAATTTAGTATAAACTCATTGATACACACACAGTGAGTATTCATTCCAATTCATAACCAATTACTTTTTTAACAAAAAAAAAACAGCTCATCATTGCTGAATATTCGAAATTAATAAGTGGTTAAGTTTAATCATTTATCCTCGATAACCTTAACGAAATGGCTATAATTCTTCTTTTTATCTGGAGGAACTTTTAACCTCCCGTTCTGAAGGTGCAATAAAGTTGTTGTTGCTGGTTTTTAGCTATTATGTGAATGAAATGAAAATAAAAATTCGATTCTTTTCACTTTTATGTGGGAGAGGAAAACGCAACTTTAGATGCGCTCATCAACTCAATTTTGCTTTCGTAGGTGTATTTTTTTCTAAAATTGTTTGATTTTAATTTTTTTGATGTAATACATATTGTAAAAAATTAAGTAAAATATATGTTCAAAAATTTATTTTAAAGATATAAATTAAATTGTTAAGTGGTAAATTGAATTATTAAGACATAAATAATTCATTTAAAAAATCTATAAAATCTTTGAAAAATAAAAACATTTGTTAAACTATCAAATATTTAATAAATTATCAAATATTGCATATACTTATATACAGTAAACATTAATGATAAACCATCCCCTCCCATTGTTCTGTCATCTGATTTGCCATAAATATCTGCATTATTATATAAACAAAAAATTCAGTTTTCTTAAGAAAGAGATATACCGATAAATTTTTCTTTATTAAAAGCTTTTTTGTAAGAATATAGCCCTTTTACTGCAATTTTCTGAACCCCTGCCCGGCTCTGCACGGTTAAGAGCTCAGTGCACGATGCTCAATTGTGAAGAATAGCTTGAAGAATAGCAAAAATAACAACAACGAAACCGGCCACAAACCTGTAGATTGGATTTCAATAATCAATTTGGATTTCAATAATCCTTGACTGGTAATCGACAGTCATTAAGTTAAAATTTTAATGTCTTAACATTAATAGGCAATTTGTGAAATAGTGATACATCTGTTGGTGCGGGTGCTGCGTTTGCTTCAAAATATTCGACCCAGCTCCATCCATACGACTCTTAAACTCTCTATCTCTTTCCTTGTTTTCCTTTCCTTTTATCTACTTGGCGGGACTGGGGAATTCAAACAGTGCTATTCATTCAAAGAATAAATGTGACTTGGACTACTTGAAAAATATTATGAAAATTTAAAATATTAAATCAGTACCCCGCCTACTTTTTAAAGCTGACATGAGTTTACATGGGCTTGACTACTCAGTTACTGAAAACTAAAGTGTCACATCCGGGTTTAGCTTCTAAAAAATGTACTCTTAAAAATTGTTGGTTGTTACAGTTAGTTGGATTATAGATTTGTACTGCGTTGGTAGGTTATATTAACCCCACCACAGTCGAGCACAGATTCCATATTATGTTGTTCCTTAATTTGAATAAAATCCTAGTCAAATTTTGACGTTTCTCTGGAATTATTGTTTAGTTTTTATGAAATGATGAATGTGTTGCATTCGTATAAAATGCCATGGTTGATAATTTGATGTAAAGAACGTAATGAATGGCTTATGTATAATAAATATTAGTAATATACTCAGGACAATATTACTGTTTACATTTTTATATTATTAAAATATTTTTTTGCCATAAGAAAAAAATTACCACCGTCTTTTCCATAATAAGGACAACACAACAATAATACTTTTAAAATATACCGTTGTGTTGAATTTAGTTGAGGAGGAGCAAAGGTCTATTGGGTTGCACGATGAGCCGCTTAATATACAATATTGCACGGATGTTCCATTTTTAGTTAATATATCTGCCTTTATGAGAAGTTTGTGGAAATTATTGTTCCAAACTCAATCGTTCCGATACGTTTTCACTGAGCCTAATTAGCGATGAAACGAACAGCAGACAGGAAAGAAGAGGAGGTTGAGAGGTATGAATGAGCAATGTTCAATAGACGTTCAATATATGTGCTAATTGGTTTTACGTCTGTTTCGATGCGGCCTATGGCGAGTATTCCAGAAGTTGCTGCTGTTAATCAAATTATAATTGATGTAATTGGGTTTAGTTATGATAGGATGAGAATTCACACCAACAACTACAAAGAAACCAACTTCAACCCAAAATGTTTTTCATGCTGCTTGCATTTAATGTATGCGTTTGAAAAGTTTCTAACGGAAATTGGTGATGAATGAATAAAAACTGTTTCGTTCATCCTTTGGTTAGTAATCAACAAAGAAAAACTAAATCCGATTTGATCAAAATTTCAATAAAACAGGACTTTATAAAATTTGCGTCGAGATTTTAAAGGAACAAAGACTTTGGACACTTATTTAAATCTGCTTCTAAATCGCATTATTAACGTCTCTTAAGACTGAATATAAAATTTGAATATAAACTCCCATAATGTTATTAGCTTCTACAATAGTAAATGCCCCATTTGTAGCTTTAATTCAGAATAAAACAGCGTCATGAAAAGAATACCAAGACTGGTAAATAACCGTCTTCGTCTAAAAGCCTTTCCTAATTAATTCTTTATTTCTTCCTAAACTATTCCTTCCTAATTTATCCTGCCTCTAAGCTTTTTATTTTATTATTATCGCGTTATTAGCTCGTCGTGTTACTATCAGGTTATCAGGTAGCTCTTGACATAAATTGAAATCTCTTTAACTTCTGAGATGAATTCTTGTTTAGTGACAGTGACCAAATTTGTCTATTATTTTGCTTTGATAAAATTTTTAAAGCCACCAAGGACATTTATGAATAAGTTCATAAAAACTAAATGCGAACATCATGTTATTCCCATATAAACCTCATCATGAAATATAGGATATTTCCATATTTCATGTCAACTTAATATCTACTTCATACTCACCTCAGATTAAGCTCATACATACCTTATACCAATTTATTATCAAACCTCAAAAGCCATAGAACAGGCTTTTAATTGAATTTCACCCAGATGTTGCTGTGTTTTGTTTGCATTTTATGTTGAATTTCCGACGATGTTTTGCACTTTTTGCTAATTCTTCTTTGCTTTTCCGCAATTTATTCACACCTAACTATCGTAAATTTTTTCCAGTGCCAATCTCTCGAGAGTGACCGAAATCGTTGATTATTGTTATTATTTTTGTTGACAATCCCCTCTACAAATAACGAGTTCCAAAATGATCGTCATAATGACTTCTCTTGTTATATTGTGTTTTTGTTTTTATTTTAATATATTTACAAAAAATTGATATAATTAAGTTAACTTATGAAGTTGTTTTATTTTTAATTCAGGGATATAAAGACGGAATATTTGGGGGAGAGAAAGTAGAACTATTATGATTCAGCGGCGGAAAATATAGGGAAAGAATACATAGACATAGAGTCATAGAGTGTGTGACTGATTTCCTTTTTTGTTTTTTAATATTAGAAAAATTATTTTATTTATTTTACATTTATTTCTTTATTTTTTCACCTTTGTCACACCCGATAGTTGTTGAAACAGCCGAAAGTTGCGATACTTGGTACAGGTATGTTTTGCATGAATTTACCGATATTCTACAAGTTTAAAAATATTTTTATAGTTTTTATAGATTTGTTATTTTTATAGAATTACATTGACTTTGTTATGGTGGTTTTCCCTGCTGAATTATTGTTGAATATTCAGACCGTATGAAAAATGAAGGATTTGTATGAAAAAGGACTAGAATCCTTGTCCATTACAAGAATTAGAGATATGTTCAAGTAATGAAAAAATGTATGTAATAACTTTCTAATAAATTAAATATTTATTAATTAACTTAACAATAATCTCACCGATAATTAATCAATAGACAAATTGAATTAAAATCGTCATTGACAGTACTGACAATGCAGTTTTTTGCTGTTATATTTATCGACAATATGACAGCATTTATTATTTAATTTTATTTATGAACTTCTTACTGCTGCCCATTTGCTCTTCTTCAAATCGTGTGCAGAAACCCTAATCCAACCCTTAATTTTATATTTTACACATTATAAGATATGAGATATAAATATATAAGATATTACAAGAATTATAACATTAATAAGTAGAGCTCAAATGAGGTGAAACTCATTTACCCAAGCACAGTATTCAGCTGGAGCCCTGAAATTTATGATAAATGAAATCGGTAATAAATATCCAACGACTTTCAAACGAGACAGAATTTCCGTTCTAATGCCTACACTAAATCACAAACATTTACATATAATCTCACATGTGTGTGCACGTCTTCAAGAATGTGTGTTGGTATGAAATTTTAAAACTAATGATATATTTGTTATTTTAGGAACAAATATTTTCACATTTTGTTTATTCATGTTTTTCTGTCAGCATTTTCTTGCACCGCAATTGTGTAATGTTATTAAAGGATGAAATTATTTACAGATATTCTGTATACTGGGCCGAAAAATTGATGAGGAGAGGAAAGAAAGATATGAACGATGATAGAGTAGTGTGAGAACTGAATTATATTAATATTTGAAGATTCTAAATTCATATTTAAATGCACAAAATCTCTTCCAGGAATGTATAATCCTTTCAATTTGCATGCTGCAAAGAATAAACCATAACTTTTACCTTCCATGGTTTTTATTACTACATTTAGCACCAATCATTCACTCATCACCATCCTCTAACTCACCATAGCCACCTAAGTTAGAGCAATTTACGGATAATACATATACCGGAATCAATCATACCTGTCCATTCGTCACTTTTTCCTTCCTATCATCTGTGTTTGTACACCATACCAGCAACCACACTTGAGCTATGAAGGAATATTTGCTGAAATGGAAAAGGTTTTGCATAGGATCTGCATAATGAATAATTTATTGTAGTACAAGATTATGAGGACGGTTGAGTTCGTATTCGAGGTAAAATATACGTGGATCATCAAGTGCGCACTAATAAAACACTTTTTGATTGGGTTGATTGGGCGACCTTTGCTACAGGGGTTTCATCCATCTCATCGCAGTAAATTTTATGCTAGCTCATCACATGAGCGTATGTATGCGAATGTGTGTATTTACAATATATAAGACCATCAATTTTCTTTGCTGACTGCCTTTTCTAGATATGTGGAATGAAATTGTTGCATATTATTAAGTTATTGTCGAAACAACTCAGTGTCAGTCCACTAGTCCACTAGTCTTCTTATATTGTTCTAGTTGTCCTTGTAAAGTGCTCGTGTGTCAAATCAAGACCTCCTTGGAATCGAATCATCTCCCTTCCTTTAATTGATTCACATGCTTTTCAAAATATTTGGCTGATGTTTTCTTGTGAGCAGGCGTGTCCGAATTGTGTATGACTCACTAGATTTCAGATTGATAATGAAATACTTCAGCTGTGAATATCGTCATTTCATTGAAGGGAAGGACGGGTGGATTGAGTGTCACAGCCGAGTTACCAATGGCAATTGCCGTCGTTGATAACTCCCGCAATCACATAAAGTTGTACGAATTCCTTAGGGGATTTTGAGTCGCGGTTTCTGTTTCAGCAATCACTTCAACTTGAAGAAAGCCAAAAATAAATGATTCAATTATTGTAGATGGCTAACTATCTCTCTATAGTTTAAGGTTCAAGGTTTTAGATAAAATATTAAAGCCTACAATTTTATTCATATATTATATATAAAATAAATATTGCAGTTAATTTTATGCAATGTGGTCAGGAGATTCCTCACCCGTCGTTGCTTACAAATATGTTGGCGGACTGCAGTAGTTCCCACGACGCCACCTAACCCCAGCAAAATTTAGCGCGCCTGCTTTAGTCAGCGGAGGCGACATATATGTGTAGTGTTATGAGGAAAATTAATTTTCCTCATAAATTATAGACACGCCTACATGTCATTGCCTACATGTCACCTGAGCCTGAAGTGAATCTATCCTCCACTAGCGAGGAATATAGCAACAATGCCAGCAGAGGTTTGACTGAAATGCGCATCAAACCTCTACCGACGGCAATGCATTCTCTCATAGAAAGAAGTTTTAAAAGAAAGAACAGAAAGAGTAAGGTTAAATCATAGACAACAACAATCAATAAAGGAAAGGAGTTAAGCAAAATCTTAATTTTACGAAGCAAAATCTTAGGCAACAACAACATCTGAAATGCAGATGTTTGGCCGATTGGACTTTGAACACATAATTCGAAAACGGTAATTCTAACGAGTAAATAAGCAACTATTCAAAAATTTGCTATAAAAGAGGGACAAGATTTAGAATAGTCCTCTTTGGAAAATCTGCATCAGGTGAGACTTTGTTACATTTGTGGTAAAATTAATATTAGTCGAGAGCTTTCGAGTGTCGGCTAATATTACCTTAGTATTTTTCTGGTTACTAGTAAACATAATATTAGTCGAGAGCTTTCGAGTGTCGGCTAATATTATCTTAGTATATTTTGTTAATTCCTGGTAAATATAATACTAGTCGAGGGCTTTCGAGTGTCAGCTAATATTATCATAGTATATTTTGTTAATTCCTGGTAAATATAATATTAGTCGAGGGCTTTCGAGTGTCGGCTAATATTATCTTAGTATATTTTGTTAACTCCTGGTAAATATAATATTAGTCGAGAGCTTTCGAGTGTCGGCTAATATTATCTCAGTATATTTTTAATTCTTGGTAAATATTATCTCTGTTAGTTTAAGAGATACAAAAAAATTATCAAACACAGAAACACCATTGAAACGCCAAATACACATAGAAATAGGTCTCTAAATATATATACTTATATGTATACAAAAAGCAACAAATACATGTAAAACTAGGAATAAGTAAATAAAGAAAAATAAGAAAATAAAAGACACGGTGTTTTTGTTATATTTTATTAAAATTAAGTAAAATCCTGGCACCGGCGAGTAATACCCCGGCAAGGCAGGAAAAACTTCGTTACAGTGTATGTGTATGGTTGTGTGCGTATGTGTGTGTCTGTGTGTGTGGTTTTCTGAACAAATATGTCCTTATTTATTTAAGCACTGTGTAGAGTTTTAGAAAAGCTTTTAAAGATTTTTCAAAATCTCGAAATTTTAAAATAAAATAAATATAAATAAAAATAATAAATATAGAAAAGTTTGTTTTTCTAATTAATATCTTTAGTGTCTCGTTCATTACGAACCTATAGGTTTTATATGCATAATTTGTTGTTATATTTATCGACCGTATATTGCGGTGCCCATGTATTTTGAATAAAAAAATATTGTTGTCTCTCCAAGACTGGGTTTTTTTATTTTCCCCATTTCTCCCCCTCTCTATGTGTATTCCATTATCTCTTCGCCAAGAAAGACACAACTGAAAAATGCTTTCTATTTTAATTAAAAATTCAATCAATAGAAATGTACGGGGTCCGCAATAAAAATACAGCAATCAACCACCAATATGCCACATATCGTATATAGTATGGGACATAGCAAGAACATCAGCTTATGGAACACTTACCTATCTGCCCAATACCCTTTAATCTTTCTTTTCTGCCTCCTATCTTGTGCGATTTTTTACTACGATTCTTATAATTGTCGACTCGGTTCATTGTACTTTCGTCGACCGAGTAACTTTTAGCCGACTAAATACTAGGCCAACAGACCTCAATTCAAATATGTATTCAGCCGTAGAAATTCTCGGCAACATCCTGTGACTAAGTAATTGTTATCTGTCTATAATTGTGATTATACTTGTATGCATGCACGTGTGTATATGAAAGTGGGTATGTGTGACTATCCAATAAAATACCCATGAGAAAATTAGGGAAGCTAAATTAGGTAGAGTAGAGCAGACTAGCCGAGACTCATTCGCAGGTACTCATTCCAGTGTCATGTAGACGCAGTAAAATTTGATTCGACAGATTAGAATGGGATGGAATCGTGCGGAATTGGTTCGATTTGGTGTTATTTGTGTACTTGTGGTTAACAGATCCGAGTCTGTCTGCATGTAAATTTGAAGCAATTTAAACGGAATTTTTGTTCAAAAAGGCACACATATATATGATTATGTAGGCATCCGTTAATTTCTATGATTATTCGTACAGCATTGATAATCGTTAAACATGGCTTTGTAGCAAAAGAAATCATTATAGAAAAAGAATAAGATAAGCAAGACAATCAGCATGATTTATTAATCAATTCACTCGCCCTTCACCATTCTCGTAGAACCACTTTTGATACTTAATATGATAATGTCTATAAGTGGACTTCATATTCACCTTAGTATTCGAGTGGTTGAGTTCGAGGACGAAATTTTGTAGTCGAATTCCATCCACAGATGTTGAAAGCTAATTATTCATGCCGACATATTCATATTAGGTGTCATAAGTGAGCGCGGTTCTTATTTTCCACAAATTAAGGGTTTTCCGTCTACCAGAATCATAATTATAATGAAGACGCATTAGAGGAGCGCGAGTATAGGTATGGTCCGAAAATGGGACAAATAATTTCTGATATTATTAACTGTTTTGCATTGCGGGTGCAGTGTGTGAAATCGGACCAATATCACGCCTACTTTTTGTGAAGCGAATTGACCTTTCGGATTGAAGTGCTGACCTTTTTTAACCAAAATGGCTGTAGTACACATTTTAATTACGCGAAAAAATGGGCGCCCACTATTATAGTACATCATGTGACATGTGAGCCCCCATTCATCCGCTTTGAAAAAAATTAAATGAAACTTTTCCCCTTTGCTCAGCATTTTTACTTGTTACTCATTGTGCTACATCGTATCGATGTTTAAAACTAGACCAAATTAAACGCATTTTAAGATTAGTGTCGGTGGTTATATATTTTCATTATTTTTTCCTTTGATAATTAATTTATTTTGGATAACAAAGAGATTATTTTATTTTGAAAACGATTACAAAATAATTACACATACCATACTTACTTATAAACTTAAATGAAATTACATAAAACTAAATTCGAGCGTGCCAAAAAAGCGTTACAAATATTGTGTATTATGCCTTTGGATATAACGTAGCGTATGAGTAACACAAAAGCCCCTTAACCCTCTTACGAATATAGTCCTCTTGATAAAAAATACTAAATGATTCCTTCACGTTATGCGATATAAAATAATTGCAATTAAGATTTATAATAAAACCCGTATAAAATAAAATATATCGGAAGTGAAAAAATTAGTGGTAAGAATGAAAAAAAAAGAAACAATATAACAATATATAAATAAAACTATAGAGATTTCCTATTATCAAAGAGATAATCAACAAATATAAATCAACAAACAAAATCTGCAATACCATCTCAAAGCCGAATATTACTTAATTTTCCAAAAAAATTTCTTCAGCGAAGCAAATGTGGCATTCATTAGGCAAACACTTCTTAAGGCTAAGCTCACTCTCACTGCCATCTTGTTGCCTTCCTCAATTGAAGCTGTTGTTGTTTCATGTAGTAAATCATATCCTACTCTTTTGTTGCAATCAATTGTGAAGTGATGGTAGTTTAACAACTGATGCAATAACTATAATAACACTCGACAATAACTTGAAATTCATGTGAATGCTGCGCTTTAGACCACCTACAAACTTGGAATAAAATTGATGATAAAGTTGGTGCCTCTATTTCTTCCACTGCTTGAGATGCTCATACTGCAATGATGAGTAGTTTATTGTGCGGTTTTACGTTAAGCATAAAACCAATAACAAGCTCACTTATGTGCACATCGACAAACTGTGTAGCACTCACGTAAAGCACTCTAGACACTACCATTCTGACACACGCACTGTTACACATGAGTATTTATTACACCCACATACGTATGTGGATGTTCCCTTCGAGTATTTTATTTAGTGTGTTTGCCTACTATGGTGTTATTGCATGTTTGTTTCATGCTTTGGGTTAGCAGGAATAGTTATGATTGTAGGAAAATGAATTATAGGAATAGTGACGATTGTTCGTACGTGAATTTTATGAAAAAAAAAAAACAAATAACATTTTTGCCGCACTTATAATTTTTATGCAACAGAATTCCCTGTAAGTGAAAAGGTTCAGGGCAAATCATCAGCAAATCAAGGATTTCTTAATGCAAACTCTCAATATCCACCATTATATGCGACCAAGCGCTAATATCACACTCGTACTCATATTCCTTGTTGAAGAAATTGAAGTTATCGCTGCGCGCTTTTTATTGATTATGTTTACAGATCGACTCATGTCTAAAGTGTCATACGTTGTTCACACTAACAGGCAAACACCAAAAGCACTTGCAGTATGAGCAGCTCATGCAGTGGAAGAAATAGAGGCACCAACTTTATGATCAATTTCATTCCAAGTTTGTAGGTGGTCTAAAGCGCAACATACACATGGATGTCAATTTATTGTCGAGTGTTATTATAGTTATTGCATCAGTTGTTAAACTACCATCACTTTTATGTTTAAATTAAGTCTTCTTTCTTTTTTATGGCCCTTATGATATTCGTGCCGTTTTAGTTAATATAAACATCATAAGACTAGTTGAATGTTCTGTCAGAATGTCATAATTTGCTCCTGTTTCCTCTCTCTCGCTTTACTTGTATACTCCTTTATATGAAGGTTTCTACATCCAACAATCGAAGAGATACGACACATTGAATTTGTGCTTCTGCTTTTAACGCATTAAAGCATATATTTTCTTGTCCGTGGAGCTGTGTCCGTTTGTGGAAGTCGCGATTACATTTCTGTACTACTGAACAAAGAGATCGGCATAAAATTCGTCACGAATATTTTCTGTCATGACGGATTGTTTGGGATCGAAAATGAGTTAAATCGACATAATGCCACGTCTACGTTTTTATGAAATAAAATTGTAGGACCTAATTTTTCAGTCTCCATTCAAGTTTTGAAGCTGTTCGAGATGGTAGTGTTGGACATTATAAATAAAAAGTGGCCGTGACACTCCCACAATTATACTATGCCATTTGTCAACATTTTGAGAAACGTTATATTGAAGATGATTTACCTTGATGAGGCGGTAAACCAGAGCATGATTACATTAAGAAGAAGTCAATTGTTATTTAGTACATTAAGGGGTTTTAATTAAGCAGGCTTGACATCCCACTGGTTATTTGCTTCGATAAATTTAAATTACGGTTGTAAGATATATGATCTTCGGGCAAGCCCAAGTTCTTACTTGTAATACTCTACTCCCGAAGGAATAGTTATATTAACTTTATGTTATCTTGTAACGCAGTAAAGAATGTGGGAAAGTGTAGAGAAGTATATATGCTTCTGCTCAGAATAACCGCTCAAGTCAATTTCTTATTTTAGTAAAATCCCCTTTTATAAGGCGATATCAGTTTCTGCATTAATGTTAGATATTATATCTCCCAAAAATGGGCGAAACACGCTTAATTTATAAAGTGTGGACTTTATTAATTTATAATGTGTGTCTGACAAAGGTTGTGTTGAAGATAGAACAGTAGATTAAGTAGATTTGAATTAATAAAAAAAGCGTTCTTGCTTTTATTATTTTATTTAGTTGCCTTTATTTGCAAGACCCTGCAAAAACCTGTAAAGGATTGTGGATGGATTATGTCTGTCTAAATCGCAAGATTAAAAGTTTTAATACTTTCAAGCTTTTTCTGCACAAAAGTCATCATCATATAATCATATTTTTTTGCAAGAACGTAGCAAATATACTATAGCGCAATTTCGGCACGCCCCACATCAATCAAGGGACTCAATCAAGGAGCTTACGGTGTTGAGTTGTTATACATCCATTAAGAATTAAAGCTAATTTGTGACAAAATATTTCACAATACGCTGAAATTATAACAATGGTGTATAGACGACTATTTTAGAAATTTTTAGCTGCAGCTCATGCTAACGCTGGGAGTCAGTATAAATCTTGGGCGAGGCCACGGAGCTGTATAAGTTTGTGTTAATTAACAAACTCTGCCTAAAAATAAATTTTAATTTGATATAAACATTGGTTGCGATGTGCTTTCACACGCCATCAGAACTTGGAAAATGGAGTCTGGTTAGTGAAATAAGAATTTGTAATGTCACAATGGGAACCGAGACACTTGAGGTTTGACTGACACCTACGTACAATTTCCTAAACATATTCTCTGGATGAAAACACCTTTAGCTTGGGAGAAATCCAATTCTATTTTGAGTCGTAAATATATAACAATAAAATATAAATTAATGAAAATTTCGTTTTGGAAACATTCGTTTTGGATAGATTTATCTAATAAATTAAAAAAAATCGAAGGCGTCCATTGAGTAACAGGGGAAGTAGATAATAGAATATTGTTATCACAATGTATAATAAAATTATCTTTACAACTCTTTGCAATAAATTTTTTTGAAAACACTCTTTTTAAAAACTATGCGAAAACAATCCGATTATATTTTTAAAGAAAACGTATAAGGTGGCAGGGTCTAAGGTACGGACATTAAAGGTAATTTCGAATTTAAATTGACGATTTAAACGATTTGACGATGTAGCCAAAATTTAGCTTACTAGAATTTTTTTGACTCCTTTCCTAAGCCCTTTAAACTTTTTTTAAGTTCAAATTTATTTAAGAGTAATTATGCATATTAGTTACGTGAAAGGCCTATGGCGCTCATACATTCTTTGTTTGCGTGCTGTTTTTTATGCGAATTGAGAGTTAGTCTTTTACTTAAAGTGAATAACTTTTTCCAAGTGTGTCGATATATCAGAAATGCAAAATTGAATTGCTATGAGATTTTAAAATTCAGAATATTCTGAAGTGATTCACCTACATTTTCGTAATGACCTTATTTTTATCGTGAGCACAGTTAATTGGAATTTTCTGCAATACCGAAGTCTTTCGGGCTGAAAATGACGTTATTCTAAGCTATTGTAGAGTGTAATCGTAGAGTGTATTGTAGAGTGTATTGTAGAGTGTAAATTGTAGAGTGCAATCCTAATAGGGTAAAGGAAAGAGAAGGTAATTGCCGAAATGAAATAGATTCTACCGTCAGAAATTCGCTATTTCTAGGGTTTCTTTAGTTATATATAATCCCGAGTATTCATTTGCACTCGGTGGCTAACTTCTCACTCTTTTCTCCAACTTTTCAACCATCCTTTCTTCCTTCTTTTTTCTCTCCTTCACTTCACTTAAAGCATCCACTCTATCCATTTGAGCGCTTAGCCGTCTATATTTCAACTCTTATCCAGTCCATAGACTTCAAGTAGTTGACCAGGGTTGCCAACTCACGTTTTAATACTCTAAAACAAAATTATAAAAAGTTTGAAGGAGCCCTTTAAAGAATGAGCTAAAAAAGAGCGACGTGCTAAAGTGTTTAACGCAATTCTTGCGAGCTGTTCTAAACTAAATTTCGTCGATGTTGTTGACGTCCATTTTGCGATATTCATCTCGCTGCATTCATAAATTAGTTCTTGTGTAGGATTCTAACGCGGAACAGGAAATTGCAGAGGCTTTCATAGATTCCATTCTCTTTTCCTGCTCCTTTCCTTGTCACACCACCGCAATATTTTTCGTTGTTTGCTTTTAACACTAAATTGTTTGAAAAATGTTTCCAGCCAGAGCAAAGAAAAATAAGATTAAGAACTTATACCTTGTAGCCTCATTAAATAGAGTCATTAAAAAATACTTTAATTGTTTTCTGTACGCCCTCTAAAGGCGTCCATTCCCTTAAAAACAGCATATTTCTTTTTCGTCATCTTGCTAGGTGATCCAGAATATCAAAACTTAAACTTAAACGAGAGAAAACAAAAAAGGCATATAATTAAAGATAATTCAACTAAAAAATCACTTATTTATTGATCGAATACCATGAATATATGTCACCATGTGGAACTCATTAAGCGATCAATCAATTAATAAATAAAATAATACCATCTATATGAAGTGAAGTCAAATGATGGAGTGGTGGACTTTATAAAAGCATTAGTGGGGTACTGAACTATTGGTTTGCTTAAATCATGTGAAGGGCGAAATATGTAAATTAAACACAGACGAGCTAAACAACAAAAAATAACTTTTTATATAAAAAGTTTTTAAAATTACACGGAATTATAGAAATTTGTATAAGTTGTCGTTAAAATTCTTCTAGTGCTGAAAACATTCAAACGACCCAATATGGAAAAATTAAAAATGTAGTCTACATTTTCTCCAGCATTTCTTAATAATCATTCCAACATTTTTTAAGCCAAGTATTTTTTATGTTTTGAAAAGACTTTTGAAGGTGAAATGTATATAATTTTTTTTTAGTTTCTGCTTCAGATTTGACGCAGGTAATTGGTGTATGCTGTATCTTGCATTGTCATCAAGTTCTGAGCAATGGTTCAAATTTCGAGAAGCTGGTTCAAGTTGGAAGTTGAAAGTTCACTGAGAAGCTGGTTAAAATCAGTTTTAAAATGTATCGATACTTTGAGATGGCCACCCTTTGTGCCTTCAGGTGTGTGTGGATGAATGAATGGCTTATTAATTATGTTGTACTGTCATCTAGTTTCAAGCTACGATTGCAATTTCGAGCTCATGGCATATCAGGAAGTTGGTTTAAAATAAATTTCAAATTTTGTAACAAATATGTCATTCAGTTCTGAGTTATGGTTAAAACTTCAAACCCTACCATTTCGGGTTCCAGTTATTAATCAAAGCTTGTAAAAAATTAAAGAAACAAACTAAATTTATTGTATCATAGCGGGCGCGGTTGGTTAGTTAAGTGCTTATTTTTGCATCGCCATTGGAATCGGAGCTATGGTAAAAATATCGAGCCTCTGGTTTATTAGGTGCTTTGCTTAAAAGACATTTCAAAATTTGTAATAATACAAAGAAATAATCTTTTCTGAGGATGGCCCAAACTTTCCTCTTTAAAGTAGGCGTGAGTTGTTAAGTTATACTGCTTATTGCATTGTCATCTATTTCTTAGCTATGGTAAAATTTTTTTCTAGCTTGGTGGAAATTAAATTAATTAAATTAATTATAAAATAAGTTTCAAAATTTTGACCCAAACAGAACTCAAAGCAACCTAATAAAAATATTCTAAAAATGGCTTTTTGTTTCCTTCTAATTATTTTCACTTTGGAAATATAGAAAATACGCAGAAGTGTATAACAAAGTGTAGAGAATTTCCACCCTTAGATGTAGCCGATCCTGAACAATTTCGTGATGTGCGATGCATTTTGCGATGCCATTTGTTCTTGTTCCGAGATACCTGAAAAGATGACGTGTGATATCCAAGACATGAATTTGTACCTTATGCGCACTATAAGGCATGTCATAACAGCTGGAAAAACTTGCATAACAATCCGCATTTCCAAATCCACATTCTCAGAATTGTTTGAGATCGATTTTCCTACCACATGCTAAAGTTTACAAGATAAAATGGAGTCCTTGTAATAGTACTTCATTAACATTATAATTAGATCATGCAGTGTTACCAACATGATTATTTCTACTTATTTGTTTATATATAATAAAACGGAGTTCATCGCGACATTTCTTCTAGGTCTGTTTTTTTTGCCTCCCCGCTGTTTATACTCCTCTGTGATCGACTCCTCTGGATTTCAGAGAGTGGTAAGCGGCTCCGTGTGTGCGTTTTTCCCTAGAAACCTGTTTACTTTCATCTGAGCAACAATTTACCTTGAATTCAGTTACGGATATATACTTTTCTATTTAGGGCTTTTGTCCTTTGATTTACATATCTAGCCATATCTGGAACAAAAAAAATGTTGATCTAAAGTTTCGATTCGAAACAGGTGAAGTAACAAATATGGTAAAAAATTGTAAAACTCAATTAAAAAAATTAAAAAAAACGCGCAAATTGAGAAGAGCCGAAAATTATCTAAAGGAACGGCGCGTAAATATTCATTACAGCAGAAACAGCGGAAATGGTTCTGTGATAATGTACGCCCACCAGTGCAAGGACAAATAAATCAGCGAGCGAGTGCCTGTCACCTTTGACTCTGAAAAAACGGAAACAAAAGGAAAAGGCAATATGGGTTTTATTAAAGCAGGGTAATCTACTCCGATGTAGACTGAGAGCTCATTAAAAATGGACAAACACTAAACTAGATCACAGAAATCTTAAAAAAGTAATTTTTTTATTTTTAATTTAATATTTTTTATTAATCCGCTTGGCATGAGCTTGTTTTTCTTTTAAAAAATATCTTAATTATTTTCGTTTGAAAATGAAACGAGTAGAGAAAAAGGAAATGCGCTGCAAATAAAGTAAGACAGAATTATAGTGAATGTATCTTATCCCTACGGGAAATTGGCAACAACGACGAAAGAGAAGGGCAACGGGAAAGTAGAATAGAGAAGAACTGGAAATAATGAGAATTTAATTTTTTAATTTTATTTATATATATATTCGTGTTTCGAGGTTTTATACGGAAACTTTAACGAAGTTGTTTGAAAATTTACTTTGGAACACCCTCACATCCGTCACTACGAGTGTACAGATCACATCAATTGGAATCAATTCCAACCAATTCCATCTAGTTCAAAGCCAACCGAATCAGAACCAATTGAATTGCATCGAGTCTACACCGCGTCCGAACCATTGTCGACGCATGAATCGTCTCTGCTGGTCTTCCCTGCACTGTGTTCCCTTCCTTAATTTGCTCGTGGATAATTTAACAAGCTAGTCACACACATAACTGCATTCACACACGCACACAAACACACGCGCGCGCACACGGTTACGCCTCGTATTTAATGGTGTGGAAGTTGCTCGTCTTGCGAAAGTATATGATAATGGAGGAAAATAGTCAATAATTATAACAGTCAATGAAGAAGAGAATATCAAAAATTGCTGGACACTTAAAGTGTCTGGTGACATGCGATATACAATTATTTGTCGAAAAATGGATTTTGCTGGGATCACTTTGCTAGTCTGAAGTTAAATTGTTTTTTTGTTATTGTTGTTATGGTTTGTCGTTGTTTTTTTAAACGCAGATTCTTATACGGGTTCCCAAAAGTGGAATGGTAATGTTTATATTTTTAGATTAAGATATTTGAGAGTACTATACGATAGCTTCTCATGAATTTACTCCGTTAGAAGTCTTCCAACTTGTCTAAAGCAATTAAAAAGTTTTTCGCTATTTATTATTTCTCGAAATAATTTGTATGCTTTATTTTGCTGTAGAATTACGCAGCGTTGCGTAAAATGAGTGCCTGTTTTAACATTGCGTTCGCTCGGTTCTTTAAACAAAAACTTCTTCTACAAAGCAAATCTTCTATCTCAGTGAAATTATTTTGAATTTGAAAAAATCCAGTTTGTATAAATATTGTTCATATGTAGACGTATTTTCCTTTGCTTTAGTATTTTTTTCAAATTATTTTTTGTAATATTTTTTAAAATTAAAGAAGTCTAGGTGTCTGTCTCGTCAAACGTGTCGCTTGTCATCATCGTTGTCTTCTCTCGTTATTTTGCAGCTTTTTTTCGTTGGTATAATATTCCATTTAACTTGCTCTCTACACTTTCCCCTTTGTTTTTCATTACTTTGCATTTACAAATTGAGAAGAGCCGAAAATTATCTAAAGGAACGGCGCGTAAATATTCATTACAGCAGAAACAGCGGAAATGGTTCTGTGATAATGTACGCCCACCAGTGCAAGGACAAATAAATCAGCGAGCGAGTGCCTGTCACCTTTGACTCTGAAAAAACGGAAACAAAAGGAAAAGGCAATATGGGTTTTATTAAAGCAGGGTAATCTACTCCGATGTAGACTGAGAGCTCATTAAAAATGGACAAAAACAAAACTAGATCACAGAAATCTTAAAAAAGTAAATTTTTTTATTTTTAATTTAATATATTTTATTAACTCGCTTGGCTTAAGCTTGTTTTTCTTTTAAAAAATATCTTAATTATTTTCGTTTGAAAATGAAACGAGTAGAGAAAAAGGAAATGCGCTGCAAATAAAGTAAGACAGAATTATAGTGAATGTATCTTATCCCTACGGGAAATTGGCAACAACGACGAAAGAGAAGGGCAACGGGAAAGTAGAATAGAGAAGAACTGGAAATAATGAGAATTTAATTTTTTAATTTTATTTATATATATATTCGTGTTTCGAGGTTTTATACGGAAACTTTAACGAAGTTGTTTGAAAATTTACTTTGGAACACCCTCACATCCGTCACTACGAGTGTACAGATCACATCAATTGGAATCAATTCCAACCAATTCCATCTAGTTCAAAGCCAACCGAATCAGAACCAATTGAATTGCATCGAGTCTACACCGCGTCCGAACCATTGTCGACGCATGAATCGTCTCTGCTGGTCTTCCCTGCACTGTGTTCCCTTCCTTAATTTGCTCGTGGATAATTTAACAAGCTAGTCACACACATAACTGCATTCACACACGCACACAAACACACGCGCGCGCACACGGTTACGCCTCGTATTTAATGGTGTGGAAGTTGCTCGTCTTGCGAAAGTATATGATAATGGAGGAAAATAGTCAATAATTATAACAGTCAATGAAGAAGAGAATATCAAAAATTGCTGGACACTTAAAGTGTCTGGTGACATGCGATATACAATTATTTGTCGAAAAATGGATTTTGCTGGGATCACTTTGCTAGTCTGAAGTTAAATTGTTTTTTTGTTATTGTTGTTATGGTTTGTCGTTGTTTTTTTAAACGCAGATTCTTATACGGGTTCCCAAAAGTGGAATGGTAATGTTTATATTTTTAGATTAAGATATTTGAGAGTACTATACGATAGCTTCTCATGAATTTACTCCGTTAGAAGTCTTCCAACTTGTCTAAAGCAATTAAAAAGTTTTTCGCTATTTATTATTTCTCGAAATAATTTGTATGCTTTATTTTGCTGTAGAATTACGCAGCGTTGCGTAAAATGAGTGCCTGTTTTAACATTGCGTTCGCTCGGTTCTTTAAACAAAAACTTCTTCTACAAAGCAAATCTTCTATCTCAGTGAAATTATTTTGAATTTGAAAAAATCCAGTTTGTATAAATATTGTTCATATGTAGACGTATTTTCCTTTGCTTTAGTATTTTTTTCAAATTATTTTTTGTAATATTTTTTAAAATTAAAGAAGTCTAGGTGTCTGTCTCGTCAAACGTGTCGCTTGTCATCATCGTTGTCTTCTCTCGTTATTTTGCAGCTTTTTTTCGTTGGTATAATATTCCATTTAACTTGCTCTCTACACTTTCCCCTTTGTTTTTCATTACTTTGCATTTACCACGCATTAGGTTCCGCGCGTTAACTCCGGGCAAAATTCTTCGAAATTTTTCGTATATATTTGTCAGAAAATTTAACTAAATATTTAACACAGCCGTAAACAACTAATAGAGATTCTGCGTCATCACGATTGAGCCTCACTTAAGTACTATTTTATAGATGAAAAAGAAATTAACGAAAATTTGTTTTCTCTATAGAAAATCAGAGTCTTGAGAGGAGTTAAACTTGACAAAGGAAATTTCATATTTTTTAGAAATAATTGATTAAAAAAATAAAAGTTAAAAATAAATTGCATAAAATAGCACTAAACTCTAGAATGCGATTGTTTTCGATGGATGGAGCTTTCAACAGCCTGCTCGACTTCTTCTTCAGAATAGAGAATTTTACCATTCAATGGGTTTCGAAGAGGGCAGGAAAACGGTGGTTTCCCAATGAAAGTCTCAGGAATATGGTGAATATGGTCAAACAGGCCATCTAGAAGAAAAAATTCTTTAGTCACCCATGCTGCATGTGGCCAGCCGCAGTGGTGAAAAGAATGACAGTCATGTCGATATCTCCCTTTCTTTGACTGCAATCGTGATTCCACACACACAGACCGACAGACAGACATGGACACGGCTAAATTCACCCATCCTGTCACGCCTACTTTAATGTTTGGGCTGTAGGACATCCTCCTTTTAATATACAAATTGAATGGATTTTTCATCTCTCGAATGCTTTTGCGAATTTAATTTTGAAGAGTCTTTGCCGTATTAATTGGATTTGTTTATCTTGAGATGGAGTTTTAACCTTTTCTCCTTGTCTCATCTAATATTGCGTAAGTTGTGATATCTTCTAATTACTCTGATGTAAGCAAATTCTGAGAGCAAAGTACGAATAAACAGAATGGGATGTATATATGGTTGAACGCACACTCTCATATGTGAATATATGTAAGTGTTAACATGTCAACATGGGCAAAAGACTTTAACGACGACTCACCTCTGCTCTTTGATCTTAACACTCACAACGCTTGCAATAACTTGAGATTAAGTTAGTTATTGCTCCTACGCGGGCAACTATGAGGAAACAATAAAGATTTTGGACAATCAATTTCTTCTTAAACATTCCTGAAAACACTCTTATCTAATTTGTCTAATGAAAATATAATTGCATTTTTTTAGGTTAAGTAAATCTGATTTGGTTTGCAAAAATAGGTTTTTGCATTAAGTATTTTATATATTAAAAAATAATCTATATAATTTACTTTAATAATGAAGTTACTGCCCATTCGTTAGTATTACTGCCTAGAATTCCGTACTCATCACGTTACTTCATTTTTTACTTCTCATTCCACTTTAGGGAATGGAAAATTACACTGGAAAGGAAAAATCGCGGGACTCGAATTGCCTCCAAAACAAACTTGACAAGAAAACGAAGAAATTCGATCCAACACGTGTCGTCATTACTAGTTTCCAATAATCTTAATATCTGTTTGAAGTTCGCTCGCGGGCTTTTGACTGTCCTAGCAATGAAAAAATTGCTTGTGCGCCTTTCCATTAGATCATTGTCGACGGATTAGTGTAAGTTTGGATCACCGAACCAGAGTTGCTCCGACTTAACGAATTTCTATGAATTAACGAATGCTTCCCACTAGTAAATTTCAATTTTAGTCAAGAAAGTATACTAGACTCAATAAACGAAATATTTCGTTTTATAGCACTTATTTGTAAATCTCTTGACAGCGCAACTTCTCAACTATTATTATGCAAAAATTGTTATGCACGCTTCATCTTTTGTTCTATTTCTCATAAAACCATCTCTCTTCAAATTCACGGGTGCAAAAAACCAGAATAATGGCCTTAAAATGTAAGACGAGCACGTGACGAATCGTTGACGACGACTTCGAAGAAAAACGCGCCGGAATCGGTAAAATGTAGAACTTTCGTCATCCTTCGTCGGGCTTCCACGATTGTAGTTTCATTTTACGTTGGCTTGTTGCTAGTGTTGGGAACTATCGAACAAATACTATCTAATTATTCAGTAGTTGTTCATTTATTCGATCGTTTCTTCCGCTAGATTTTAGTCATTCAAAAATCACTAACGAGTAAATGTGCCTCTCAGAATAAGTAATTACCAGAAATTGTGGAATAATTCTACCATTATATTTAATCGGTAGCTTTAGTAAAATCCCAGTAAAACCCGATACCCAAATAATCAAACAAGCGCAACGGGTTTGTGGTAATGTTGTATACACATAGTTGAATTCCTGCGACGTTCAAATGTCTCACAAATAAGCTGTTATCTCTATGTTAAAAGGCAAAATAAAAGGGCCATTGAATGACAGAATGAGAGAAGTGAGTGAGTGAAACAATTTCGGCTTTAGAACGCAGTGAAAAATGTTTAAAAATTTGACCGACGAAACCTTTTTGGTTTCGCCAGATTTCGTCTAAAATTTCGCCTGCCATTTTACCGATCGCTTTCGTTATCGCCTGGAATGTATTGAACTAACAAATATTGTTTATTTCATCGAAGGTGCCAGCGGCCATATTTTATCTCCTGCTTATCTAGAGGCTGACGAATTGAGTTGAAACTGAGGACAGCACAAAAGAGAGTCGGAAAATATATTTCGTTTTCGTCTTACATTTTAAGGTCATAAATACATTCTTTAAATAAAAATTTTAAAACTGAAGTGAATTGAGCTGAAAGCATGCAATGCTACAAATATAGTTCTTCTACCATTCACTTCACAACGGCAAAGCCTACACGAGAACATGGTCTGCAATGAACCGCCACGGCCAGACAGCCACGCAATGATGTTCAAGCGGATGTATGTTTGAATGTTCTCTTGTCACACTTAACGTCTTGAGGGTGAGGGTATTAAAACCAATTTCAAATTTCAGCTACCCATTTTATAGTCACAAATTTTGCAGCTAAACTTTTTCCAACCCTTTGATATTCAAATTTTATACCTTTACACTTTCCATTATTTAAGCTTTAAAATGTGATTACTTTAAATTCACGCAAAATTACCCAAGTATCCTTTGGCTTTGTTTGCGTACGGCTTTGTGGGCGAATTAAAACAGTTTTTATGGGATGCCTCCAAAATAAATTACATGTAGTGTGCATTAACTACTAGAAAAATTTAGTGTGTCGAGTAATCAGAAATTTAAATTTGCTACGTCGGGAAATTTCAAAATTCAAAATTTGTTCGAGTAATTGGAAAATTTTTCATAATGGCCTTAATATTATGGCATGCACTATTCGTTAAATTATTTTTGAATATTTTGGTCTTTCAATATATGGATGTCACTATTTTAAGCTCATGCACACATTCTAAATTTTAATTTTGGATTATTACAGAATTCTTATAGAAATTAAGAGATAGTTTAGTTTGAAATTGGTCTCAATTGCCTACGCATGTTAAGTATTGCTATTGCATTTACTATTGCAAAGACTGTAAGTAATTACTTAGTGTTGCCAAATTATACTCGACCACTCCAAAGATAAAATGAAGCAAATTTTCCAGCAGGAATGCTTTCCTTTTAATGAATGGGAAACAGGAGAACAAGGCCTTCATTAAAGCTTCCTGCGTATTATTGTCAACAAAGCTGCTGTTACTTGCTTCGTTATTGGTATTGCCAAATTTACGATAGTCACATGTATAAATTCTCATATCGATAGTCACATACAATTCTCATATATTAATTCAAGAAAAACGGAATTGCTGATGATTTAAAGAATTTCATTGACTTTTGCCAACTATTTTCTTGTTTTGCCGCTGCAATATTTTTCTTTTGTTCAAAATTTGAGTTCTTGAATTCTGTTCTGAACTAGTGAACGTGTTTATGACCGATTCGCTGAACAGCAATATTTATTATTCATGGTTTTAAACAAAGATGGTTCGCAATGAGGGGAGATATTATAAAGCAGTTATTATGGGTGCCATTGAAACAATAACACTGCTTAATTAGAAGAAAAAAGGAGGTAAAAAACAGAAAGGAGAAAGTGTCACCATTCATCACACTTCATTAAACAGGAAACCATTAAGTACCAACATTTACCCCTTTTTTTGGAGGCAGTTTTAAACTGCGTGTTGTCGCGAGAAATGTGCACTTAAAAGTAATCAATTTTCTTTTCCATCAATCAATCAACCAATCAGTCCTTTAGTACAGGATATTAAAGTTGAAATTCAAACAATACTTAAAAGCCTTAAAAATACACAAATGCTGTCTAATCCATTGATTGTATATTTAGAAATATTATAATTATCAGTCGATGCATGAATTGAGGTCACGATGGAAACCTATCAATCAATCGAATTAACGAAATAATATCTTTCAAATTGTTGATAAATTTAATTAACTAAAACCACGGACGCAAAGGTGTTGAAATGAGGTAAATTTATGGAGTAGGGTAGGTTTTATAATTGGCTCATGAAGGATTTGCGTCATTCGGTCACGTAGATCGGTTGAATGAAGTAAGACACACAAAAGGATTTTTGTCATAATACTTTTACGATATATGCTTTCTTGGCGACAACGACAAAACAACAACAACAACAACAACAACAACAACAACGAAAATAACAACAACACCCATGATAAAGAAAAAGTACAGTCACGACTACACAAACAGTAAAAGCAAAATCAGCAACAGGAAAAATCAATCAATCAAAGCAAATATTACTTACTTCGACAAAAGTATTCTTTTCTAAGAAATGCAAATGATTAAACAAAACTCTTTTACAAAATAATTGAATAATTAAAATCTGAGTAAAATAACCCATTGATATTTATTTTATTTTAGCATTTATTTTGAACTCGGCGGTCTCTTAACAATAGTGGGAATTAAATTATTTGACACCAGCAACACAACGGGCATGATCGACCACTGCGAAATATCCCGCCATTCGAGCCCACCCGTGGGGCAACTAGCTCACATACCGATCACTATTCTACGCTAAACGATCCATCCACCGCAGAACAAACCGACCAATCAGTATTTAATTCAAATATTCCTTCATGATTGTAACAATTGGCTTTAGGGCGTAATTTTGTTCTTTTGTAATGTTTTCTGTTGCAGGAATCCTTGGCCGTTTTCTCTTGTTGTTGTTGTTGTGCGGGTAGGTATAACAGGATAACACCACCTCTTTCTATTCTTACAGGGTTGTCGTAGTGTTTATTTTTTGTCGTTTTCGCTGACACTGTTTTTGTTGTAAACGGTGGTTGTTAACACCATATTTTAATTTTTTAAACACATTCGGCATAGTGCACAGGAAATCTCGCGCATATGTATACATACCACATATGTTTGTCAATAGGAACAAAAAGGGAGGAAGGAGGACTATTACACGACATTTTGGCAAATTGATAATTTTTTACTTTCCATTTTTTTATTTGGCGATGGTTGCAGAAGCTTAACATCGAAACAGCGACAAAAACAGAAAATACAACGCCAATTGTCCTTCGATGATTTTATCATTTCACACATCTGAAAGACAAAAAAATTTATGTCAACGGCAAATTCCGCGTACTACTTCGTGGTTATTATGATGATGATGACGATGGTTACCGGTGATGTTGCAGGTGTTGTTTTGTTCTTGTTAGTATTATTATTATTTTGTTTAATAATTTTACCAGTGTTTCTGTTTCTTGCTTTTTGTTCTTATTTTTCATTTATTTATTTATTTATTTATTTATTTTTGTTATTATGAAGGCCACTTCGTCTGTCACTTTGCCTTCGTCCGTCACTATCGCTTTTGCATTATTATATCTGTTCGTTGCAGCATTGCTTCCAGCACTTTCGAGTTCTCATAAATTATAACAAACTTAATTTACATTTTACGAATTTGTTAACACGGATTGTCGACCATGACGACAACGGCATTGCCCGCAAGCAGGAAGGCATGCTTCAGCAAAAGTTCACGTCCAGCGTATGTGGACGTGTTTGTGTGCGCATACGCGTGCATGTGTTTATAAATACAGAATACGTGCTTGCCTCATTCGTGTTAAAAATAAAAGGGAATCTTCTCTGATCATTATTTCTGATAATATAAAAAATTATCAGCGAGAAAAACAAATTTATTTAAATATAGTGAAATATAAGGATTAAAATGTGAAAAATATATAAAATGAAGAAATATGATCAATTTAGAATTCATTAGCTGAACCATTTTCCAAAAACAAATATATGAAATAAGTCACAAACTAGTTTGACTTCATTTGAATTTTTAATTTGAATTGCTTTCTTTCAAAACAAAAATCTTCAGAAAATAGTAAATTAAAAACAAAATATTAAAAAGTTCGTAATGGATATACACCCTTTTTATACCTTGCACTCAATGAAGGCATATCAGCTATGGAAATGTGTACGTATTCTCCCTCAGAATCAATTCCTCAGAATCAATTTAGCCATGCCCATGTACTGAAAACGAAATCGGATTAGAGCCACGCTCTCTTCTGATGTTTAATATGAAAATGTGAGTTTCATTTTCATCATTTTAGAACGCATTGGACGACAAAATTTTAGCCCCGAACTCACCCACGAATATTAAACGGTCTTGCAAAAAGTACTCCACCTACCACAATTATAAAGGACAATATTACAGAACAGCGAGCGGATGTATTGTCATGAAATATGGCGTGGATATTCTCTATTGTTATAAATTGTTAGGTTTTGAAAATAGGCGTCTTCATCCTAGTGCCATTTTTTTGTGAAATAAAATAAAAAAACGCCATTTCTCAGTTTGCACTAAAGTTTCGATGCTGAAATTTTAAAGCCGAGATGGTGGTGTTGGATGGGTTTTGCGTTACACTCTATGAAGTGCCGACCTTTTTTAAAGGAGTTGTGTCGAAGAAGTCAGTAGTGGACTAATTATTAGGCACACGTTACAAATTCACATTATTGAAGACTTTAGCGTTCCCAACTCTTTGTCTTCAGTTTAATTAAAAAATATTTCATTTAAATGTCTGCCGAAAGTCACCCAAAGTTATTAATTGATATTTGTTCAAACAACATATCTTTTTTCACTACCTCATTTTGTTCCTCATCTCTTCCTGTTTTGTTAATCTTCTTGGGATTTCCTTTTATTGCAAATGTCGTCAAATATATTCTCCAAATCCGCCCCCTAAGGCATCTGCAACGCCGAGTCTCGTGCTCAATGGACTGACCACATTCAGTGGTGTATAGATACATGTGACCAATGCACATACTACTTGCCGAATTCATAAGACATCAACTATGTTGTAGTTGATGAGGAGGAAAATAAATACAGAACGAAGAATATTGGTGTAGTAAACGAACACTCGTTCATTGCAGCGGTCTGCTCTATACCCATTTTATGTCACTAAATCTAATGTTCGTTGTTCGAGTTCGCAGTTGAGAATTATATAATTTAATATCTCACAGGAGTCCGTAAAGTATGTGAGTCGTAATACTAGCGTCTGCAAGCACGTGGCTAGCGTACTTTTACTTACCTATCGTGCTCTTAGAACAACAAGAATGGGAAGTACTTTATCCTCAAAAGTCTTATTAGAGCGACAGTTATTTCTACGCAGAGAACAACAACACATATGACTTTAGGAATTATTTGTAGTATTTTTTCTTTTAAATTGCTGCACAAATAGTCAGTTTCTGGTAATATTGTGTTGTTATATGATGTTGGAAATGGTGGCGTGTAAAGTAATCTCTAAAGAATTTTCAACCAACACAAAACTGAACTAAACTTGACTCTAGTAGATGAAGATTAATAAGAGGAAAATGAAGGTCGACGAAGAAGCAACGAAGATCAAGTACGTCCGCAATACCGTGGTTATTCACATGCCATGCCCATCTTTAGAAAACGAAAATACCTGGAATTGCTGGATGTGGCGTGAAATCGATGTTGCTTCTGCTGGTATTGCTGCTTTTTTCACTGTTGCTGGCGCATCATAGGCGCATCCTTATTTTTAAAGAGGGCTACTATTTTTTTTTCTTTTCTTTCATATTACATTCTTGTAATATGAATGTTCAAGATTATAAAAGGTCGATTGAAGCCTCAATGACAAGTCTTGCCAAATTTTGCTTCGCAAGTAGTTTCTATATATTTAAAGTAATTGCGCTTTCTTATTTAGCGTTTTCTATTTCCTGTTCCTGTTCATCTTCTTCTTCTTCTAGTATGTCATGTTGTTTTCTATTGGATTGAATTGAACTTCATCGGGCTAATGGTGCTAGTACTTATGCTACTTCTCTTTATGCTACTTCTACTAATATTGTTGTTATTTCCGTTTTAATTATCGCTTTTTTTGTCTTTTTCAAAATTACATTGATAAAAGAAAATTGCTCTGGATTAAAGAACTGAATTAAAAATTAAGGAATTAAAAGTTAAATATCTTCAGGGGAAAAGTTCGTTCATGTTTCTCTTAAAGTTGTTTATGAAATTTATTACTCAAAATAGAAATCGGTTCTGACTGAAGCAAAAAATTTGAATGGGCAAACTTTTCGCCAATATATAATCAATTTCAAAAAGTTATCCAAAAGACAAGAAACCCAAAATATTCTGAAATTATTTAATAATTTAATTCGTATTTTGATTAGCAATTTTGGCTTTTAAAACAGGGAACAATCAAGAGAATAATAATCGATTTAAAAAAAATAAAAATGTATGCTTCCTTGAGACACAAGATTTTTAGCTAAGATACTATTTTCGGTTTCACTTTTTAAAACACAAAATTTTCACACATTTGTCTTGCTATTACCAAAACTCTGTAATTTTTATCTTGTTTGTCGTTTCGTTTCGTTTCTTTTAGAACGACATATTCTTTATTAATCCAGATTACACAAATATATTTGTGTGTTTCCCTGTTGGTTTGTAATATTAATAGAATATTCATTAATTTACAACATTTTAGTTTCTCGTTTAGAAAATTATTATAGCCAAATTATTAATTTGTATTTCGGGTGCAGGATGCATGGTTTTCCAATAAGATCGGGTCGATGTTGACTGTATGTAGCGATTATATTAGTTAGCGGGCATCTGGTAAATCTAGTGTATGTAACTCAGTCGGTAATGCCAAATCACTGGGATATGGTATACTATTGAGCAATAAGTCCACATGATACATTTTCAGTCAAAACGGGTACTCATTTCGGCTGAAAAATCATCTTTAGCGACGAGGAGCATTTTTGTATGAATGAATGTGTGAACAAGCAAAATTGCCGTATATGGGACGACGCTAATTTATACGAGGTTCACCAGGTGGCTATGTGTCCACAAAAAATAAATATTTGGTGCGGATTTTGGGCCGGCGGCGTCAATGGTCCGTACTTTTTCCAAAACGTCGTTGGTGAGGCTATCACCGTCAACGGCGAGCATCAAATTGAACGATATGGACATAGGCGACATGTGGTTCCAGGAGGACGGCGCTACGAGCCGCACAGCGAGCGCCACAATAGACACTCTGCACGAACGATTTGGGTGTATGGTTATCTCTCTCAGAGGTGACGTGAATTAGCCACTATGATCGTGCAATTTAACTCCGGTAGACTTTTAAATCTGTGCTCTCCTATTCCCCCCCCCCCCCCCGTCACCGTTATTATTACACCAAAACCGTAATTGTTTTGTTTATGACCGCAAAATCCAACCAAATTGAATGAAATCAGTGATTGCCAAACATTCGACATCGCTGCCAAATTGACAAACATATGACATTCATCCAGTGCTGACTAAAGTTCTAGTAGGAAGAGCGCTCGTAAACCAATCATTAACTGACTTTTAGCATCATTTTTCCATCTGAACAAATACCAAACATTGCTTGGCAATCAATACAATCGCTCACTCAAGGCAGATTTCATGTCTTTCATATATTGTCGCGCTAGGTTAAAAAATGTTTACAGGGTCAACACGTAGTTGCTGACATTCCATTTGTTTTAAAAGATTAACTGACAAACAAAAATATTCTGAATTTCGTACGGAACGGTCGATCCAATTAGTTCAGAGAGAGGGCCATTACAGCAGCGTAGCACCAGTAAGAAGCAGAGCCAGCAAAGGCAAAAGGGATGATGTAGCGACTAGTAAAATTGGCATCAATAAGAAATAAATTCTGTTGTCGATCCTTAGTATTTTATCTTTGGTTCTCACTACTCGGGGGTCGCACTTCAATTTGTGAGCGTTGTTGTTGCTTTTATTGTAGTCCACACAGGAATATCGCATGCCTCTGCAGATGCCCATTTTACGTGAGAGGGCATGTGTGTGTGTGCTCATCTGTATGTGCGTTGTGCACGCGTTTTTTGCGTTGAAAATGAATCCGATGATTACTTTTGACAGAAAGCAAAGTTATCAACGAGCCGCCGCAGTATAATCCGTAAGCTGCGGAGGCTTCGTCTGCTTTTTTTACCAGTTGCGAAACATTCTTTAGTTGCAACAAACCCTTGCAAAAAGATGCAAAATGTGATACCTGCGATATAACACTATATTTCAATATTTATAATCATTATTGTAGGGATTAATTAATTTTTGTATAACCAATAAATTAATAAATAAACTAATTTTAGTATTATTTTTAACTCTGTTTTAATTTTATATTCGGTACACAAAGGAAATTAGCTTTCAATTTTCAATTAAATTTTCTCTTTGATTTCGGAATTCAACTGATAATGTCAAAATCTGTTCAATTTTTTAATAGCTAAATTCTAAAGTATAAAAAATATAAAATTTCATCTTCATAAAATAATGAATAATATTATTCATACGATCGGCAGCGCTGCAGTAATGTGAGTTAGTCGTCTGTTAAACGTCGCTGGTGCATCAAAACGACCGTCTAAATAAGACGGTGACACAAACGGGTTAACATTTAAACGTCATAACTATGACGGCTATGACGTAGCAATATGATGTAGAGATGTGGGAAGAACTGACAACTAGCGCTTGACAAATAAGAGAAAGAAACAGAAAAAGAAAATAGCAGCAGAAAAAACTGGACAGGAGAAATCAAAATGGAGGCAAAAATACGAACTCTAAAATTTTTTAAAACAATAATTAACTGGCCATACGTGTAACAGCAAATAAATCTTAGTTACTTTGTTCACAAGTAGAGTTGTTTCCGAAAGAAAATAATTTAAAATTATAGTTAACACAAAACATAAATGTAAATAAATTATTAAAATCAAATAAAATGTTACAATTAAAATAAACAACAATTAAAATAAAATATAATGGTTTTTAAAAAATATTTCATTAATTTCTCCCGTTATTTAAACGGCGTATTGAAATATAAACCGAAAAATTTTGAAAACCCAAAAGGATACAAGCGATTTAAATTATTTGCTTCAATATTAACAAATCGAAAGATTAAAGGAATGTTACGAAAGCTTTCTTTAGTCAAGTCCAGACACTTTGTCATCAAACACACTTTAGAAAGCAATTAATTTCTATCCACAAGTTCGCAGTTAGAAAAGTTGTGGCAAGAGAAATATCAAAAGGAATATATGTATATATCCTTATTCTCGTACACTAATGTTATTACCGATACTGGATACTAACGCACTACCACCACCGAAACCATCACCAAAGACGGCACAAATTTCTGCTTCAAACTCCATTTTTGTTACTCATACGCAGCGTAAAACTGCAACTGAAACTAAAACTCTTAACAAGCATGGCACAATAAACGCAACGGGGCGATGCTGAAAGGAAACAAAAACGAAGACGAATTGAAACAATGAAAAGAGAAAACATTAAAAGTTACAAAACCCAAACAAGAATCAACATTTCTTTTTCCGTATACGCAGTATTGTTGATAGTAGATAATTCTTCTTGCGAGTGGCAAAGTCAGTCTCGGAAAGATGCGTCCATGCATAAATTCGGAACTAAAAAAGAGAGCACAAGGAAAAAACTATAAAATATTTCCTTTTTCTTTTCTTTTTATATTTATTATTGTTTTCTTTAAAAAAATTTGGAAAATTCTTCAGTAAATTTGAAACTTGAAATGAAGTATGCGAATATTATCAGTAACCAGTATATCCTGCAAAGCATTGAGTATCATTGATTTGTAGGGACCGTCGCTGGCAGCAATGTCGTTTTCGAAGAAAGACACGCTAACAACTTTAGCCCGAAAAAAGCATATGTTCTGTTGAAAGGCAATGTTTTATTCTGCATAAACACCAATCGTAAGTAATTTCGCAAACGCTCTGAAGCGGTTATTTAACCTAATATTGTTATGCGTGGCAAGGCCAGAATGTTGGTGCTACAAACTGATTATTTTCAAATTTTTTAAAGTTTTCATAAAAAACGCAGTTTGAACTGTAAATTTTTGTTACCAATCTAATTATAAAGTGTATATTCATAATGACGTTGTGATTAAAATTAATATGAAATTTGATTCTAACAAAATGAGAAAACATTCTAATGAAACATTCTCATGACATTCCCATAACATTCGTATGATTTGGATGATTCGTATAATTTGTTATGCGTTATGCGTATGCGTTATGCGTTATGCGTTATGCGTTATGCGTATGCGTATGTTATGCGTGGCAAGGCCAGGATGTTGGTGCTACAAACTGATTATTTTCAAATTTTTTAAAGTTTTCATAAAAAACGCAGTTTGAACTGTAAATTTTTGTTACCAATCTAATTATAAAGTGTATATTCATAATGACGTTGTGATTAAAATTAATATGAAATTTGATTCTAACAAAATGAGAAAACATTCGAATGAAACATTCTCATGACATTCCCATAACATTCGTGTGATTTGGAAAAATATTCTTTAAATAAAGGAAAACCTAAGAAACTTCTAACACAACATGTGTAATAAAATTAAATTATGACGTTACACGATTACATGGCCATGAAATCGCATTTCAGATAAGGCCAAGAAAAGTTGGTAGGAGGGTAAAAATTAAATTTGCGTATGTTTAAGTGCCGGATCGAATTTCACAATTAAAACGATTTAATTAAAAAAGCGATCTGAAAACAATAAAATGAAGATTTATTTACTTTGAGGTTGTTTACTTTGTGAGCTAATCAAGCACGCTTTAATATGATTTTCAAATTAAGGCGCTAGTCTATACATTCTTCCGAGAAACTAATATCAAATAAAAATAAAATTTCAATAAATCATTGTTTGGTGGCAATTTTTCTTAAATACACGTTTATTTAACTGTATTAATTTCTTTAATATTTTTGTTATTTTCCGTGCCAAGAAAAGTGTATTGAAAAGTGCATAGAAGTTTTCTAAATGAAACTAATGATTCCTGCATCATTCGAAAAGGCCTTTGTTAGAGGAGATCTACACAGAGAAAATGAACCTTGAAAAGTACATTATATAAAAAACTACCTGTAAAATTTTAATATCATTTAATAGTTGTGGATGAGAAAAAATAAACCAGATTGCAATGGAATGCGATGTATAATGCAATTTTTTGGTGACGGGAAAAGTAAAATCTTTAAATGTTCAAAAATATCTTTAAGAAATTAGCAAGTCTTAAAAAAGTTAGTAACGAGAGAGAATTACTTATATTTACTTAAATTTCACAGCAATAACAGTCCTATTTTTTTTTACCAGATACGTTTGTATCATATCCTACTTACTACTATTGTTACTACTACTATTGTTAAAAATATATTAACAAACTCAGGAATTGTTTACAATTTTAAATAAGTTCTACCTTCTGTGGCATTGAGGTTATTAACCAATTGGTGTGATGTACGAGTGGGCCGACATCAGGTTTGTAGTTCGTACAGCTATATGATGTGAATCCATTTAAGCCCATATAGGAATGATGTTTAGTATACCCACACAAATGGTTATTATTGTGGCTTCTGTTGTTTCCTGTTTCCTGCATCTGTACAATTTCCTAGCATAATTTTGACTCCTCTTGCCTTTCGTCGTACTACCTGCCTCGAGCTCGCCTTTCAACATTCATTTTTCCATTTTTTTCAGACAATAGCGTAGATTTAATGGTTCAGCCGCATCCTGCATTGATATTACATGTCTTCAATTGTTCTGTCTGGACAGAGTGAGCCGACAAAGAGATTTGCCATAGAATTATAATCGCAGCAAAGGATGGTTTTGTGAATTTTGATGGGGTTACAAGTAGAGAGAGGTAGGCATATTTATGTGAAACGGGTGAAATGCCTTAATGCAAGACAATAGCCAGGATCATCGTCCTTACGGGTAGATGCGATTATTAGATTTTAAAAAGGGGAACTTTTTATGAACTATAGTAGAAGTATTTAATGTGAGCCGTATTTTTCATTTAAATTAACGGAAAAATAATAAAGTTGAAAAGGAATAAACAGATAATGTAACGGAAATAATTTTACAATTGAATTAACAAATTTAATGTAATATCTAAAACAGAAAAGGATATAAAATTAATGCATTTTAAGGATTTTAAATTTTTAAACAAAGTTTTTCATAAAATAATTAAAAAGATTTTAACTCAAATGTTAAAGCAGAGATTCCGTAATCTGTAATTCTGTAATGTACAACACTAAAAATAATACGATTTAAAAACCTTTCGCTTTAATGTTCTGTCCATTTTATGTAACGCAGAGTACTTACAAAAATACTGTTCTCTCGACTGCCAATGGTTCGTTTTCAAATTTATGTTTTCTTCTCTTTTTTACTCTCTTTTCAGTCAGTTCAAATATTAAATTAAATAAAAACAATTAAGGAAGGGTTTTAATAAAATGTCATGTCGATTGGAAGCCACATCATCGACAATAACGGGAAGCGCAACGAAACCGGAAAGGAATTTTAAACCATGGAGCAATGCACTTCTGCTCAGCAAAAAGTTCGCAATTGTGCTGCTGATGGACCAGCACAAACTTGTTGGATTAATTATGCAAAAATAGCAAACTTCTCGAATTGCTACAAACAAAATAAATTCAGTTACTATAAAAGTTATTAAAGTGTTAACGATGCATCAAGTATTAAAATGTACATATTTCACTCTACATGATTATTCATTCATTCACTGAAGTATTTCTACGATATAGAAGTACTTCAGTGTGTTCAACCACAGCCGCAAGGGTTCAAGCAACAACAACAGCAATGCAAGGAACAAGAGAAAACTGCGAAATAAATAAATTACTATTAAATGGCTAAATAGAACGTCGTTTATTATTATTTAACCAAAACATTTTGCTGGGAAGTTTAGAAACAAATATATTTGAGGCAAAAGAAAATTAAATAGAGAGAAAGGAAAGGAAATGGAAAGGAAATGGGAAGCAAAATAAAAAGCGAAGTATCAAATATTCAATAAAATAATAAACGTGCAATACAAATTGTATAAAATATAAAATAAAAATAAATAAAAATAAAAAATATAAAAATAAAATGAATATAAGTAAATATAAAAATAAACAATTTTAATTGTTTCCCGTAACAACGTGAATGCAATATTTATGATGCTAATGCAATATTTATGCACCGCACCAAAGGTGTCACATACAGCCAAACGCGATGTTAATAAACATCATTAACAAATCCTGAACAAACCATGAATACATGACAGGGTATCGGTAAGTTCTGCATTCAGATTTGGCTTATTCAGATTTGGCGGATACGGACCTAAGTAAATTAAATATGTGGGCTACATTTTTATGAGATTTTGTTCGAGAGACGTCCACGAAGATCGACATTGATTTTGATTTACATAATTTTTAATTGACATTAGTTGATGCGGGAACAATGAACCAGCAGATTTTTTAAGATTGCCGAGATTATCGTGTACAGTTTCACTTATTACTTTCAAATTATAAACAAATTTTTTATTATAATTTATTATTTATTATTTATTTTTTATTATTATTTATTTATTTACTTCATAACATTTCGATCAGCACATTGCTTTACATACGGTGCTAACGGTCCACAATAGTTAAATCTTTTCCTAAATCGGAATTAATTCTTTGAAGTGATTTGAACTGAACTCCTTGCTTTCTAAGTACCTTTCACGTATTATTTCTGGTAAGACGAAAAATTATATCGATTTCTTTTCAAGATTTAACAAAATCAACCAATACCGCCAAAGTAAATTGGGTATTATTTTACCGTTCCCAGTTTCTGTATTACGCGATTATAAAAATGATCTTATGATACGCAGTAACGAGCAATTTTATTGGTTCCTAAATCCTATTTGTCACCACAAATTCCTTTCTAATTGTTGTTAGTTGGGTTTTGTCTCCTCTTAGTTCTTAACCAGTTATCCCCAGGAAGGTCGCCAGTTTCTTCCCATCTAAGCATTTGGTCGCAATTATGATACAGTTGAACCGTTTTTCCTTTGCTCTTTTATTCCTTATTGTTTTCCTCTTTCGTCTTTCTTTAAGAAAGAACGACTTTTGCCTTTCTTTCGTCCACTCTCTTCCACCCCTTCCTCACATTTTCTTAATCAGTTAAGCACAAGTAACTTTAAAAAACATGCTTCTTCTTCGGAATCTGTTTAGATATTGTGAACCATAATCAGAAGGTCCGATGTAATCTGACCACGTTCCGCCTAACCAGATGAACTTTTCCCAAATGTACGATCTTTTTGAATTTTATTGGATCTCAGTTTATTTAAATTTTCTTTGAAGATCAGAAAAAATGTGATAATCTCCTTGATGTTGCAATTGTATTTTGAAAAAAAATCTTGTAATGTTGAGTTCAAATAATTTCCTATCGATCGATCAGAAAAAATTTCGATATAATAAAATTATTAATAGTTAAATTTTGAAGTATTAATGGGCTGCTAATAATGATCTGTTGAAATGAAAAACCTTTCAATTTATTTCACAATTTTATTAAAAAATGTACTAATCGATGTATAAAAACTGCGAGCTAATTTTGGAGCGCAAGCCTTCCCATTTTTATACCCTGCACCCGAAGGGATTAGGATAACGTTTTTACAATATTTCGAAAGGGGGGCGAAGGAGGGGTGTCGTGAATGGCACGTAAAGTTAAGTATATAAATTATTAATCAGAATTTCCTCCTAGGCTGGCTTAGCGACGTTCGCAGGACTGTCAGTCCATCTGCCACCTTATCCGTCTTTGTCGAAATCACGGTTACAGAAGGAGATGTCGTTATAAAATTTGATAAAAATTTCGTTTCGGGCAAAAACGGACCAACTTTTTATACTATAATATACGTAGGCTTCTTTGAAGAAAGATTGTGTTAGTATATAAAGCAATATATTTAGATGGCCGGAATAGATGGCCGGTGCCATCTCTTCATAATTGCTGAGCATTCTTGAACTAATGGTTCAATGAGTAGAGAATTTCTGCACCTGCAGAAATATTCGTGACAACTTTAAATAAAATTTCCCAGAACACTCATATTTTTTGCAGTATTTATATTTATTTTCTGTTTTATTTAATTTCATTTTTCTTTATTGTTGGTATTGTTATTTTTTTATTTGATATAAAGATAGGTCTGAAAGTTGCTGTTCTTTGCTATTGTTTTTTCCTTGTGAAAGAGAATATTATGGAATGAATACAGTGGTAGACAAGCGATAGCTTTCTACTGCTCTGAATACATACATAGAAATATAATTTGGGTAGTATAAAATATAGGTTTACTTTCCAAAAGGTAAAACTTCTTTCTGGAAAAAGGTGCCGGCAAAGGAAATTTATGCTATCATAATAATTAGTGAATAATTAAACCTATCATCATCATTAACCACAATTAGTAAAAGTAGAGAAATCCGTTTCCCCTAATAATGTAATAAAAAATTAAGCAGAATTTTTTAAAATCGAATAAGATGAAAATTAGCAAAAGAAGCGAGAAGCTACTAAGTGCTCGCATGTGCGGGCTTAAAAAGAAGCGTTTAATTAAAACCTTGTCTGAGACACTTTCGTTACATTTGCTTGGTCGACTTTGATAGGGTTGCCGAATCTAGTCACCCCGAGGGGTCAGCCCGATTTACTCGCAGTGTACACAGTTCCGAGTGGTTTTTGGAGTTCCTTAGGCCTCGTTTCTGCAGCAGACTCCGTTGGTGAATACGTCTGTTGCTAGTCGTTAATGCTGATTTATTGTACTACTGTCCGAAATCCATTGAAAGGGAAAAATAAATTAATCTTCCCTGCGCTAATTATGATGATGATGATGGTATTTTTTCTGTGTGCCTCTTGTCCTTCTTATCGTTTTTTGAGCTTACAAAAATTAGTTTTTTCTCTATTTCACTCCCAAACATTTTAAACTCCCTTTTCTTCTTTGAATTGTATTATATCACGTGTATGCATGCTAACTCTTTCTTCTTATTATTTTTCTTCTCTTACAAATTTTCTTTATCGTCTGAGTTATATTACTGCAAAACTGTCAACACTTGACTTCTGACATTAATGATCCCAATGACAGTCTCAATGATCAAGGCAGTGATGATGAAATGTGATAATCATATTGATGCCATCCTTTTTTCTCTTATTTCGCACTTTTGGATCTGGTGGCTTTAGTATTTTCTTTGTATTAGCTTTTCTTCATTTCTTTGAAGCTCTATTTTGTTTGATATCATTCTTATTTTGTTAAATTCTTTTTCGTTTCTATTCATTTTTTAATGGAAACACCTAAATTTTTTTGCTAAATCTTTTATTTATCTCAACGTCGATTGGACATTATTCTATTATATTACACTTTTTGGATTCCGGACGGTATTGCATCCGTTATATTCGTCTTTGTTTCTTACTTGACCGCTTTTATTGTTTTTTGTATAATCCGATTTCAGTCTTATCCTGACTAACTAACTGAAACTGTTGGACAACATCGAGGTCATGTTCGTGGATAATTGTAAATTTTTAGATGTTTAAGCTACTGGAACTAAAGTAATAGAAGGCATTCCAACAAAATTTTTAAAAAATATTAAAAATATAAATTATATATTATAAGACATAAAACACACGGAAAACTTGACGAATTTAATAGAAGAAAGAACATATATTCAAAATTGTGAAAACTAAAGAAAGGCTTCATAAAAGAAAACATAAACTAAATTGAAATGAAAATTAAACAAACAATTTAAAAGATATAAAAATTATTAATTATAATTAAAGATATAAAAATTTAATTATTATTAAATTATTAAATATAAAAGTTGTTTAATTATGAAAAAATACTTGAGTGTTTACCGTGGAAATATAAAGTCAGCTTTGTATCTGCTCTAGAGCCAAAGTATTTTTGAAGTAATATTTACTGTGAAAAGTAAACGGGGAGGTGGTTCGATTTTCCTATAACGACACAAGATTATTACATCCAAGCTGATAACACAAGATTATTATGTGCATTTTGAACTGCCAAACGTTATTACGATTCTAGTTCCTTTCAGAAATTTTTCTATTTGATTACATGGAGGATTTGATTACTAAATCAATATGTATTCAATAACAAAATTAAAATTAATTATACGAACAAATTAAAATAATAGTGAAGATCACGAAAGTTTGTAAAATGTAAGACATGTTGATGATATTTTAAGACCATTTGCTCTACCTGAACATGGATCAGTCTGTTAAGTTTTCAGTCTTACCGATGCTAAACCGAAAGTCTCTACAACCCTCCTTCTCCCGACTAATTGTCGACTTTTGTTAGAAGGTTTAACAATGGTGAATTCCCAGAAATATGATTTCCGCAATACTATAACTACTGTAATGTTTGTCCTTTTGAGTCGTCTGGTTTTTCTTTGTCATAAATTTAAAATATGTCTTTCTTTAAAGTTCTTTTCCTTATTAAAAAAAAATTAAAGAGTACTTACTAAGCTCTCCACCCGATTGTTTCCATGACTCATAGTCACGACTTTGAATTGAAGATTTTCTTAGCCTGATTGGGCCGAATCGAATCTGAGCTCCAAATAGAGCCGAATAAAAAGAGAGATATTTCTTGTGACAAACCAGAATCGCCTCTTTTTTAATGATCTTTTCTTGCTGGTATTTATACAAAAATAACATCATCGATCTTATCATTAATATTACATACAAATATAATTTTAAGCCTATTTTGTCTACTAAGGGATTTTATCCCTTAATCGACAGTTTACAATAAATTATTAAACTACGAACTACTTATTCGTAAATGCAACGCAAGCGTTATTGGCGTTAGTTCGATTCAGAATTATATTGACCTAATTATTTGGCTCGCTTCATGTGTAATATGGTCTTCAGCACAATGTAAACATTGGCTGGCTTGCGATGCTGATCACTGATTTTATTATTGTTGTTGTGTTCTTTTATTTTTGTGCTTTTGATTTTATTGCTATTTTTATTATTGCTACTTATAGTTGGTATGTGTGTATATGTACACTACACTACTGAATAATTGGAGGTGCCTAATTGCGTTTTAAGAATAAGTATATAAAAAGAAGTATAATGAAGAGAGGAAAAGGAAAAGCACAAACAAAAAGTAGTCTGCAATTTAAAAATCTGTGGGAAATTTTAGTAGGATTGAAATCCTTAGAAACGATAAAGTGATCGAATGCAAGTTTGTTTTAAAGTGGACAAAATGTAATTATTTAATTCTTATACAAAAACGCCTTTTTCATGTGTTTGCCTTGATAAAAGCAATTAAATAAAATTGATCCAGAAAGCAAAACGTAATTATACTAGTTTCATGTAAATACAAATTTGTTTAATGAGCCGTCCTTTTGTTAAACATAAAATTTAGTACTGACCGCTAACCTCAAACCTCAAACATTTCCGTTTTTTCTGCAGGGTTAACATGAAGTCTCAAATATTGCATCAAGCGAGAGCTTAACTTTCCTGGAGACTTTCTGAGTAATATTTTCATCACTAATTAGATTTAAATTAAGCATAAAAGGTTAAGTCACTAAGAGTGAGAGTAGTGCGTTAGACAAACTTAAATGTTAAATTTACGATTTACTGTGCAAAGATATGCGGAAATATGCAATGGAGTTGCAGAAGATTTAGAAATTTAGAGAACTTGGAGTGGAAGGGATCAGCCATTACGTTGGATACGTGAGTTAGAAAAATAATTGTGTGACTTATCAGTGGGATATGCAATTGAATAGAGAATATGTGTAAATAAAATTCACATAAACAAATTATTATTTAATAGTAATATCAGTGTTTAACTAAAATGCCATTATGGACTTCTTTTATTTAAATAGTATCATATTTTTGTTAGGTATTTAAATATGCTTCCAATAGATTGCAAATAAGTTTATTCATATATATTACCATAAAATCTAGACTTAATAAAGCAATGTGCTTATAAGGTAAACGCAGCAAGCAATAAAAAGGAAAAAGTCCAAAAATTAATAAAAGAAAAGCAAGATAAAGCAAAATTTCCATTAACGTATATCCATATTTTGTCAAAATTGAATTTGCTTTTTATATTTGAACATCGGAAATATACCTGAAGGATTTAATACTAGATAGGAGTTTTTCTGGTGAAAATGAGTCAAAAGAAGATTGGTTTAGTTGCCATTCGAGCAAAACACCAATTACTGGTTTTTCTTTAAAAACTTAAAGAATTTACAAACAAGCACAAACGAAGGTGACCCATTAAATAAATAGTGGGCATACAGACTAACGCGTAAATACCAATAAATGGGACGAAACTGGACGTAAAGAAAAAACAAAGTTTCGTGAGCACCTAAAAGCTTAGAACAAGAAAACAAGAAAACGGCGCCTAAAAGGCAAGCCGAGAAAGTAAAAAAAAGAAAGTAAAGAAAATAAAAACCATTAAACGGACGAATCACAAACGAACAGATAAATACTTCATCAGCCGTAATATTTGCGCCTCTAAAATTAGGATGCATTAAGTAAGAACGCTAACATCGGTCTGGCCAAAGCACATATAGGCTGTAGGGTACAGCCAAAATAAAAAACTGTTCCTAATAATCGATGAACCTTAATAATCGGTGGTAGTGTACGGATCTTTTAGTGTTATATATCCTTAGTTCATGTAGTTAACATAGTTGACATCTTCAACACAACTCTTCTCAAAAAGTCTACACATGCTTAGCATAATACCTGGCATGCGACGGATATTTTTGGTAGATTAATAGAGACTGAAAAATTAAACATCACAGCTCTATTTCACAAAAAATTCGTGACGGTGGGACGGACGCACTATTTTAATATTTTAATTTTTATCTGTAACGGCAGACAATATTTGTGCCGCATTTCAATAGCTCCACTCGTTCACCTGCAATATGTTCTTGTAAGCGGGCCGCGCTTACAAGTTTTCTGCACGAGTACCTGTTTGTCTTCTCCTCTAATCGAGACTCCTATAGACTGTCAGACAGTCAGGCAGACAGACAGATAGACGGACAGGCAGACAAACAGACAAAAAGACAGACAGAGGCATTCAGTTAGATAAACGTCAAGACCCAAGTATGCCATTATGTACGGAATTTATACCCTTATTCAAAAAGTCACTTTTATGCGTCGTCCTCGTTTTTAGACAAGTGGTATTCACAAAGTCGACGCCGTCTTTCAAATATGAATAAAACGAATCAGCTGTTGACGTCGTCGTTAATAGCGTAAGAAACCGGTATTCACAAAAACAATAATTGACGACGCGTCAAAAAGGACGACACCAAATCGTCTCAATAAAAATGTACTATTTTCCTTTTTTAAAAATGATTCTCGCTTTCAAAAACTATAATTCTGGCCTTGTATTTGCAATAAATTTGTTACATGCGACACAATGAATAAAAACATTGGAAATTTTAATAGTTTTCACTATTATCGTATTTCACTATTACACTATTGATATGGGCAATGTGTCGATTTTTCGAAGATAATTTATAAATCTCCTAAAATCGTTCCACACATCGCGGTTTGTTATTTGCGGATCCGATACCAGTTTATTTGTCTGGCGGTGCTTGTTTGCTTCGCTATTTTTTACGTTGTATATTGTTATCAAATCTTCTCTCAAGTTTTCACTTTAACGTATACTTTTGCTCTGAAAATTAGAAACATTAGGGAACTACCGATGGTCCATGCCGTCAGACGAAGTAAACTAGTTGTGAAGCACCACAAATATTTGAAATTATTGAGTGCTATAATTTTAGCAATGTGCATTACCGACGGGAAATCTGATCTTATCCTTCCTCCGCTTTACATAAACATATTATACAGAAGGAACTACGAGTGAATTCAAATACGAAAATTCACTCAAGATATCGATAAGACGCACTCATAAAGGAAATATAAAGCCCCTAACATTTTTGAGTACAACCTATCGATATTATTAGTGAATTTTCGTATTTTAGTTTATTCGTAATTACTTCTATATGAATACATTGAGATATTTCTAATAAATGTTTATATTGATACAAATTTGCACGCTTGCATAACTTTCAACACTAAAAGTAATGCTTATCATTATTGTTGCAACAGAAAGCAAAAAATGTTATACAGAAATAAAAAAAATGTTGTTATGATATTTGCTTTCAACCATTCTTAATTTTTTCGGCATTTATTAGTCTAATATTGCTCAAGAAATCAAAAATTTTTGAATGTAGTAAAATTATCTTAAAGAAATTTATTATTGAACACAGCTACAAGAGTAAAATTTCGCGTACCAACACTGAAACTTCCACCATCTTTGAATGACAACAAGAATACTACGTTGAGCAGTGAGAACACCGTAAAAGCGGGTCACCTGCTCAAAAAGTAACTTTGTGAATACGATGTCTCTTAAAAAGTGACTTTTAAACCACGTCGTCTTAACTCACCGTGACTTTGTGAATAAGGGTATTAACCTCATCCAAATGTCCGCCGCGGCTTCTCGCAGGTCCTTTGTTACCAATCCTATTGGCCCAATTTTTGATGGTTCCATTCCATAGAATAGGATAATTTTGAGTGAAGGGTTATGTTATTTCGAATTTAAGGGTTTCTGTCGTTTGCGGCTTTTGGTTTAGACTAGTTACGCCAAATTCACTTCACCTCTTCGAGAGACAATCATATTCTCAAATCATATTTACAGACATATCCTTATATCCTCATTCATTCACGAGTCATTCAATTTGGACCAAGCGAAGTCAGTTATCGACGCTCTGTAGCGCACGTCATTGACGGAGATGACCTCACCAACGTTGTTTTCAAAAAAATACGCATCAGTGATTCCGCCGGTCAAAAATCTAAACAAAATAAACAGTAACTTTTTGTGGATGTATTGCCACCTCGTAAACATATGGGTTGGAATCGTCTCATACACGGCAGTTATGCGTGCCCACGTAGCCAGTCATCCAAAGATGACGCAATGGCGTCGTCTGTGGTCACTAACTTTGTGTTTCTGGATTATTTGGATCTTGTGTGGTTGTAGAATCAAGTCCCGACTCAGAACTCACCAAGTTGAAGACTGTGATAGCCCGGGTTCTTGCACTCGGCGAGGACTGGATGTTTCAGATTCTCCTGCACTTTCATGGACTGCGGTAATGTTCTTGATCTGATTTCTTTCTTGAACCGGTCATCTAGAATTTGGCCACCAAGCTTTGGAGAAACGACTTTGAAATGCCACCGCAGCTGCCATAAAATGGGCGCATTTTGCGAAAAGTTTGGTGTAACGTTCACAAATTTTGGTAATAAAGTTTTATCATATGATATCTTATGATATGATAACTTGTACCAACTCCTATAAGTTGCCTTGGTGAATTGGTGTGCATTGCTGCCGGAATAATGCACAAAACTTTACACCAACGCTACCAAAGCGAAATGGCCGCAACAGGCCGCAAATTTAACAGCACCTTTCTTATCGAGTGCTAGCTAACGTTGCTAGCCTTAACGAGTGGCGTTTTAACAAGGGGAAGAATCAGAATTAGTTGTTTAAAATACATTTTATTTATATCATTTGTTTTATTTTGTATTTTAATTTTATAAACATGGAGAAATATATTTTAATTGCAATTAGTGATAGAGCATAATAAAAGAAAAGAAAAGAAAAATAGAAAGACGTCATTTTTGAAGTCATCTGTGCCAAAAAACGACATTGTGTGATGATGTGTTTTTAAAAGGCACCTGAATGAGGAAGCCATTTTCTTGGAGAGATTATTGAATGAAATTCTCTTTTAAATTTTTGGCAAGAGTTTTGAGGCCATATTTTCTATTGGGCACGGGTCTTACCAGAAGTGTATTGGGAAATATTGGCAATATGAATTTTTAAAAATTAAAAACATTATCGGTGTCCATTTTCCGTTTGTCTCCTGAGTGTCAAATAAAGAGTTATTTGCAATTTATGAAGTTCGCTGCGCAGAAGAGACTCCGGAAAATCAATATGCATTTTGCGTCTCAGCCTCTTTTTAAAGCTTTAGTGTTCAGGAGCCTGGTGGCGCTTAGTGGACTTCCCTCTTTTACAGGGAGATAAAGAAAGAGAGCGGAAAAGAAATGGACGCCCCCGTGTTCGTGTCAGTGTGATAAAAGCAGAAGAGTGAGGAACTGAGTATAATTTTTATATTGTTGTTAGCTGTTGTTCTTGTTGTTTTTGAACGCCCTGGACAGCATTTTGACTTTGTTAGTATTAATTTCGCTGTCACCTATTACGAGCTCATTCGTTATGAAATTCTAATCATAACTCTAATGTCACATTAAGTTCAGGGACAACGATTAACGATTTTCTTAAAAGCATTGTTAAACTATTTTTAAAATTTTAACGAGATGTTAGAAAAGTGTCGACTTTATTATTCGCGGTGGTAACAGTCGTATGTCCTTGAAACAGCAAAATGTTAAAAAGAAGGGGGCTCAAATGCTGGAGCTTTAAAATACTAGAGCACGGAAGCGGCAGTGCTAAAATGGCAGAGTGTTAAAATAACAAAGCATCAAAGCCGTAAAACGCTGAACTGGCAGTGTATTCTAAGGGCAGAGCTGCGAAAGTATAAATGCATTCGTTAGTTACAAAAAAAGCAAAATATAAAATAGGTACTTATTAATATAATAATGGCGTCTCAAACTTCTTGGCTGTTAAGTTACTTTTAAATAATTTAACTAAAGTTCATTGATGTTTTCATTTTGTGTGGACTTTAAAATTAACTCAACAAAATTTTGCAGATCGATGTTGGAACTCTGCACTCTTTTGCTGCTTTCATTCCGCAGTAGAATTTGCTTTCATTTCATCATTTCATGCAATAAGATTTCAATTTGTAATCATTTTCATCCTGCGATAGCAAAAACATACCTAAAGCGCTGATGTTGACTTTCAATATTTCGTAATGCAACTACGCTTAAAGTTAACAACTGGTGGTTACATTTGGAAAAATATTTGTAGCAATGCTTAAACATCTGGGATTCTTTTATGACGTTGGTCCTGGGAATGACCACGTTTAGTTTCCATACGCCTTTCCAAAAGATTTAAAGAAATAATCTCTAAAGACATTTCCTGCTTAAAGAAATATTACAAAAGTTACGAGTTTTACTAATACAGGCATTGTCAACTTTCACCATGAAATCAAAGGATTTTTGAGAGAATCTGAAAAAAAATATTAATAGAAATATTGTAATAGAATTAGGTAACATAATTTCTATAAAGCAATCCATTTTCGCAGTCCCTAAAACTTTCACCACAGCTTTTTGTGAAACGTTCAAATAATTTTTCAAAAGGTTATTGAATATCAAATGCTTTCTGCATTTTCAAGTGGCGAAATGATTCTGTACTTTAAAAACAAACAAAAATTCGAATAATGTTTAGATCATTAAATACTCAAATAAAATGAAAGCATTTGCTGTTGTTTACGGTACAAAAATTAAATTCAATGCAATTAATCCAGTGACATGAACAACGCATTGACTATATTGGATTTCTTTAAACTTGCTCGAAAATTTGAACGCATTGTAAAAGAAAGACAACAACAGCAAACAACAAATAAGTCGGCGAAATTTTAAACAAAAACCTTGAACACAAACCAACAAAATAGATAAAGACAGAGTAACAGGAATAAGAGCGATTGCTAGAAAGAATAAGGATTAAGAGTCAGAAACATCCTACAAAGTATCTAACAACTAAAATGTGTTGCAAAGGCTGAAAGCTAAAGGCTTGTCCGTATGTGTGTGAATTGCCTTAATACGTAGAATATCTGGAATGACAAGTGGATTTCTATAATGCCGATCCACAGACCAATGGGGCATCCAAACCGATTAGTCGAACGGTTCTATCCAAATTCGTTGAGGCAAAATAGGGAGAGTGTTGTTACAACTATGCATTTGTTTTTATGGATTTCATTTTTGTTGCAAAACCAATATAACCGGGTGCCGTGTAGATACGTATGTCATAAGAATATCAAAGCAAAGAAAAAAGCAAACAACTTTGTTTTGTTTCTTGGTTTTTCTAATGAAAGACATTTCCTAAGGGACTGCAAATATTACAAAAATGTGAGCATGGATTTGGAATTTCCGCGACTTACCTATATTCGATACTGCCGTCTTTTAATGTAGCTTTTTGTTGATAATCAGTCCCCCATTTAAGCAATTTTGCTGAATTTGCAATTCAGAACTTGAATGTAGTATTCCCAATTGTCCGCTTTGTCCTGTGGCAAGAAGTCATGATGCACTACGCCCCTGCAATCGAAGATATTTATTTTATATTTTTAATATTTTATACTCTTATATTAATAGTGGCGGCTGAAATTACTTAAATGTGTGAAAAAATTAAGATAATCTTGGAAGTATCCTCAGAATGTGGCCATATAACAGATGTAACGATGCAACAAACATTGGAGCATATGGCGGCACCGACTGTAATACCAACATTGTCTCGTTGGTAGCACCAGCATGTGGTAAAAGAGGAAGTAGTAGAAACCGATGGAACAATAGTTATATTTACATTTGGCTATTATACGACATCTTTTGGATGAAGTGAGAGAACTGCGTTTGTTTTGGTTAACACTACGAATTGTATTAAAATATATTTTGTTGTACCGTAAATTAGCGCAAATGATGCGATATATATACATACATCCACATACACACGCACATAGGCGCACTTAACACCTGTATTCTGTCCCATTAACTAAGTTCACTGCATTGAGAAGCACAAAGAAAAAGAGTTAAGCATTAGCGGTTGTTAAGGTTTCGTAGTCTGACCGAAAATTAACAGCTCAATCCCTGACCGTTTTGGCCAGCAACGAGTTATGATAAAAAATAACGCATGGTTATTGATAAAAAATGTAATGGAATAATTTAATAAATAGTTTACTATTATTCGCGTAAAAGTAAAAATAAAAATAGAATGGATTTCATTATGCGTGGTTTGAAGAGAAATTTCAAAGTTGAAAACAAATCGGTACCGTAACATATAGTGGAAATCGTTTTACGTATGTTGCTTCATTGAAGATGAGTGGAAACAGCAAATCGGAAGTCACCAATTTTTCTAGTCAACTACGCGTCAATTATGATACGTTGTTATATGACTCAATTTTTTAAGCAGATTTTTCCAGAATCTTTGAGGAGAAAGTGATCAAATGGGTGTGATCAGTTTTTCAAGTAAATTTCTCACAAAATTTGAATTCTTTACATGAATTAATAATTTCCTCACAAATATAACGACTATTGTTTCCAACTCAGAATTTTTTCAAACGTTGTGGGCTCTCAGAGGTGTTATGTTGCTAACGCTTTTTCAGATTTCCACAATTAACTAAACTTAACAATCATTAACAAGAAACCTTAAGAAATCAGTGTCAGGTTAACAACCAGAATAGAGCCATAAGTATATATTGTTCATATAGTATTCATATTTACAGTTATATTGATGAAATTTCAAATTTTCGACGTAAAGCATGCAAATGAATTCTCGGAAAATCGGAGAAATCAACAGATGTAACAATGAAATCAATCAAAAGAAATATTTTTGTCCAATTGTCTCCATTTGTCTCTCTCCCTTTTTCTTTTTCTCTTCACGACTTATTGTATGGGCAGTTGATTAAAGTACCTTGCACTCACGTACTGCCAAAAGCAGTGGCCTTCATTTCGGTTGAAATCACGTATATATCGTAAGGGAGTTAAGTGGAAGATGGGCGTGAGGGTTGTGGGGAAAATGTGGTGATTAAAAGCTTTCAACAAGCAGGAAATATTCGATTAAGTTATACTGATTGGGGCAAACATAAACACAATCATAGGCACGCATATGATTTTTCCATCTTAGTGCTTCTCCTACCTGATAGCCTCCATTCTTTATCACTTATGTTCAATTAGTAAATGCTTGCCACCTTGTTTATTACCGGAAATACGCATATCTTGAAAATGGCGCAAACTCTAGGAAATTGAGTTTAATTTTTGTTGTTAGGTCTTCTGGTTTCCCTTCCACAAATCCACTTGTTTTCGCCCGTGTGTGTATTTATTTATATGTGAATACGTTGCCTGTGTACCGTTTGTTTGTTTGGCTTACAGTTTTAAAAAGTTGCCAACTTTTTAATTTTAGACAAATAAATGTCGGATGCCTCTATTGCGAGTAATACAAATGCGAATGGAAAATAGCATAGGTATAACCTCTACTCTCTACACCTTCTGTCCTACACAGATACACTATTTGCTCAAAACTAATCCACACATATTTGCTGGAATTCTTCCCAGGGTATTAGTCACTCGTTTGATATAGTTTGGAAGAGGTGTGCGTGTGTCCTTTGATAAGATCTCGCGTATTTGCCTACAATATTTTATTTACATTGCATTAATTATATATTATAGATTATTATTATTTCCTTACCGACCTTCCGTGATCTTACTTGAAATGTAATTGTAATAATTTTCTTTATTCTTCGCTCCATTTCTGGATTTTGTGATTTTTTTAATAAACATTAAAATTATATCGTCTTCAGAGTGTAAGAGATGGAATCGATTGTATAAATTGAAGAAGCAGAGAGGGAAGAATGAAGCGGAGAAAGCAGAGAAAAGGGATCAAAATGTCATGAATGACAAATCACCCCGATTATGATTGCCCTCTTAATTCAGAAATGTATCTGTTCTGATAATAAATCGACGCGGAAGTTTTTGGTAATCATTTAGTAAAGAGACCAATAGTTTTATTAACATAATATGAGCACAGTCGCAAAGCTCTTGAAAACCTCTTACAAATTGTTGGATTTACAGTCGATACAAACAAACAAAAATAACGCCAGAAACAAAAACAACCAAGAACAAACAATAGAAGGAATAACAGCAAATGAAATTATTTGCAATAACGTAAACAATATATATATATATATATATATATATATATATATATATATATATATATATATATATATATATATATATATATATATATATATATATATATATATATATATATATATATATATATATATATATATATATATATATATATATATATATATATATATATATATATATATATATATATATATATATATATATATATATATATATATATATATATATATATATATATATATATATATATATATATATATATATATATATATATATATATATATATATATATATATATATATATATATATATATATATATATATATATATATATATATATATATATATATATATATATATATATATATATATATATATATATATATATATATATATATATATATATATATATATATATATATATATATATATATATATATATATATATATATATATATATATATATATATATATATATATATATATATATATATATATATATATATATATATATATATATATATATATATATATATATATATATATATATATATATATATATATATATATATATATATATATATATATATATATATATATATATATATATATATATATATATATATATATATATATATATATATATATATATATATATATATATATATATATATATATATATATATATATATATATATATATATATATATATATATATATATATATATATATATATATATATATATATATATATATATATATATATATATATATATATATATATATATATATATATATATATATATATATATATATATATATATATATATATATATATATATATATATATATATATATATATATATATATATATATATATATATATATATATATATATATATATATATATATATATATATATATATATATATATATATATATATATATATATATATATATATATATATATATATATATATATATATATATATATATATATATATATATATATATATATATATATATTATTGGTGTGCATTTGGACTGTTAAGATATGAGGTAGTTGGTTTTGGTTTCGAGGAAGATATTTGTGATTTAGGGGTGGGCGTGAACCTTCCCTGGTAACCACAACCCGATATATATGCATGCGGGGGGAGGCTGATGAGTTGTAAACAATAATCACTAGTTGGAGAAATAATGGAGAATATTGCAAATGTAAATGAATAAAAAAGAAATAATAATAATCTCTTTAGCATTAACATATACTTATAAATGTATTAATATATAAATGTTCGTAATGTAACTACGCTTTGTAGGAAGAACTCATGCTCATTTTATTATATTTATGAATACATAATGAGATTATATCATTAAGAGCTACGAATGACAAAAACATTATTTTTTGTATGGGATATTTTACCATAAATATTGGATATTGGATCTAATGGAGATTAAACGAAAGAGAATAAATAAATACGTAATAAATCACTGGTTTCGTTTTTGTTCAATTTTAATGAATTCTAGAAGAGAACATGGCAATAATTTCGAACACAAATATAACAATTTTGCATTGAAATAGGAACGCATTCTTATATGATTTTTGATGTACCAGATGCCTGTGCACATCAGTTAAGGCAAGGGTTTATTGGATCAATATTATCAAATAATTCTGTGTAAACCGACGCAGTTTTTTCATTATTTGTGTTAATATTTGTGAAGATGCTGAAAATAATGTACGGTTCGAATGTTAGGTGAACATTAGCCAAATTAGGCTAACCGCGCTCTTCTCGATGTGAACGGGAGAATTATGACGATATTCGCATAGCGACCTTGACTTTAAATCATGTAAAATCAATTCGTTTAAGAAATAAATTAATAGATCTTTTTATTCATATAATCTGTTAATGAACTAGACTCTACTTAAGTTATGTTATGTTCTTATTGGAAAGCCATTGATAATGCCAAAAATAATTCTTGCCTCCTAAATGTATTGGGTTGCCAAAATATCTTAGGTCTCTATCAAAGTCATTGATGCTTTTCGTTATAGCGCAAAACTTCATCATTGATCCTTCTTTATGCTGCTCGATTTTATTATAATATATTCCATTAAACAGATGGCGTATGTATTAAATGCAAGTGTGGCTCTAATATATTTGCACTATAATCGATATTCCAAATCTTATAAATATTTATTTGTTTATCTAAATTGATTTTTCTATTAAAAATATTTCATCTCGTGACGGAGGACATGGATACATCTCTTGTCAAACCATCCAGCCCAAATTCTATCCATTTACTTACACACTTATACACTTACATCTACACATAGCCACTTCAGATTGACTTGCCTCAAATTCAAATCAATAATTTTTTTTAAAAAATAAACTCGGATCTTTTCTCCTAACAACGACAGAAGTGACACTTTTTGACGTTACATAAACATTCATAGTAATAAAAAATTTCCCCACGGTATATGTAATACACCAACATCTTGTTCGAATATTTTCTTTGACGTTATGCGAATTTATATTTTGTTTCCTTCTTTTAGCCCTCTTGATTTCCAAAGAACATTTTTGTTATTTTAATATTCCTCCATATTTGTGTTCTTATTTCTTTCTGATGCTTTTATTGCTTTTATTACTTTAACATATTTTTGGCTTTTTAAGCAAATATTGTTTCTTCGAATATGAATTGAAGAAAAATATTTGCTCATTTTTCTGCAGCAGAGTATCTTGGATACATAACGTAGTGTAGTTTTAAGTGCTGATGGTTGTGGGGCACAGACGAACTGTCAAATGTGACCTTATGTGAAAGAAGGGGGAGGGGAGTAAGGAAGAGTATCCATATAAAATATTTATGACAGGTCTCGACAAAATACGTTTTATTGACCGTGTCTTCCTTTAAATATTTGAGAGCACGATCACGACACGTGTTTATATATAAAAACAAAAAAGAAGATTAAGAATAAGAAGTAAGAACACTAATTCGGAATTGTCGAAATTTATTCACCCTACACCAATGATTTAATTTCATAGTGTGATTCTAATAATCAGCGAGGGATTACTACCAGCCTACTAACTCTTTTTTAATAAAACTTTTTTCAGAAAATTCCAGACGTGGCATAAGATTATAATGAGCACGCCGCGCCAGTTTTTTTAGTTTTCTTTATTTATAATATTTGAAACTGCTATTTTAAAATTACAATAAAGACTAAAAAATGAGACTGAAATTTTGCTTCATAAACAGAAAGCATAGCAGAATTCACCTAATTACGATATAAAACAATCTTTAATAACAGATAATATTCGTGCCACATTTCATGAGAATATCCGCTGTAGTTGGAGCATTTTCTGTAACTGTCGGACCACACACACTCTTTCAAAATAATTTAATATTCGTGGATGGGTTTGGTGGTTTGGCGATCTTTGTAGCATCAATTAATATGAAAGAGCGAGCGTATGGGCGGATGGGTTTGTGGCTAATTGATAATAAACCAATCTGACTAAAAGGTGAAACATCATTAACAAAAAAACTTTCTATTTTAATTATTTAAAATCTGGTTATCTCTGAAAAATCTTTCATTAGAGAAACACTCAAATACTTGTTGATTTTTAGCTTTAAATGTCTGCTGAAAATTTTTAAAAATGTACTTCTTTTTCGAAAAAATACATCCATACAATATAAACGAATCATTTCTTTTAGTGGTTTGTAGCAATTTATTTTTCAGTTTTACATTTGCTGCAATAAAATAATATTTGACTTATTCGTTTATTTTTAAATTTGTAAGCCTTTTACTTTGCTTTGTTTTTTTTTTTTTTTTTGCACAGTAGAGTATTTGCTTGGTTTGCTTGGGTTTTACATGAATGGGTGGGTGCATATGGCAATGTGTTTGTTCGTGTATGTGCTATCGTTAGATTTGGATTTTATAATTAAATTTAGGTAGAATTTGCTGCATATCAAAATATTTATCTTCCATAACCTAAAAATTCACTTCCATTTAGAAAAAGCAAAAGATTATTAGATTTAATGTGTTTTGGAGCGATTTTCCGTCATCCCTATTCGAGTTTGGTTTGGAGACATACCGGTTTCGGCTATGCGCCATCTTCAGTGTCTGTAGTGGTTCTGATCAGTGGTTTATATCAGAACCACTACAGACACTGAAGATGGCGCATAGCCGAAACCGGTATGTCTCCAAACCAAACTCGAATAGGGATGACGGAAAATCGCTCCAAAACAAATTAACATCGAACCCTATCGGAACAATCAACAAACATCAAGGAACAATTATTGGATTTATTTCAATTCTTTATCAATTGTTCATGATTATTAAGTATGAAAACAAAAGAGTTAGATTGAATAAATTAAATTTTGTGCGCAATATTTTTACACTTGTTTGATTATACACGGATTATTTTGCATACGAGTACAATTTTTGCACGAGTTGGTTTAATCCGATGAAACAATATATAAACAAACATTTTAAGCAATTTATTTTATTCAGGAAGGAGAACATGTCTGGGCAGTAAGCAACATGTTGGTACCCAAAATTAGTGCGTTCTCAGCGATAGTTTCGTGTAAATAAATTCATACAAAAACCAAAATTTCGAATACTGTTTATATATTCAGATTTTCGTATCCCGTATCTATTTCTCACGGCCGTGAATGTAATGAAGTTTCAAAAAAAAAAAACAACATAAGGATCAGCCAGCAAAGCGAACATATAAAACATTCGTACTGTTAGTACACGAAATATACATTTCCGTCAGCCACTTCATAGCTTTACTTCATAACTTTACACAAATTCATTTTGGTGATTTTATTGTTGGCAACTGTTTTAATGAGTAAAATATAATAGCGAAGAATCGCACCGAAAAAACAAAATAATATCAGACATTAACGAGATCAAACGCTAACGACATGTGACTTACAGGCGGATCCTGGCACCATCACGAAATCGTCACAAATCACAATAGAGACGATCGTCAATTGAGACGATTTGGTATTCTGAACACCTTAAAAAAGCTCTTTTGATCTCAATTGTGGCGAAAGTTGTGATGGTTGCGAGAGCAGGTCACAACAGTATATGAACGTCAATTTTTTCCCACTTGCATTTCCGAACGGTCCTGTACGAACCGCACGTGGACTTGTGGTTACTCCTGGGTAGTCCTCTCATATTTTGTTCTCCCATAAAACACATATTTCATAAAAAAATTATTTTCAATAATAATAATAAAACAACTATACTCGCTTGTTATTGTTATGCATTTCCGTGAATAACCAGGGTTGAAATCTTGTCGATGTTAATAATATAAAAATCTTAAAATTTGTTAAAAAGATACAACTTTTTTATGCACAACGAAATGAAAAGTTTCATAAATCATATTGCTTATGTTTATTTGACTTTTAAACAATGACTTTTAAACAATTTTTACCGAATTGTTTTAGAAAACAACAGTTTTAGAACGAATTATATAATAAACTAGAAATAATGCAACCCTGCTAAACTAAACTTTGACATAAGAGCTTTTCGATCACAAAGAGCTTTTTTCGTGAGAGGTTTGCGCTAGAATACCGAAAATCACAATATTCGTCTCAATTTGTGATCCTCACAAATTTTTGTGACAATGCGCCAGAATCGGGCTGTTATATGTCACTCACTTTATTCATGCTAAATTTTTCGGGCACATTTAGGTAGTGGAAAAGGTCTATTAACCGGCTATCAAACGGCTTGTTGCCCGTTCCACAATTAGCGGACCTCATCGTTATAAAAACATTTGTAATGCCCAACCTTTTGACTTATCGGATTTAAACACGTTTCTTGATTGGTTTTATATTGAAACAAAAAATTTGTATGTGCCCAAAAGAAATCTAGTTACACCTAAGTCTACTTGAAGAATGTATTTTGCAAAATAAGACCTAGTAGCGTAGCTCGTAGTAAGCGTATTCCTGATTGGGTGATGTATTTGCACGGGCTTCTCTTCGCTTTGGATTGATTTGACGCTCATCCTTCTTGCCATAAATAGTGCTATCCAATTAACACCTATCTCACTACGTCAAGTTAAATAGTTAATGTGAGTCTCACCGTGTCAAAGTAAACAGAATTCTCTCAAGAAACAGTTTTCTCTGCATTTCCTTAACCGCCTTTCTCCACTCCCCAAAGTACTCTACCTTAATTATTGTTGATATTGGCATAGATTACGTTATTACCATTGAGGACGTACGCATTTATATTTTGTGTACCTTGTGAACGTTAATGTAGATGTTATAGAATATCAAAGACTTTCCGTATCCGTCATTATTGTTTTCCTGCTATTATTTTTGCGTACTTATCGTTGCCCACAACTAACCAACTAAAAGCATATTCCATGTTAGTCCAAGTTGATGTACATGCCTTGACCTTTTAATCGTACATCGTGCAGCCAATGTTGCACTTCACAATCGAGACTAACGTCTCTCACTTCAGTTTCAATATGAATTTCAAAATCAATTTTCAATATAATTCAATTCACTTTGGAATCCACCTACGGTTACCCTAAGGCTCATACAAACGGTAATACACATGTCCAATGATTTCGTGGAAGGCGATTATGAATATTCCGAAAGTCACGCTCAATCCAACACACAATGGCGGAAACAACAGTGGCTGAATAACTAATTATGAATGAGTTAGCAACAGTTGAATGAAGTAAAGGGCGGATCAGTAGATTTTCGGGTGGGGTTGGCAAGAGGAAGGAGGTGGGTTTATAGATAATTACATAGCATACGTTTTCTTTGCCATGAAAAGAAAAATATAAGATAATAATCGTTTAATACTCATGTACTTCAACATTATTCAAAGGCTTCTGTGCGTGAGCAAAACTTGAGTTATAAAATTCTTTAAAATTAAATTTAAGAGAATCTATTTTCGCTGAAGCATGTAATTCTTAATGTTGTGTTGAAATGTTTAAAACATTGTAAATTTTTAATTTATTTAGATTATTCTAAATATTTCCCATAAGTTTGACTAATCTATCCCATAATTGTCAATTTTAAAATACATTTTCGGACAGTCATTTTTTATTTGTGATTTACAATGAAAACCATTTTACTCTGTAATCGCTTTAATTTCAGAACGTGAGAATAATATTGCAGAAAATTTTAAAATTTTTAAAATAATATTAATCTGGAATAGAACACAAAATATTAAATTTAAATTTGTATACTAAAAATATGTTACTGAAAAGGGAATATATGGATCGATGAATGGGGAATTGGTCGTATGGAGGTAACAGCTGATAGTTACATGCAGCAGCATTAAAGAGTACTCAATGATTTTAGCTCAATATGTGCTGAAATTATGATATTTAAATTTTACTCATAAAACTAATTTTAGATACGCCATTTTCGAGAAGTTTAAACTTGTTGGAGGCTTTAAAATTGTTTTTTAAATGAAAAAAAATTTTTGGAATTTCACTGAAACTTTATATCGTCACTCAAAATTAAATGCAAATCCACAAACAGCAATAAGTAAATATCACTAAACTATGTATATACGAATCATGAACGCTCCCTCGCATACACACTATCTTACACACGCAAACACATATGCGCACGCTATCATATAGCACACGCTGTTGCACATCAGCAAACATTAGCCACTAACTGCATTTAAATGCGCGGCTTTTCGCATTTCTTTAATTTGAATACAAATTATTTGTTGACTTATTTGTGGTATGTATAGTGGTATGATAAGGGGAATGCGAGGAGTTGTGTAACACTAGCAAAAGATACACAATGTCGACTACGTTTTCGAGGCTCGCGGATTGTGGCTTTCGGATTGTGTTTTATATTCATTTGAGTAACATTCGGATAATAAACATTACGTAATAAATATAAAGGGAAATTGGTGTGTTCGCGACGAATTGTTGTTGTTTGTTTTATGATTATTCCTGCTTCTTTAAAGAAGTCTAAATTTATTTTATTAACCCAAAATTTCAATTAATCAGGAGAAATTTACTAGTGGTTTACGAAATCGTCGATTAAAAGAGTTTTTCGATATAAATTTAAAAAATATCATTTCCTGTCACTTTTCGCTTGGTTTTGTTTTGTTGTGAAGGTCATCAATGTTATTTTGAGGCAGGGATATTTCTCTCACGGTCGAATTAACTCAAATTTAGATTTAGGATTTACGTAGCCTTGCACAGCACCAAGGCGGCCGTGAAGTTAAATTTTTGCCCCAAACGCTTTCAGGTATATTCTGGAATGCACCGCGGATAAATATTTTTCCTGTTTTTCCTTTTTTATTTGTTGTTCCATCGTTAGCACGTATCAGTTATGCACGTTCATCTATATCAAAAATTGCGATGAGAAAATTATACAAAAATAAACCGGGACATGATACAGGTTAGGATGCTGGTTTCTCTGATCCCGCAGTGGCGGAGAAGGGAAATGTTGAGAAATTTAACTAGAAAAATCGTACTGGCAAGAAATGATTTAATGGGCTGTTGGTAAGGCACAAAAAGGGATCTGTATTGTTAGGATAATGTGATTCTTTATATTTTTTACATTTTTTACAATGTTCGTGGAGTGTTTCCGGCTGGCTTTGAAGTGCTTTGCATGGAAACTGAACATGTCATCATCAATCGGTAGAGCCATCGACGCGCATGTAAGTGTTACTCTGGCGTCAATTAGCGTTTGGTGAAACAGCGTCCGTTAACCACTCTAATTCTTTTCGGAATTAAGAATCCATAAATCATCAAATTTAATTAAAAACGCCGTTATCTGGACCTGTCATATGTAATAGAAATGTAGAAACGCTAATTCTAAATGTAGCCTGCCTATTATTTCAAAAGGTAGTATTTTTAATGTCTTGATATATCTTTAACACTGGGCAATTTCTCAATAAATACTTTTTTTGCTCTCACCCCTTTTAACAAAATACGGTTACTTCCCACACTATTAGCCGAACTATATGGGCCCTGCAGGTGCGGTTATATGCGAAGCTCTCGAACAGATTTATAACTTTTGTTCTTATTTTGCCTGGTAAATACTTTTCGCGTTAACATCGTTAACACTGATATCAAAAAATATTGAAAAATAAAAACTAGAGACAGGCAACAGCCACTAACGACACATATCTTAAAGGCTGAGATTTATCCTCTCTTCTTTTTTAACCGGTTATATTCGTAAGTATTAGAAACTGAAGATGAAAAACAAGACAAAAGTTAAATAAAAAACAAATAAAAAACGCAAAACCCTGAAAGGAAGAAGTGTGCAGAACTGAATCAATCTTTAGAAAATCATAGTGGAGTACAAGAGCAGAAAATGCAAAAAAATTTCTCGTACAGCATCAAGGATTCCTAAGATCGTTCGGAGGAACAATGCTCTCCTGTTTGGTGAATGCAATAAAAAACGATCGTTGGCCGCAGAAAGGGTGTAGTTTTGCAATCAATGACAGACACGACGTGGCTTTTACACTGAATTTACATAATAGCAGAATTTAAATCGTCTTCAGGCGATCACCAAACTAAACACGATAGAAAAATTCTGAGACGCCGCAAAGAATCGAAGACTGAAAAATTACTGGTAAAAATCGTAGAAATAGAAAAAAAAGAAGAGAAGAAACAAAAGGATGGAAGGAAACGAGTGTTTTTTATTAAATAAAAACGAGTGGTTTAAAACACTTAGATGTTGAGAGAAAATGAATTTCACTTGAGGTTGCTTTCTAACCATGGATGAAGTCTTGTTGTTGTTAATGAAGGACATTTCTAGCATTGTATTGAAAAATTATATTTTCTTCATGTTGTGTTTCAGTAGAATAGTTTTCAATTATTAAATTTATGTTCTCTAATTGCACACGCGCCCACCTGTAAACATCGCTCGTGTAATTTTAATTGACAGCGCAAAGAGCGAAGCTGTGGAAATTGCGTGAGAAATATAAACGAATTCTACATCGAGGTAACTACTACAACATTTCAATGTACAGGAAACTCATAGACGCACACAGTGAGATACAAAGCCACGCTCACAGTCATTTACACACCGCCTACATAACGCCACAGGCATCCGCAGCAACGGATACGTGGGCTTTGGAGCAACTCATGCAAGTTTGGTTGCCTTTGACTGACCACCGTCACCGGTGTCGCAATCTATTTGTCAATGTTTTGTCCGGTTTAATTAGGAGAATGTCGTTTCCACGAATACTTCGGTAGAGCCGGAAGCTCCTGGCAGTTTTGTTAGGCATGGGGAACGTTTTACATGGAATTTTTACTTCGTTAATTTATTCATAAATTCAATTAGCAAAGCGAAATTGTAAATGAAAATTATCAATTTGTATTAAGGGTGAGTTCGTTTCTTATTAAAATTTTCTACAAAATAACGGCATTGGCGACACTTGCTGATACCGGAATTTTTCGATGCGATTTGACGTTAGGAAAACGTAAAAACCCTTACGTTGGCAGGTATTTATTTTTAATTGTTTTTCACAGACACCGTAAATTATTGTGAAAATGAATTCAAGCCAGTCGCGAATTCTTTGCAGAAAGGAAATCCGTAGGCTATGGGGTTTATTTCAATTCAACCCTTTAGGATGAGAAAATTGTAAACATGTTGATGATGATGGCGATGAAAATATTTAGTATCATGACGCCAATAATTACTTTTAATGTTGGTAGGGTTAGAAAAGCTTGATTTTGTGACAATGACCGAAATCTGTCCTTTATGGCTCCGTCAGGGTGTCAAATTCTTGAATGGGGGAATTCGGCTTTTCTTAGGGGGAAGTCTTCTTGAGAGCGTAACGAAATTTTAGGCGAATTAAAATGGAAAGTGTTACGTAGTCATGTCGGTAATAAAACGTATTGGGATATTTTTTCATTGACACTTTGCCATCGATTTTTTGCAAAATATTTATATACGCAGAAATTCTTTACGTGCGGTTCATGATAAATTTATAAAATTGATCGGTATTAAAAAAACGAGGAGAAGACAACCAAAAATACCAAACAGGCTCGGATTAATAATAATGGCGTGGGATGGGTGTGTGAGTTCCAGCAGCAGCAAGTTTTGAACAATTTATATGCCCGAATCTTAAAAAGGTCAGACAGGCAAGTAAACTCCGTAACGGTAAATATATCCCCACCTTTCTTTTTACTGCCGTTATTGGTGGTGTATCGTAGAGAATATAACGTAACGTAGCCTAAGCAAAATCTAAAAGTTTCGTTTGCTTTGCTTCTCGCTTATTCTTCCTTTTCTTCCTCTGCCCTCTGAAAAATGAATTCGAAGTATAACGGAATGGTTGGAAAAACGTTTGTGAAAGTCAAATTCAAATCAAAATCTTGATTGAAAAAGCATTCGACGAAAGGGAATAATAAGTTGAGGGAAAAGAAGCTAAAACAACAGTTACATAGCTGTATGTTACAAGCCGAGTGAAGTAGATGACGATGTGTTTCATAGTTCCATTTTATGCGAACCCTTTTTTTCAGCAAGGCTAAAAGTGATATTGCACTTAGTGATGATGGTCATGTTGACGACGTTGGGGATATTAGTTTAAATACAAAGAAAACTGACGTTTACGTACAATCGTAACGATTCAATATAATGATTACTATTCTTCACTTCTGGCGATGACAATTGATTGCCCAAAACAAAGTCATAGCAATTCCAAAAAGGATATAGGAAGCGATTTGCTTATACTGGAATTGAAAATCCATAATCCTTGTTGACAGGAAAAAACTTCAAGAATTCTTCGAAAGGAGACCCGTGGTGAACATTTGTGACTACTTTTTGAGAATAAAAGGGATAAGAGGGAAGAAGAAACACAAATTGGAATGTCAATACAATTTTCCCCAATTTTCGAATTCTTCAATTTTCCATATGAGTTGATTTTTAGTTTTCCTTTACGATTTGCTTGATTCAATGATTAGGTTTGGTGCAATTCTTTGGGATTTTTTTGTGTGTGGGCTTGTAACGTCCGCTTGCAAAGTATTAACCTACTTCCATTAGCGATACTGCTCTATTTCTACCACGCCTCCCGTCAGGTATAGGAAACTATATATATTCTTGCTCAGAATCACCGATTGAAGGGATTTAGCGATGTCCGTCCGTCTGGCTTCTGTCTGCAAGTATGTCTAACTGTATGTTCGTGACAACAGGAAACTCTGTTTTTCTGTCTGTGGATATCACTGTGAATATAAACACACAGAATTGGACATGAAATTCGGCACGAAAATTCCTTTCTCATAAATCTTTCTTTGGGATTGAAAATCCCACTGCTTCCACTTCTGAGAATAATATATTCATAATGAATACTTGTTATGTCTAATTCCCCATCGGCGTTTATACCCATTGACTCGTCGGCTAAATTTTATATTTCGACAGCGACGTAAGGTTCACCTCAGTTTACGACGAGGTAATGTTCCTGCTATAGCCGAGGATCACCATCAATATCAAATATCAACGATCAACTTATCAAGAGGTCAAGAGATCAAGGATCAACAAGAAGAGATCAAGGATCGACTTATCAAAAGACTGGAAGTATTAGGCTCCATTCCTCTTTGTTTAATTCACATTGCGTGTGCTTCACACATGCACTTTTTTAGGGCCAAGTAGAATTTGAATAAATATGTGTAAGCAGAGCGGATTACTGTATTTGTAAATACTAGGTAGTCAGGAGAGACGAATGGTAAGAATGGTAAGAATGTTTTATCAGAATTGGTTATCTTATTGGTTATGTTTTGGTTTCACCTCAATTTTTAATTATAAGTTACTTCTATAAGCCGAACTGAGCTATATCAGAAATAACACTGGTAGAGACAAAGCCCAAAGAAATGTTGGTCTCCCATACTCAACTCATAACCTTTTTATTATTACTTTACTTGGTGATTAAAATTATAAATGTGATTACGTATTACGATTGCTACGGATTAATTTTGGAAATTTCATTTATTTAAATTGAAAAAAGACTGCAATTAAAAAGTGAGAATTTTTAAATATCATAGCATACATTTCATTTTAATTATGAAAAATAATTTTTTTATTTTAAATTTTTTTCAGTGCAAGCTTATCTTATGTAAGATCAGTTAAAATTGTAGTAATCTGAAATTTAAAATCTGTTCACCTGGGAAATTTGGTTGAATTACATTTACGTAAAAACACATGAAAATATAAAATTTTTGATTCAAAATTTTTGAAAATCGTTATTTGACCCCTCGAATTTTCGCAATCGTTTTTGTGGGTGTGAATTTCTGCGTTTACAACAACGCAGCAATACGATGCGTTGTTTGTACTACTAGTCAAAGTGCAAGTATTTTTAATTTCAACATTCGATTAAATGTACGTTTAACAGCGAATTAACGCAGAGGCAAATTCGATCAGGGAAATTGTCGTTAATCGAGTAGGCTAGTCTCAATAGACTGACAACCTGAAAAACGAAAACTTTCCTATGTTCGCAGTAAAAGAAAAATTACGGAAACTTCACACAAGAATGGACTTAAAAAACCAGTTAATTTTTAAAGATCGGAACATAAATATACTAAAAAATATGGGAAATTAAAAAAGGAAATGTGTTTTTTCAAGTAAAAAACCTCTGCTGTGTATCTTCAACTTCAATTTAATGCGTTTTCAAATTAACCAAGATAACGAAAGGGTGCGCTACTGAACGCATGCATTTGCTCCATACAATTGCAAAATCGTACAAATTTGGCTGCAATTATAAAGGAAACATGGACTTCAAGTATTGTTACATATTTTTGGAAAACCTGTACTTCCTAATTGTTAGCGAATATTCAAATAATGAATAGAAACATATCTATGTAAAATTTGAATACTTTTATTAGTGCTTCTAAAAAGAGTATATTTGTTAATTCATTGTGGGGCTTACTAATCTATTGAAACCCTTTGCAGTCATAGCAGAAATTACACCACTTTTTTTATGTGTGATGAAATATTGTCGGATGTCCTTGTTATTTTCTACTTAATAAATAAGAGCGAAAATTAATAGCAATGTGGTGCATGTTCATACATAGCGTATGTGAAAAAATAGACCTAAAACAAATCTTTACCACGAGTGACCACGACAAAAAAATTTTCGCAGTCTTTTCAATAATGTTTGATTTCCCGTTTCTGACATAACGAATATAATCATCGCGTGTGTTGAAAACACTTTACTCACCACCTATTTCTATATAATTTTCACCAAACCTAGACAGTCATGGTGCGTTTTGTTTTACGCAAATCATCAGGCCACAAGGGATAAACTTCTAAGTCTACGTGAAATATATAAATCTTAAAATTTTAACACTCGGGCCTTGTCTCATGCTCGACGCAAACATTGCCACTAATATTGTGTTGTTACACAAGTCCTAACACGTTACGGTTGTTGTTTTTCATAGAATGGCAAAAGGCCACCCAAAGACCATTTCGATAAACAACACGGCATCCTTGGCATCGCCATTAAAAATTCCGAGCATTATTTTGATTAATACAACAACAAAACTGCGTTGATTGGAACGACAGAAAGGACCCACCCTATTAATTGCACTGCAATGAATCACTTCACTAACCAACGCCCCTCAATCGCCCCCCTTCCCTGTCCTTCTAAAGTAATCTTTTGGTCTTACTTTGCTTCCGGCTACATTTGATTTTGCAACATTTTCTGCGGCTTTCAGTGACTTTTGGCCTGTTCCGAAACACATTAATTTTGCGAACAAGATCCAATAATCATTCGCCGTGTTCGATGTTGGAAGAAGTGGTTGCCGCTGTTGAAAGATTACTATAAATTACGTCTTGTCAACTTGCATACATACAACATTGTTGCCAGTTTACTCGTCCTCTTGTCTTTACTCGCGTTAATTTGTGTGTTAAACACAGACGCACACATCCATACTGAAAAATCCATACTTACCCGTACAAAGAATTTACGTTAACGAATATTTATATTGAGGTCTCCACGACGAATAAATTAATATCATTCTTTCTCCTGCAAAATTTCTATTGCCACCAATTAGAGATTTGTATGCAACCGTCTTGTGTCAAGAAAATTTTTTCTTCAATTCTAGTAAATTTGTCTGAAATCCAGGTGGCAACGTTTTTAGTAAAATATAAAATTACTTTATTAGTGTCACATCCAACCTTGTGGTCAATACCTTCCTCTTTGAAGGTCTCTTTGTGGAAATCTCGACTACGGCTGAACGCAATGAGGAATCTACATGAAATTTGGCCTTTGGTATTAAAAATGGGTAAAATCGGACCAGCGCCACTCCTACTTTTCATAGCAAATATGAATTCCCAAAATATCTCCTAGAGCAGATATAGAGCTGAATTTATATTCTCATAACAAGCATTAAAAAAGTTATATAGAAAAATAGTCTACCTGCTGGGAACAGAAATAATTATTGCAGAGGAACCGGTGTGATAATCGTATTGCCTTGGATGCCTCGATTCCTTGAAGACAAAAATTCAGAAAGTTCGCCCACTGCCTCGCCTACTTTTAGGTAAACAGCCAAAAGTATCAGGGATCTTATAAGTTATTTCCAGATTATAGATTTGGTATGTAAAAAATTTTATAACCTGGATAAACAATTCAAATATTAGTATGCCACAAAATAGGTGCGACCTGACCAATATTATACTGTATAGAATATGTTTGTGTTTTTTTTTTTTTGAGGAAAGCGATATTGAAAGCGAGGTTGTAGTTAAAAATAACTGAACAAGTAAGAACGTTGGATTCGGCTCGGCCGAAATATATATCCCATACCCGAAAAATTAACTTCTAGTTTTATTTTAGTCAGTGGGCAGTGTGCGCTCGTCTTAACATAATATGCTCCTTTTTTATTGTACAATATTGGAAGCGCCACGTCCACTTTTACCTGGATTCATAATATCCGTCGCTGCTGTAAATTTTCCTAAATGTCAGCTGTTGAGTGTGGCAGTACGTGTATATCGCCGATTTTCAAGACTATGCAATCTATAATAACAGAGAATAATCGTGACAGATTTTATAACAATGCCTCACTTCGTTCCTTTGGAATTCGGCCTTCTTTATAATTGTAGTAGTGGTGGGTGGACCACGTCCATTCTTTTCAGAAAAGTAAGTATTCGCCTGTAAGTTCGACCATAAAATTCTCCAATTCCGTCCACAAAAGTTATCTACACATATAAATGCATTGACACTAGGTATCATAAGGGGCCGTGGTTCACGTTCGATTTCTCCGTTTTTCAATATTTAAACAGCTCAATATTTACACACAGCACAGCTTTGCATTATTTACGTAGCCTATCATAATAAGGATCACTTTTTCATTAATTACAATTAAAAACAATTATCACTTCATTCGTCCCTCCGGTCATCATGATTTCGACAGACAGACCAATATGGAGAGATATGGCCAGATATGGCCAATCAATAAAATCAGGGGATGATGTCAACCAAATCTTAGCCAGAATATATATATACTTTTCCTTACGCCCTTTTAATACGTTACAAACGGACGACAAACTTAACATACGAGTAGAGATATCTTTATAAATCTGGTGTGAATATTCTCTGTTACCACAATTTAAGTGGAATTGAGAATGGTCTAAATCAGAATACCGCCACGCCTACTATATGAAATAAAATTGCAAAACCCCTTTTTAAGATTATACAAATTTCGAGGCTACAATTTTATGCCCGGGATTGCGGTTTTGAACATTACATATCCAGAAAAAATTTATTATGCTCTACCATGCGTGAAGTTTTTCAAGAAAAGTTGGCGTTATAAAATATTTTTGGTCATAGCTCCCGAATTTCTTCATCGACAGTGTACCCAACCGCGTCCCACCAAGTAATCAGTTTTTCTTTTAAACGTAGCCGTTCTTCATATCCTTTTATTTTACGATAAATATCCTAAAATGAAAATCCTTAGAAATAATGAAGTATCCGTAAAGTATTTGCTGAAGTAGGCAATATTTAAAGCACCACAAGCACAGTGTCTTACAAGCTTCGACGGAACAGAATAACCGCATCAACAACAACAAAATAGCAATATCTCTTGCCAGTTTATGCTGTTCCTCTATGCCCATACCATACATTGAATATATAATTGCTCGTTGCTGGAATGAATTGAATGATTGCGGTGGTGATTACAGTGGCGATGGAAATGGCGATAATGGTTAAATTATTTTGGTTTTGTCATTATTTTGACGAGTTAAAGTTTAAGGCAAAAGTTTGGGCGTTAATCACATCATTTGTTCCTTTTCTTCACATCAATCAACACGCTACGTTGATTCAGTAATCAGAGTAGTCTTTAAATGAATCGCTTATTTATCCATTAAAACCGGTCTCCGGTGTCTACTAAAATAACACACTGAAGTCCTAGATTTGAGCGAATAATCTGAATAATGAGAATACGTCTCAGGTAATGTTAACGCATTTTTACATCTGTGACCATCGAGATTTCTCTCACCTCCAACTGCGAGACTAAATTCGTCTGAAGCCGTTTATTCGAGCTCTATTTTGGGAACTGAATAGAAATTTATAACTAATTAAATTAAAAGGAATGTTTCTGAAGAATTGCAAGTATGTGCCAGGGATGCTTTTACTTATGCCCAGGCGTGACGCGAACGTATTAACGTTTAAGGCTTAATGGTATGATTTGTGACTCCCGAAATTAACTAAATTTGTCAGAAAAGTTAATGTCGGAGATTTTTGTGAATAACTGAAATTACGCAAAAAAAACATGGGGAAAAAACGAAGGCTGAAGACAACGTTTTTGCTGTTATCATTTTTAGCGCATATGTTGGATAATAAAAATAGAAACCAAAGTAAAGCAAATTTGTAAATTCACAAATGAGTCCAGAGAAATGAAAAGTAAAAGATGGTAGAAATAATGGTTGGGAGAAGAAATTGTCTTATAATTTAGTTCATATGTATACGTCCATAGATATAATTGTATGGAGCCATGAAAACTGTACTTAATATCTTCTTTATTCAAAAATTCAGTGGACTACATAATTATTGTTAACCGAATAATTGACTAAATGTTATGCTTTTATTGTCTACAACATTTTATAATTCCGATGCAAATATAGAAGAATTAACTACTCATGTATCACCAGCGATAACCCATTCCAAAATACACGCGTTTGGATTTAAATTCTATGTAACATTTCGATGTTGCTGTTCTCCGGAGTAATTTCATGCCGCCGCCGCCGTGGAACAAAAACTTAGCACTAATGCAAAATTATTTACACTAAAATTTTCTGATAAAATCCGAATTTTGCCTGAATAGTCAGAATTTCTGCGATAACACATTCAATCAGCCAGCCAAACGTGTTTACACTTCAAATATCATCTGGGTTTTCGTCTATGGTGGCGTTAAAGTGGTTAACTGTCATAACGATGATAAAAAATCATTGACCTAAAACTAGTAAGAACGTTATCTTCGGCCTGGCCGAAGCTTATATATCATATTCCCTAATCTCTTGATAACAACGTTCAAATAAAATGTCGGTGGGTTATATAAATATATTATATGCTTATATTTAAATTATTATATGTACATTTATAACCAGCCTGTGATAAGAGAAACATACGTGCCAAATTTGATGGTGTTAGCATTATTTGTTCTTTTGTAATCGTGATTTTTGCCCATAGAAGGCGTACCACGCCCATTTTTGTGAAACATCGCCCATGTCACGGCTATTTTCAACAGCACCCAGCCTATGATGATAGGAAATATATGTGCCAAATTTCATGGCAATATCTCTATTTTTACACCTGTACGCCTCTAAGAATTTTGTCTCTATTGGGCAAACCACGCCTATTATTTTGATTATATTTTTAAATGGGGGAGTGGACACGGATATATAATTTCACCTTTAAGTTCTTACTCAGATCTGAGAAATTGACCTCTAAACACGAGTTAATTCACATTAACTGGCTAATCGTGTAAGACGGACGTAAACGAACGAAACGTCGACAGACACGGACGTTTGAAGGCGGATCAGTGAATCGTGTAACACGCAAATTGCGTTCCGTCTCATACCGGCTTTTCCAATGTAGCCACCAAATTATGTTGGTCTCTTTCCTTCTCATACCTTTAAACGGCTTTCCACGAATTTCTGAGGTCTCGCTTTTGCATGTTAGATTTTTCTGTACATTATTGTTGCCATATCAGAAGTTTGTATTAGAATATTTTTAGTAATTCCTAGAAACCTAAAAACTTATTAATACGAATTCACTGTGATGGTATATGGTAGCATTTGGCGTGAAATTTAGGAATTTGCAAAATTATAAAGTTTGTTAAATACAAATTTGAACACAAAATTATATAAATTGAATACAATGATATCTGGCGCTGGAATTATTGTAACGCTTTTGCTGCAAGAGGAGGAGGAAAACAACATGAGAGTACCCAGACGAATTTTAAGAAATTCGTCTAATGTTATGGAGATTCCTGATTCTGAGTAAGTATACATGCCTAATAATATATCCCAAAAGTCTGAGAGTATACTAAGGTATTAAATTTATTCAAATATGAAATTACAGATTTTTGTCCAACTTTCGCATGGATAAGCGATGCTTCAGCCAAATTTTGGAGGATGTGGCGCCGTTAATGAAACGGTCGGTGAGAATAACATCGATACCGCCAATGCTTAAGTTAGCGACCTTTCTGCGCTTCATTGCAACAGGAAGCTATCAAAAGTCCGTTGGTAATGAGCATATGGCGCCAATGGCGCAGAGCAAAGTGTCCGATGTAATTTCGAAATGCTTGGACATTTTTGACCAACATTTATGTCCAAAATGGATTAAATTTGAGATCTCGGTAGAAGAGGAGGCATCGATAAAAGAAAAATTTTACGATAGGTTTCATTTTCCTGGCGTAATCGGGTGTGTGGATGGCACGCACATTAGGATAAAATCACCAGGCGCTCGAAAGCATTTATACTACAACAGAAAAGGCTACTGCAGTATAAATGCAATGATGGTAATGTGTTTAAATAATAGACAACTCATGTATTTTACACCTTCTGGAATATTTTATTTCATTTTAGATATGTGATGCCGATATGATAATTAAATACGTCGATGCGAGAGCACCAGGTGCAAATCACGACGCATATGTGTGGAGATCGAGCTTAGCAAACGAATATTAAAAATCAGCATACAACGAAGGAAAACGGAATTTTTGGCTAATAGGTAAAAAATACAAATATTCAAACAAATATCCAGATTTATGCTAAGAATTTCAGGAGATTCAGCATACCAATTACAACCGTATTTGATGACACCATACCGGCAACCAACGCAGCCTCATGAAGTATGTTACAACACAAAATTGCGCCGAGTAAGAAATGTAGTCGAGCGATGCTTCGGCATTCTAAAAAACAGATTCCGTTGCATCATCGGCGAAAGGGGTCTACACTAGGCCCCGAAATGGTCACCAAGATGGTAAACAGCTGTTGCTGTTTGCATAATATATGTATTTTTCATAAAAACAATTGGGAAACTCTGGAGGAAGCGAATCAAGACACAACATATTTCAATGCCGAGGAGATACCATCCAACGCCGCAATAGCCACTCGGGACGAACTAGCACGAGCTTTGAGCAACTGAAAATATTGCTCTTCTAATACTTCCAAGTACAATCGGTCCTTATCAGGGCCACAAAATCCTAACAAATAGATAAAACATTTGTAATGCGTAACGCTAAATCCAAAAACAATTCATTGGCATATTATATAGTATATTAAAGATCACGTAAAAAAATAAAGGCACAAAAGTTTCAATCACAGACTTAATTGATTTCTAAACATAACTACATATATATATATATATATATATATATATATATATATATATATATATATATATATATATATATATATATATATATATATATATATATATATATATATATATATATATATATATATATATATATATATATATATATATATATATATATATATATATATATATATATATATATATATATATATATATATATATATATATATATATATATATATATATATATATATATATATATATATATATATATATATATATATATATATATATATATATATATATATATATATATATATATATATATATATATATATATATATATATATATATATATATATATATATATATATATATATATATATATATATATATATATATATATATATATATATATATATATATATATATATATATATATATATATATATATATATATATATATATATATATATATATATATATATATATATATATATATATATATATATATATATATATATATATATATATATATATATATATATATATATATATATATATGGCAAATCTACACATGGTTTTAATATAGTTTTGGTATGAGATCTTATCATTACTCGTCAAGTATACTAATTCTAAATAAAATACACTTAAATAAAGCTTGTTAATGAAAAGTAAATAAAGTTGGCCTAAAAAGCAAAATAAGAGTAATATGAACACAAAAATAAAAAGGAACTTCATTGTCCGACTTATTACTAAATTAATTAATTAATATGATATGTAACTTATTGATTTAAGTTTAAAGAACTTCTCCCGTTTGCCTCTGCCTGATATCGCCAACAAGGATTTCCAACGCAGCTGCGATACGGGCTAATTCTGCATTCGCCACTTCTTGATTATCTGCAATGCGTACTAGTGTACTATTGCAAGTTAATTGTGCTTGCGTTTGCTCTTGAAGCAAAGCACAATATTGGTCAGCTCCTTTTTTGTGCCGCTTGGACCTGTGTTCCGTTGGAACTGGATCATTTGATTCTGCAGCTGGAGTGGAAACTCCAGGAGAGAGCGTGCTATTGAGAACATCTGCACTCGAGTCAATGTAACCAATGGTTGCAGCAGCAGAAATGGACTGCGAAGGGATGGGTTCTTCACTGAAAGAGACGGCAAGATCTGCGTCTCTTTGTGGTCTGGCGGACTCCTCCACTGGCACGGCTAAAACAAATTTATTTGTAAAATAGATAAAAGATAAATCAGAGTTTAGAAGAGAGCAATACACCGTTTATACGAACTAAATAATTACCTATTTCTTGTTGCTGGTTTTTAGAAACGTTGACTCCACATATCCAATCGCTGGTCCTTATTCTTTCACTAATACCGTGAAAGTTTCCAGCTGTTGCAATGTTTGCAGACAAGGAATGAATTTTGTCGACTTCCATTTCTATTGGAGTAAGGAAGATGTAGCAATGAGGCCCTCCTCCAGTCCGTCGAATCTCTGCTGCATTATCGCTCAATTTTTTTTAGTTCGCGTCTTCAAGTCGCTCCAAACCTGTAAAAATGATGACATATATACAACAATCACCATATTTGCAATGTATTCTTATTACATTTTTCCACTCCGCTGTTGTTCTCATGGGAGGGCCACGAGAATTCAGCCTGTTGCTTATTACTTCCCATTCTTTATCCCATTGCTGACGATTGGACCCAAACACTGGTGAACATTTTGCAACGTCCGGGCGTGGACTCATTTCACTGAGCATAATTTCAAATTGCTCATTTGTCGTAAGTTTGATGCCATTTAAAAAAAAATTATGAATTAAATTGATGTTTAGTCTTTCTGTTATTTGAACCCTTCAGTTGTTTCTGCCGAGTATACTTGTAGTGAAAATTAAAAAATTGTATTGGTATTAACCCGGCTACGTTTAAAAAAATACACCCTAATGCGTTTATTCGGGTCCATTTGGACCCATATTGAATTTATTGAATATTTGATTATAAAATGCTTTGAAAACTTAAATTATTCGTTACTAATAAAGTAAATCACTGTAATTAATAAACTTTAATTAAATTAACTTATTTTGAGCTCGTATTTGCACACTCAACGCGTAGTATAGCTCTGTGCTCTTTGCAAATGAATTTTGAACAAGTGGAACAACTAATATCATATTTGTTATCTTTTTTTCCATGAGCAGTGCAAAGAGTGCACCGTCCTCTAGACCATTTTGATGTTTGTGCGATATTCTCGGTTGTTTGTGATCTTTTCTCCACAATTTGTTTGTCTTTAGTATTCGACTTCATAAAATTCGATGTTAGATTGTGCGCCAATATTTCTAGAAACTGCCCCCTGAACCTATTTTTGTGCTGCTGATGAAACCCGGGATCAATTGCATCATAAAGTATTAGGGCATTTAAGGCAGATATGTCCAGCATATTAGAAAACACAACCACAGGCCATCGGTTTGTCTTCCTCTTCGTACTGTAGCCCGATAACATCTCGTCAGCAACATCCACTCCACCTGAATCCATAGAATAATAAAAATACCAAAATAGAAGAAATAATAGGTAATAAAATAGGAAGACAAAAAGCTATACCTTTCGTTTGATTGTAATATTTTACAATCTCAGGTAGTTTTTTCACATTTTGCTCGTCTACATTTGGCTCATGATGTAGGGTGCATTTATTTTTCCGTCCAGCGTATGAGACCAATGTGGTGTCATTTGTAAATGCAAATCTTGAAGAGTATAATGTTCTACGTCTGTATATCTGAAGCTTTGGAGGAATGCAGCTTTTATTTTTCTTAAGAGTTCCGACAATAGTGATTTTCCTTCGAAGCAACTCTTGAGCCAATTCGTAAGAGGTGAAAAAGTTATCCACGGTGACATTATGGCCTTTCAATCCCTGTACAAGATCTAAAACCACACGCTTTCCCTGCTGTCTTTCGACTTCACCTAATATGGATTTTCCCAAGTAGGGTTGAATTTTCCAAATTTAACCGACCGATGAGTCAACGAGTACCCAAAATTTTATACCATATTTGGCAGGCTTCGATGGCATATACTGTCGAAATTTGCAGCGTCCTCGAAATCCCAATAGTTGCTCGTCTATGGTAACATTTTCGTGTGGATTATAAAAATTTGGGAGACCATCACACCATTTTTTCCAAATTTCTCTTATAGGAGCAAATTTATCTGAAGAGCGTTTTTGGCGTCGACTTGCATAGTCATCAAATCGTAAAGCCCTTGAAATCATTCTAGATCTGTTCAAGGACATTATTTTCCGAAAAATCGGACGTCCGTAATCTTCATCAAAAAGCCTTTCCATGTTTTCATTCTTTGACCTGTAATATGTGTATTTGTAAAAAAGGAAAATCTGAATCATACAAAATAAACTTACTTGTTTCATAATCATACAAATCATACAAAAGTCCAGCCAGAAACAAAATCCCAATGTAAGCGTCAAAACTATCTGTATCCAAACCTATCCAGTTGCTCACCTTTCGAACTCCATATTCGTTCGTATGTTTTATAATAATGTCACATATGACTTTCGGGAACAAGGCTTTGAAGGCAGATGGGATAGAGTTTATCCTGCTCAAGGCATACCTCGTTAAGCCTGGTTTCATCGTCAACACGTTTTCAGCTCGTCGGTGGTGCGAGGATTGAAAGCTTGGGGCATTTTCAGTCCACACAATTCCATTTTTAGAAACCATTGTGAACTCCTGGAGATCCTCCTGGTCGGAATCGGATAAATAATCCTGATGTTCTGGATTATATTCATCTTCGCTACCACCAGAAAATACATCTTCATCACTAGAAGGTTGTTCAACTTCGCTTTCATCACTTGCTTGTAGAAATTTTTCTGTATCAGCCTCACTCAAATTTCGACGCGCCATATTAAAAAATCACTTGTTTCCGTTTTCACTTCAATTCAAACAATTGAAAATAACTGCTGGAAGCAGTTTATATATATCCAAATTTTGCAATTGCATAAAATAATTGCATTTAGCAAGCGGTCAAAGTACGCTTCGGGTCCAAATGGACCCGATAAACGTAGCCGGGTTAAGTCAAAAACAAAAATAATTTATTTCTTAAAAATGGGAAAAGCGTTTTTAAGAAATATAAAAAATTTCCTTAATCTTAATATTATTTGTATTTATTTTTATATATAAATAAAAATTATAATCAATATTTGTGAATTTACTCTTTATCACTGAAATAACTTTTTAGTTAAAAAATAATGAAAATTAATATGCTTTTAAAATCAACAGCAACGCTTGGCTTGGCTTGCAAACAATTTGAAAAAAGCGTTACTCTGTTTTCGTTGGGTATTTTCATCACTGAACAATAATTGCAAGGCAACAATTTCTTCGAAAACAATTTAAACAACTAAAGGGTTAAAAAATTACGAAAAATTTAAATTGGCTATCAATTAATTCACATATAAATATAAACTATTTTCAAACTTTCTCTTTGCCATTTTGTTTAATAAACACTTCACTATTTTCACTATAAACACGAACGGTAATTATGTACTGTCTGCTATGACATTAGAAACGGGAACTTACGCCGAGAATTCGTCTTACACGATACGCTCTTCACTGGAAAATGTGAGAAAAAAACAACAAGTAAAATTTCCGTGCCGCCGACGGATAGCTGTCTCATCCGTGTTATACGATACGAAACCGGCATTTTGACAGTAAAAACAACAACAAATTGATAGACGGACGGTTCGTGCGTGTTACACGATTTGGGCCTAAATACCAAAAGTGGAAGTAATGAGATTTCGCCCATTTTCAATATCAACCAGCCTATCCTAACACGAAATATTTACACCAAATTTCGTGAATATAACTGCATTTGTTCTCTTGTCATCGTGATTTGCACAGGCAGACAGACAGACGGACAGGGCGAAATCGTCTCAGAGGATCATTCTGAGCCAGAGTATATATACTTTTCTATATCTATTGTAGCTCCTTCACTGCGTTACAAACTTAGTATCAACGTTAATATATCCTTATTCCCTTTTTAAAGGGAATAGGATATAATGAAAGACGAAACGATAGATGTTTTTTGCCTCACTTTTGTGCCATCCTCAGCTCCGTTTAGGTTTGGTAGCTTCTAGATAAGCAGCAGATAGAAATATGGCCGCTTTCCTCTCAAATGAAATAAATAATTGCTGTAGTCCATATCAATGCAATCCAGACGAAAATGAAAACTATCGGAAAAAGAGGGGGTGAAATTTGTGACGAAAACTGACGAAAGCAAAAAGGTTTCATCTGTCAAAATTTTCGGCGGTTTATTGCGTTATATCCAGAGATAAAGCGATAGGGCACTCTCAATTCACCGCTTCAAAAATGGTATGACGCATAAAAACGTTTGCCCACTCTGAAATTGGTAAAAATCTAAATAACGGTTAATATTAGTAAAGTCTAATAATGTAATATTTTTAGATATATTAAATATTACAACCTGCTCCTGGCCCGTTATCTTGAAAACGTTCAAGCAATCCCGCAAACGCTTCTTCTCCAATGTCGTGATTTTGGATTGATGAAAAAGGTTCCTTAAAAAAAGGTTTTTTAATGCAAATAAATCTGGCAACATGCTATTACAATTTTTACACACGTTTAAAATATTTAATTGTTTCACCCATTGAAGCCCATTTCAGTTTATATATAAGTTTTCAACCTGAAATTTTATAGCCGATGTGTTGGTATTCGATTTTATCACATCACCAAATTGTGTGGGGCACGCCATATTTATCATTTGACGGAACTCTTGACAAAATGTGTTGAAGATGACAATAAAAACACATCAGACAGCGCCTTTCTTCAGATATTTTACTTATTAAAAAATTACTAATCCTTTGCACAAGCAGCAAGTTCAACAATCTTAGAAGTCTTGGGCTACTAAGGCACGCGAAGAGTTTTTATATGATCGAATATTTCAAATATATATCCACTAAGTAAATGCCAGTAAACTGAATTAACAGTGATAAACTGTTCAGATACGAAAAGCTCTTTCAAAATATATCATATTTAAGTTTTTTCGGCATCATCTGCGGAGCAGATACGTGTTGAAATTGTGGAAATGGAATAAATGGTGACTGCCTTCTGGCAGTTGCTGCTTTTTCCTATTTAAAATTCAACATTTTAATTAATCCAATCATCTCATTTTACTAAATTGATTCCACTTTATTTCAACTGCCCAGGTAGTCGTTCAAACCATGATTGGGGTTCTGGTAGCTCAATTGAAGATCTGACTGGAGGTGAGCGGAAGGCTCTGCTGCGTGAATGCCTCTCATCTGGGTGGCAATATAGATGGGATATAAGCGCCAACGGCAGAGTTACATACTCTTACATCCAAGACGTCTGGCTTATGAGAGGAATAAACATTGGTTTTGACCTCTGTACAGGTTTTCTTCTGACAGGGCATGGCTCTCTAAATGCATTTCTGCATAAGAGAGGCCTAAGTGAAAGTGAATTGTCGTTGTGGTAGTGTTAGGGAAGACTGAGTACATGTTTTGTGCATGTGCCCACTATATACGGACATTAGGAATTTAGAAGACACGAAGATTTCACACAGGAATGACATTTTTGATGTGAGTGGAATTTTGGCCACTACGTCAAGTTTTAATAACTTTAGGAATTATGCGAGGGAAGTGTTTAGGAGGAGAAGACAGTTGGGGTATAGGTAGGTCATAGGCCGCCGGTCCCGAGCCGTAAGGGGCTCAACTGGAAGTGACCTGCACTGTTGCGAAGCTCCACCGGATGCTATATTCTGGTACCACGGGAGACAGGTTGCCCAGTGGCTGGAATAGCTTTCATGCTATCCGGTCACCTCCTGTCTAGTGAGGTAGGCCCCCTAGTGGGAGCATCGTGGCGGCTGTGGTTGTTCCCAAATTCGCGGGAGACATAGGGTTGTATTACAATTCAAGAGGTGTTAGATAGGCCTCGCTCCCAACCAAGTAGGAAGTTCATGCCTTACACATGACTTCAAATAGGTACTGGTGGTGGCACTTCATGTCATCCAAAGGGCGCTGGTCGACGTTTAAATTGACCCCATGTGGGATGGCCCACCGTGAAATTAAGACTACACGGCAGGGGTTCACGTAAAACCAAGTTCGGAATCTGTCAGGTAGTCATTGAAAATGTATCGTTTTTGTTCTTTGTCACGTGGGTGTGGATATCGTGTCGATCCCTTGCTCTCCCATACTCAATGAATTCCGTATTTTTCCATCGAACGCTATAGTTGTTGCTCTCTATCGTAATGAAAGCCTAAGCTAGAATTTGCATAATGCGCGAAAATTGCGACGATGGCCATATTACGGCCTCTTTTTTTAATATTAGTACACAAAAAAGGATTTGCACACAGAAATTGCCTTCTTATCAAACAGGTTGCCATAAACCGCGATTGTGAACTCGACCTTATTATAATTACGCGAGTGTTCATGGGAGGGGTAATTACAAACCACTAATTGAGTTCAGAGATCATTGATTAGATTCGCAATTAAAATTGTTGAGTAACAAACCCGATCTAGAGATAAACTAGAAACTTTCTTTCGTACTCTCCACTAGTTTTAATAGCAATCCCCCTTCATTCGCTTACCCTTTTATTCCTTTCCATTCCCTTGCCTTCCATTGTTTTAATGAATATTTCATTAATTCTTTTAAGAATTTCAAATGAATTTAATACACGGCATCACTTCGTTAATTCTGAAATCCTATTTCCTATTTACTTCTCTTTTTTTATATTCTATTCCCTTTAAAAAAGGGAAATAGGATATATTAACGTTGATACTAAGTTTGTAACGCAGTGAAGGAGCTACAATAGATATAGAAAAGTATATATATTCTGGCTCAGAATGATCCCCTGAGTTGATTTAGCCCTGTCCGTCCATCTGTCTGTCTGTGGAAATCACGATTACAAGAAAACGAATGAAGCTATGATCATGAAATTCGGTATGAATATTTTGTGTTACGATAGGTTGGTATTGAAAATAGGCGAAATCGGACAACTTCCTCTCCTACTTTTGGTATTTAATGTGATTTAAATCGTGTTAAGAGCTCAATTGCTCAGCTCCGAGTACGAACATAAAGTTGAAATTGTGCATCCGAGTCTATTACCTCATTTGAAAATATAATCAAAACAAATGGGTCTGGTCCGCCCACTAGAGACAAAATTCATACCTGTACAAAATCGTGCAGGCATAAAAATAGAGATATTGACATGAAATTTGACACAAATATTCCCTGTCATTATAGGATGGGTGGTGTTGAGAATTGGTGAAATTAGAAAACTGCCACACCCCGCCTCAATTGGAACTGTTTCACAAAAAATGAGCGTTGAAAAGAACAAATAAAGTATGAAATTTGGTACGAATGTTCTCTGTCATCACAGGCTGGTGAAAGATTCGGGAATAGGATATATAAGCTTCGGCCAGGCCGAAGATAACGAATCTTACTAGTTACTAACTTATTCCTTTCTACTTAATTTCCTTTAAGTGAATGTAGAAAATATAAAAATAAGTGAAACATCTATTGTCTCCGCTGCTTCAGCTACAACTTTTCACAGTCAACTAGAAATGTTGCTTGACCAAGTATTTGTGAGTTATTAAGGTGGTCCTGCAGAAACATGAGATCGAGCTTAAGTTTTGTAACAACTAATAGAGCACCTGATTAAATAATTCTCCGCATACATAAAATCCCTTGTACTTGTTTCGTACTTTGTACTAATTATATTAAGGGGTAATAACTCGGTGTTCCGAAACAGACATTTTTCACTCAGAACCAATTATTCCTGTGTGTGTCTAAAAACTGAATTCGATTTATTTCGGTCTAAATTTGAAGTGTCACTGAAATTTTCCCGCGATTTCGAAATGCAGTATAATTTTCGTATCGTTTTTCTATTCCTCTTTGTCATCCTCTCCTTCTTAGTTATCCATTCTTCTATGTTTTCCGTAATTATAATATCAACAAATTTGCATATTAGCAGTCAGACTTCACCATTGTTAAAGCGTTTAGGTCATTGTTAAAGGTCAAGTCTTATCTGGGACCAAAACTACGGCAAGGAGGGCTACGGAGATTCGTGTTTCCGTCTAGCATGAAATGGACAAACTGCTTTATCTTCAGGTAGCTCAAATGTGGTGGCAGAAAGCGAACATCTCTAAGTTAAAATGGGACAAATGTAAATTTGAAAAGATACTGGTAAAAATTAGGTGGCAAAATTATTCGATTTTTGTGGCCAACTAATGGTTTAATAAAGTAATTGAGTTTTCGACTTGCACATAACAATTTCATATTATTAGCGAAGGGCACATTCAGACATAGTTGCTCATCTCATGACGTAGCTGCATTGGAACAATAAAAAATTACAGTTAGCATAGGATAGTTATAACCCATTTTTTGGTGCAACAATTTTTAATTTGAAATCGTGAGACCTCCGATAAAATAATTGAGCATTACAAATAAATTAAGTATAATTAAGCATGTACTACTAAAATTCTCTGGATAGCAGTGGGAGAAATTCTTAATCTCTTCAAGTTCTGTTTTATAATAAAGACCATTTTTAAATTATTTGCTGACAAGCAGGAATTAAAAGATGGTAGAGCGTTGAAATGTTGAAGTGTTGAAAAAATATCCATGCTGTGATGGCTCTTCTTTCCTCTTTCTCAAAGATGTGAGAATCATCTTTTTTTAATATTCATTAATTTTAAAAGGTGAAGTATATTCTTTGCTACATTACCGCTTATCTTCTTAAGTATCTTCTTAAAAATTACCTGCAGTAATCACTACCATATTTCGCATTATATTTACTGTCTATTAAACCATAGAATATAATAAGAATAATAAGAATAACAAGGAGATCAAGACGAGAACTAAATAACGAAAGGAAAGAAGAAATACCGGATATGAGGAAAACTAAAGGGTAGAAACCACTATGTTTTCCTTTTATGGTTAAAAAAGACGTATTTCTGCGTCATTACTCGTCTTTAACCCTTTCTCCTTCTCTCCCTTTCTTGTTCTCTCTATCTAACACCTTTCATTCGCCCACTTAGCCACGTTAATCTCGGTGATTGGGGATGACAGGTTGTTGAGTTTACTTTTTCACAAAAAATTATCAAGTTTCAAAATGAGAATACTGTTTAGTAATAGCATGAAAATAATTTTCAAGTCTTTTGAAAGAGGATAGTCGGTATTTTACCTTTACTGCGCTGTAAAAGCGAGACCGCGTAATACTCACAGGGCGTGGCACAATGAAAGTAAACCTCTGATCAAACTCTTGAACTTTAACGTGCCGCCACCAGAGGAGATAACGGTATTAAATTGAGCTGAATGCTACACGTCTGTGGAAAGCATTTACTAGGTTTTTTGTTTTTGCTGTTATTGTTTATATTATTGTGCACAGCTTTGCCTTTCTACACCACATTTCTTCACTAGCGGTGAAATTTTTGTAAGGCAGGCATTTCTCAAGATTTTGCCGCAACACTTTCAAACGGAAAAACTACCGAGGTTTGTTAAATATTTTGCAACATCGGAACGCATCAAAACTTTAAGGTAAGATAACTTGCTTATCTGCGGCATGAACCGTTTTCTTAAACAGGCACTACACACTTTTGATTGCACATTTTTGCAATGCTTGAGAGTACCAACATTGACGATAGAAGATATCGAAGAAGATGAAGAAGGAGAACAATAACGGGCATCAAAGGGAGACATACATCTTCACGTAAGCCTACAAGGCATTAAGATTCCTTCGTTTGTAGTAATAAGAAATAACTCTAACTTTATATCAAAGACGAAGGAGAAAGTGCAGCAAAAAAGGAACGGTATCTGTAGTTATCCTCGGTTGTGTAATCCAATGCCGCACAAACTTCAAGTGGCAGTACTTTTTTTGCCGAGGAAAAAACTGAAAACGGAAGCAGATTTTGTACAATATTAATACAATTTACTTAAGAAACGAAGGGACTTCTTGAGGTAATTTTGCCCTGGGAATGCAATTACTGATTAACTCAAATGTCTTCCAAATTGTGATGACTAAGGAAAGTTTCTATTTATTCTATATATTTATATTAGTTTTGTTCCTCGTTTGTTACGCATTATAGGAGGCTTATCAGGTATATAAAAGTATATATATTCTGACTCAGAATCACCTCAATTTAGCCGTGGCTGTCTGGCTGTCTGGCTGTCTATATGTCGTCGGTCTGTTTAAATCAGGATTACAGCAGTGTGAACAGTATGTGCGAGAAATTCTCGTGAAATTTAGCAAACATATTCTCTATCATGATAAGCTTTTTGATACAAAGTGCGCGAAATCGAATGTGGACTATACCACCCCGTGATACCTGCTACAGGTATCAGAAACTGGTATGAATATACCTACACGTGTAATCAACTTTCAGTGTTTGTAGACACATTGGGAAGACACAATTTTGCACTTGAATTCAGTCACGACTATAAATTTTGTTTGGAAAAATAGGTGCGATCCGCCCACCAGAATGACAGTTATATAGGGAGCCAAATTACAGGAAATATGGAGGTATTGTTATGAAATGTCTCTCGAATATTCCCTATCATTATAAATTCTGATATCTAAACAAACAAATCCACAAGTTGATTCACTTTCAATGTAGAGGAATATAAAAGGAGCTGAACTACTGGAGAGAGAGTGTTTGTTTGGTTTTGAAAATGAGCGAAATTATGTGAGAAGCACGCCCACTTCTCATACTTAATGTGAATGTATCTACATGTGTATTTTACTTTAAACGTTTGTAGACGAAATTGAATGACATAATTATACTATAGAACTTATTACTACAGAACGAGTAAGGGTGTGGTCACACATCGGTTAGAATATTCTTGTAGACGTGCAACTCCTTCTATTCAAAGTGGGACCAATTAAGACCTCGTCGCTCATGCACTTAAAATAGTTAAAATAAGATTGCATTCCTTTTATTACTTAGTAAAACGAAGGCTGCATAAGTACATTATTTAAAACTTTTTAACAATGTAAGTGGTTTCGATTGTTTTTTAACAATAAAATATAAAACAAACAAATTAATACATGACACACAGAAAGATAACGATGAATACGTGGAAAATAGTTTTATGGCACTTTTCATATTTGGTTTACCCTAAAATCGAAACTGATGGCAATAATATCATCTACAAATTCTCCAAACTGGACCGCCTTCAACCACATACAATAAACAAAATATTGTATTTTATGATGCCCTGAATTAGTTCTTACGAAATATAAGTTGATGGAAATTAATGGTTTATATTTACACATTTTTAAAACAGCTCTAAGTGACCTGCGAGGTCATAAGCAAAACGAGGAAAGCCAAAGAAAGCCAAGCCAAGAATAACTTCAGGGTGCCATCCTAAGAACTGTACTCAAATTTTGTAGACAATAATTTTGCTCACATTCTGGCAGCAATACCGTGGATATATAAGACAAATTGGAGCTTAAGTTAATTGGATTTTACCAAAGTTTTAATATCGCGAGGAACTAAAACATCTTCTGTTGTAAAGTAAAGTACGTAAAGTAAAGTAACGTAACGTAAAGTTGTGATGGTTATTTAAACGCGCAACCTGCAGACCTGAATGCTTCGAGAAACAAATGGCTGCCAAAACTTCGGTCTTCCTGGAAAAATGGTGTTCCTTGTTTTTTCACATTGTTTTTATTACTTTTAAAATTTGGTTGAATCCTACAAATGTTCAAGATTTCTTCAGTTAAATTCTGTTTGACTGAAACCCTCTCTAACCTTCCCCGCAATAAAAATATGTGACTAATGAATATGAGTGCTGGTGTATGGGTACATATATATACGACTGGGTTGGGCTGTCACTGTCAACATGCCATTTACACACTAGCCCAATTTTTATTAATGTACTGTGCAGTTAAACCTTCCTACTCTTATTTCAAATGGGATATTTACCAATTTTCCATTGTTCAGTCCATTCGTTATTCTTTTTCGTCGCTGCTGGAATGTTTCCTGTGTTACTTATCCTACTATAACATACTAATATGCCTTTTGCTTTATCACGCCGACTAGAAAATAAATGCCCATAATAATCCCACAAAAAGTTGACTTTGATTGATCGATTGACTGACCGCAAGTGATCTAAATAACAAGAACAAATGAATTTAATTCTATTCGCATTTCAATGACTCTTCCTTGCTTTCCTATTAAGCCCCGAAATTACACCACACCTCTCTCGTAATTTGTACAAAAAGTTTTATGTAATAAAAGTATCCAGCGGAGTAAAAGTATTTGGAACTTTCCGCCTACATTGAATTATTTCTTTCTTCATTAATGATAAATGGTATTGTTAAAACCGGTAACTGTTTGCAAATTAACGTGAGAATTAATTTGTTTTTAATCAATCCTCGAAACAAATCAATCGGAAAATAATCGCATAATTAAATTGCGTTGACCTTTTTCTGCCATTTCTTTAAATAACCCAACTGATAGATTACTTTCCAAATATATAATTTCTCTTTGTTGGAAGACAATTTAATTTAAATTTTATAACAGTATTATATAGGACACCTGCGGTATTTATTATAATTTCGCACATACATTTAATAATTTATTACGATTTCGCTCGATCGACCACTTTCTCAATCAGGGTAACCTTCTTGTAAAAATAAACTTTACGTGCAACTCACGTAGAATCAGGAAAAATCTAATATAATCTTTAATCTAAATCTATATGCTTGTAAAATATATTATTTTACGTCAATGGAAAGAGTTGAAAAGAGTAAAAAATATTAAAGAGGCCGAAAAGAAACTGCTAATGCTTTAAGCTATCTGCTGTATTATAGAAGATGACAGAGTCTCCCTCCCTTTTGTCTACCAGTATTGTTATATGGCAATGACGATGCGTGAGGAGGGGGTAGGTGATAATGTCAGTGCGGATGCTGGCCTGACTGTAGGTTTTCGGAAATCTGTCAGAGCTTTAAAATTTTATGAGTCAATATCAGTAATTATGCAAGACATACTATGACGAAATATTTCAACATAAATCTGAAGCACAATTGACAGTTTTTGAATGCAATGAGGAAGAGGTGATTTGATTAAAAATTCAAATGGATGCAAATAATACATATGTACACGTTCAACAACAAATTGTGTGTGCATGAACGTGTGTGCTTGTTTGTGGGTTTGTGTTGATGGCTCTGCTCGGACGCCTGTGAATTATTTGAGTTCGTATACAAGCTCATTTGTAATGCGGACTCGAATATTGTCATTCGAAAAGGCAAATTATTTTCGTTATATAAATTTGTTTTATATAAATTTGTATCCATCTTCATTCTTTCGTTGGTCTGCTTTTGCTCTTCTCGTTCTTTAATACATGCTTTAGTATTTTCTTTTGCCTCTACACCAATGTGATCCAAATGAATAAGCGCTATAGCCTACTTTTTAGTGAACAATGCGAGGAAATATTTTGTGAATCTAATTAATTCTTCCGATTTTTAACAGAGAAGAATTTGCGAATGCTTGAACGCTTACGCTCCAATCGATTACTTTAATAATTTATAAAACAGACAAAATATTTTCGTCATTATGCTTAAGAGACTCAAACATTAAGAAAACAGTTTATTTTCATTTTAGACATTTTCTTGTTAACGTCTCTTATTAAAACTTGAGACAATTTGTTCATGACAACCAGTGTGATGACTGCCACTGTTGAATCTAGCGCTGTTCGAATTGCTATCGATCGAATATTTCCTGCAAAACAGAAATCAAATCATACCATTAAAGTTAATTTCTAATCGAAGAACTATGCGCAAGTATAGATTTAAGTGTAATTTGTGTTGTATACAACATAGCAGTTATGCAGAAAAATATTTGATCATAACTATATTATTAAGAATAAAACTACAAAGACGCATTTATTTCGCTTTCGAGCATATGTGACATGCTGCATACTTGTTACGGTTTATTATCATTTTATATAATTTCATCTGTGTTCGGCTGCTATCTGTACCAGCTGCAAAAATCTATAAACGGACTCCTAGTTTCCAATCACTTTGAAATATTTTATTCCATATCGTTTGACCCCCCCTCTTCGGATCATCCCGTAGTTATTTTAATAGCTTTTTCGATATGTGGACCCTATGACTTCAACTGCAATAAAAAGCCTCTTAGGTGATTTAACCTCCTCCTCAAAAAGTTCGCTGGCAAAATTCTTCATCGAAGCAATAGAGGACAGGCATCGGAAAAACAGAGGAATCCATCTGTGGCTTTGTGTAGAAAAGGACAAAATAAGTAAAATAACAACAATAACCTGCACGAAGAAATAAAGAAAAATAATGGAGGATAACACAAAAATAACGAATAGAGAAAATCCGGAAATTGTAAAAAAATAACATATTTGGAAAACAATAAGAATACTGAAGATAAAATAACTTCCCGGAGCCGAAAACTTTCTTCTACAAAGCGAACTTCAAAAGGGATGACGGAAAATCGTTCCTAATAATAGGATACTTAGAGCTAATAATAAAGAAATATCACAACAGCTTATCGTAAACACAAGTGTACTAAATATCCGGATTTAAGTTAAATTAGGATGCTCCTTTATCTTCCGATTTTGAAGTAAAAACAGAGAAGGGGACAAATCAAATGAAGACGGACGAACAAATCAAATGATTCGGAACGAAGGAATTAATTTAGAGCTTGTGTTGTAACATAACACGGAATATAATTTAGAGCTTGTTACAATAACGTCAAGGTATTTTAATAACAACTTTTAAATAATAAGGTAATTTAATGGATTCCAGGATAATCGAATTAAATTGAGTGAAATTCTGATAAGTAATTCTTAAATAATTATAATTTTGTAGAGCGTCACTCTCCATGAGAGGTGAGAGTAGTAACTATAAATTTCATATTAATCGAGCTTAATATTAATCAATATTACATATTGACTAATATATTTAGATATATGTTTGCTCATAAGCTAGACAAATTTTTATTTTTAACTTTTTTTTATATAGTTTCAAAAATTGTTGTTTTCGAAAATGTGCGTAATTAATTTTGAACGTGATTTGAAATCTATACAATTTTAATGCCTCTCATTTATTTTTGCATGACTGATAAAAACTACATACGATGCTGTATGAGTTCACCTCAATGAAAATCGATGGCAATTTCATTCACGGAATACTATACATGAAAAGACGAATCCAATCCCATTTGCAGGCAGACGGAGCAAAGAAAAAAGTTATTGATGAGAAGTATGGAACTCTATCCGTTTAATTTCAGTTACTAAAAAAATTAAAAAAAGAAAACAAATAAAAACACTAAGTTCGACATGGTCGAAGATTATCTCGTTTCTCGAAAAACCATCCCACATCTCTACGTACTGTATCGTATTGGGGGTTGACCGGCCAATGAAATAGAGGTATTATCTTAAGAACCCATCGACCAAGGGGGAAATAAATGAGGAGGTAGACGACTAGGTGGGTAAAGTTGCTTTGAACCATTTAATATCCATTATAGCAGCTAACTACGCGGTTGGTTCCAAATGCTTATCCCCTCCCGAAAATTCAACGAACATTAGACAATTTATGCTATGCAATGGAAAGCGTACCCACTTACACCCGAGCTCGCAAAGTAAACGACACGCAAAACTTACGCTGACCAGAATAGAACTTTTCCAATTCTGTGTGGCATCGCTTGGCCTGTATATTCCAATATCTCAGAGATTTTTTATCGTGTAACTGGGATAGAGATATAACTCCTTTCAGTGGCACACATATCTGATATAATCGTGATTAATACTGGAGGAACATATGTCCCATTTGCGTAAGGGGTTTTGACGTCTCGGGGCGACAATTTTTATTATCAGTCAGCAAAAGTGTGACAATTTGAGAGAATATTTGAAATATCTAACACTGCCGTAAGTCGCTAATCCAACCACATAGAAACAGTGGTACTTCTACAGGAAATATTACTTTAATAGGATTATTATATACTAATTGTACAATTTGTTGTTGTTGTTAAACTGTGTATACATACATTATCCGTCCTAAACATTCTTGTGTCGTTGTTTGCCAAGGAGTAAAACCTTTGAATTTTATTACCGTTTTGTGTTAAAACATATAATATAAAATTTTGAATTTTAAACAGTTTTTGGAAAGGAAATAAGAGAAGAATTCATCGTTAATTGTACCGAAAATTCCAAAGTTCACACGATCGACGGAACACATAACAAGTTGGCATTCATTTAGTTGTGCATCATCGTGGAACACCGAACCACCTAAAGCCATTAGGTTTGCAAATTCAAATAAGAAGGCATTTCTTATAACCAGTATTTATGTAAAATATTTGCACAAATTCAGAAGTATAGACCGTCATTTTCGGCGAGAGCCACACCCTCTTCCGGTTCATGGGGATAGCAAACAAATAAAAAATATTTGGCATGTTCGCAATATACGTTTGACATGGTACGATGCTCCTTATATTATATCACACCATTTTATACCATTCTATTCCATTCCATTGCATTGCATTTGTTTAAATCAGGCCAAAAATTTTAACTAATTGCGGTCATGCTAGATTAATTTTTACGAGGTTAGATATATTAGGCGTACATATGCAACCATATTCAAATTTATTTCAATTTTATGCTAAACATTTCTCTGATTGTGTCTGTTTCGATATGTTGTAAAAATTAAAAGCCAGAACTGCTTCTATTTAATGAAACATTTTTTAATGAGTTTTCACCCACCCTAATTGGATTTTCCCAATCAAAAATTGTGTGTTATAGCAAGATTTTACTTTAATCCATACTGTGATAGTAATAGTAAAATTTGAAATGCACGAATGGCATTCGAATGGCATTCGCATATCGTAATAATTTGGAAATAGTTTCTGTCACCTCCTCAGCACAATATTTAAGAACACATGCTAGAACTTAATTTAGACCTGGGCTTTAGTTGCATTTAAAAGATCTAAGGGCTTTAAGAACCGTCTCAACTTTAACTATGTGTCCCCCGAAACTTCCACTAATAACTTTGTATGGATAGTTTAATAAAGTGTAAGTTTCAGAGGAGAATGTAGTTTAGAAGAAAGCAGCAAAGAGATTTCAGGTATTTCACACACCACCACATTCATTTCGGCCAAGCTTAATTACGGATGGGAACTTTGAAGCTTTCCTTTTTATATGATAAAAATTCCAAAATAAACAAGGATAAATTTTCAAATTGGATTTTACTTTGTCAATAATATTAATATATGATCCTTTGCATAATTTATGATATCTGAATCTTGCAGTTACATAATGAATATAACTCCAAGGTTTACCCTTCATGTAATAAAGTCATTTCGTTAAAGCATTTCGTTTTTAAATTTTTGTAGTGTTCATAATGATGCGGTATACCAATTAGTCTCACTGCACCTTAGGATCTTTCGCCGCGTGGTTGTTGGTTCACAACATTTCAAATGAATTTTGTAAAAATTAGTAACAGAGTATAATAACTATCCAGGATACCTGAAGACTAATCACCGTCTAGACTGAGAACATTATTCAGATTAATTTCACAAAGTGATCATTTCAGAGCATCAAGATTGAGATCGCTCGAAAAACGAAAATATTTATTATTGTTAAAATTCAGCCCTAACGGTTATGAAATTAATTTAAGAAAGTTCTATTTCTTTTCTTCCTTCCTTCGTTCCTTACTTTATTTTATCAGTTCTTCCTTCTCTTTTGCCCTCGTCTATCATTTCTTCCATATTTTCTTACATATTTCGAACAAAAGATTTTTTTCGCATGAACTTACTTTTCGATTTTCTCTTACACTCTCTTTTCGGAATTCATCATTTGCTTTCCTCCTCAAATATCCTCCAATTGCTCATACCATTTCCTCTTCTTCTCTATAATCCTTTTCCGTATGTCCCTCTCTTTCTATCTACTTTCGTTCGTATCCATGTGACTAGAAAGATAGCAGAAGCCAATATATTTGAAATACATAGCACAGGATAAAATTAAGGAACTAATTGAACGGGATTGCGAACATCTACAGGATTCCCTAAAATAAAACCCATAGGTTTTTCTGTTGGAGAAACAGCTGCTTCGTCCGATATTGTAAATGAATGGCAGGAATCGCTTCGATCGATTACACTACCTACGGTCCACTCACCCATATATTGCTATCGGTGTGAGGCATTAAAGTATCTTAAGTATTAAGAAAGGATTTTAAAAGGAAATGAAGTATATAACCTAAAAAAATTATAATGCTAAAATTGCATTATATCAACATAATCAACTTATTTTTGCTATCCATGCACGCGGGAATTTCAACTACCTTTACAACTACAATTGTTAGAAAAATATAAAACAGGATGAAACAGGATACAACTGTTTGAAATATTACAACCTTCAAAAGAAATTTACTTGTGATAATTAGAATTGCTGTAGTGATAATAATAAAATTAGTGGTAGTAATAACTTCTAAAAAAGGAGCAGGTTTTGTTCATTTGGTCGAGAAAATGAGTTGGTGAATAAACCACAATAATATATTTTTTCTCCTCTATCCTCACTAAATGTTTAGTGTAAATTCTTCAATTTACAATCCAAATACTTTCGCATTTTCTCCTTCGCCTTAGCCTCAAGCACCAAAGACATCGAGCTCATACTTATAACTTATTTATGGAATTGCCTGAACTCAGTTTAATAAAGACTTCAATACCAATTAATATCCTGGTTCAGTCTTAAACTATTCCTCAACTAAAGAACTAACAATATAGCGGCACCCAAACCGCATGCAACCATAGAGAAGAAGCATATAGTGAAACCAGTCTGAACGCGGAAAGAGGAGATGGCGGAAGATAAAAACAAATTGATAATCTAGCACAAGAAAGAAAAGGAGCACAAGTCGATGTCATTAACGAAGCAAACGGGTAGATTCATGTTATGGAAGCGTTCACGGAAAATGCCAGTTTTATCATCATTTAGGAACACAGACTTTTAATGAAATAAAGGTAAATTTTCAACCAGAAAAAATATATATATTAAATATATATATATATAAATAAATAAAAATATATATACCAACATATATACCAACATATGAATACTACTACTACAATCATTATCGTTACCATTACCATTACCATTAATATCGTTATTGTAACTGAAACAAGACGCTTAAGCAAATAAAATACAACAGATTAACCAACACTTGCTCAAGAATGACTTATTGTTAATGACCTTTTGAAAGAAATGCTCTCTAAAATTCAATTGTTTAACTAGCATATGCAGCACATTTGTTATCTTCGATGCAGTGATGAGGATGGACTAGATGTGTATGTGTTGTATGGTAGGTGTCCAAATGGTACACGGTTAAATTATGCCGATATTTTCATTTTATTTGCTTTCAAGTCGAAAAAAATAAAGTATTTCACAAAATATTTCCCATTTTTCGTATTTATTTCAAGTTAGCTTTGTTGTAAAGGATTGAAACCATATCCAACTAATAATTGGTAAATATTGTGTAAGTATTTGTAACGTGAAAACATTTTTTCTAAAAGTAAATAAAAAATTGAAATAAAAATCATCGTAAAAAATTCGTAAAAATAATACATGTAAAGCAAAAGCCAACATAAAAATAGAAATTTAGTCAAAAAATAAAATAAAATAATATGAAAGGTTTAAATAAAAACCACATACAAGTTTGAAGGGAAGAATAAAATTAAAAATAAGTATCTAATAAAAAAAATAAATAAATTTATCCTTTTCTCTCTTTCCCCCTTGCCCCTCTACGGCTCTATATCATTGGGAAGGGGCAGGTCTGAAGGGGTGTGAGAACTAAAATATTAAATTGAAAACTAAATTATTGTGCTAAATTTCTGAATGGAAAAGGAAATAAATATAAAAAAAAGAAATGAGAAAATTAAGCAAAAGAAGACAATTGAGGTACGGCAAACGATCGAAGAATAATAATGGCCGTCCATTCTTAACAATTTGGCTTAAGTTTTTAAGTTATACGAAATATGATAGACATATCAATGGTTGATATCATAAAAAAGAAATACTGAAGTACCCTGTAATTGGGTTCATTTAGAATAATTTCAATGTAAAATAATTAAAATTAGACTACCTTCTGAAATTACTATTTTCTCATACACAATGTCGTAACAGTGTACAATATTTGCTAGTCTTTCTTCCTTATTGGAGAAGTACTCCTGCGAAATTTGAATGTACAATCAGTGCAAGTTCCAAATGTGTTGCTTGGGTTCAGTTGCGACTTCTGATGACTTTGCCAGAACTCTGTTTCGAACAACGATATTTGTTGTTGTTTAACAGCATTATTGTCACAAAAAGAGCAAGAACAGCCAAATGCCACAGCAATTGTGATTCTATATGAGTGTGACATTCAGCCAAATCTAATACTGTTACTTTCTCAAGACGATAGAGATAAATTGCCGTTTATAATTATTTAATTTCTTATATTTGCGTCGATTATCGCTAAATTTCATTATTAAAATACATGAGTGTTTTTCTTTCGTTTTGTATTCAAAGCCCTCAGGAGAATGAGATGCATCTTGACAACAGCAATATCAAAAGAGACCTAATGAACAGGCTCTTGTTCAAAATTTGAACCTAAGTGGCAGTGAACTTTAGGCTTTGTATGCTCGACTTTATAAATCGGTGGGTGATTTTACTTGAATGGATTACAGCTAGTAATCCAGCTGATTTCAGTAATTAAACTGTCATAATTTTTGTCAAATAGGAAGCCGAGTAAATAAGGTGTGAAAAAGGTCAAACACAAATTACTTTTGATACATTCAATTCGATTTGAACGCGTTCGATAAAGATAATGTTCGATAAATATATAGATAAGTATCGAGGTATTTACGTAAATTCGTGTTTCCCCAATTCCGAATATGAATAATTTTAAAATATTGAAAGAACTAAAATGAAAAAAATATATATATAGCGACATTAAAAATGGACGCGATGTAATTTACAGTATTGCTCCAAGAAGAAAATTAATGAAAAATTGAATTATGAACTAATATTTAAACCCCGAGCCTGAAAATTGCATAATATTGTGGTATTGCCTAGATTGGAATTACCCATTCCGATATTGCCATAAATTGTTCCTTATCAAATTCCTCATCGCAAATTCGTTCAATTAAATTTTGTTGCAATGTCATTAGATTTGGGACATAACCATTTTGCATCTTCTCTTCCGTCCGCAAGCATCTTTCTGTTTTGGTAGCTGAACAAGTGTTTCCCATCGCGTGGGCGGTCCATTATTATTAGTGGCTTTCACTTTAACATCCATTCGAAGTCACCAAGTCAGCAGTTTCGTTTGCAGCAACAATTGTAAAATATCCACCACCTTGCTCTTAATAGACGCAAAAAAAAAACGTCATTGCAAGTCATATCACTGGGAATGCCAAAGATGATTGAGCACGGCGACGAGAAGAAGAATAATGAAAATAAGTAGTGATTAAGTCCCGAGTCCCGAGACTTCTGCGTTTATATGTCAGCTTTTACAACGGTTTTTTAAGGTTAATTTACAGTGTTTGAACGTTCCCACCATTACAACTACTACCGTCTCAACTGTCATCACTATAACGAATGCTATGGCTATTCCGATAGCGAGAAGTTAACGTATTCAAAGTATTTTAACCGCACACAAAAACCGCCTGAAGCGATAAGCGCCACCATTGGTTGTTGTTGTTTGGACACCGTTCTATTCACGCTTCCCTCAAGAAGGCTTTCTTCGTGAATGTTACTAAACAGGTCTTGTATTTAAGGTCAGATAATTTAAGGAACGGCCAAATTTAAATGAAAGGGTGGTAATACCAAGTAACAGCAAAAAGGTAGAGAAGAAGAACAACAACAAAAACAAACAAAACAAACAAACAAAAACAAAGAGAAATTAATACCATACAATATTTATTACATTGGACTGCAAGAGTGCTACAAGAAGTCGACCTGAAATCACTATAAAATAATATAAATTTCTTTACAGATGTGTTGATAATGAAGGAAAAGCTGAAAAACATTATATTAAAACATTCCTTTTCACATTAAATAATACAACGGAAATTATTATTTACAGATGGACCCAACATTCACCATTCCAGATAAAACTAACACAAATGAATCCATCTGTAAACTGAACACTCTCGAATGCTCTTTCGCAAAGTTTTCATTTTCAGTATGCTTTTCTTAAAAATACAACACTGACAAATATGAAATTGGAGGCTTTGGTTACATCCCTTCTGTAAATACTGTTAGTGTTATACTGTTATAAAGTGTCCTTTCATGCCTTCTGCAAAGGAAAAGGTTATTAATTCATTCGCTTCCAGCGAAGGTAGAGAAATAATTTGAAATCTTTTGAAAGAGATCTAAAGCGATATTGCTTTTACTATATACTGTACTTATTTAAAATTCTGAGAACTGGATTGTGTCGGTCTGATACGGAAAATTAGCTCTCCAATTCAGTTTCTTGCATACTGAATTAACGCGTTGCTATACCTAAAGTCCATCTAACCGGCAGTGGTTATCATTTGTTTTCACTCACATTCATTTAGAAATGAATGTGAATGGAAACAAATGGGCTTTCTATGCAGTCTTCCCCATTTGCAGATCAAATATTTGATAGCATGATGTTAATAATACTTTGCGAAAGATGTGTATCGTATTTGCTATTTGAGGTATTTCTTTGTTTGCGTTCAACTTGTTTAATTATTCTATGAAAAGCAAATGTTAGGCAATGTGATGACAAAAGAATTGAGGTCGTCATCGCTAAAATTATGCTCTTCGTGGTTTGAGGTACACGTGTTATAAGCATGAAATTCTTCTATTAAGATATATGGTTTTTGCAAGGGAAAAACTAAAACAATTTCTACCCTAAGACGAGTTTTAGGACGTTGGAAATATGGTTTGGAAAATTTAAAAATCTTGAACTGACTTTTAACATGACTGGCGCGAAAAATCCTTAGAACGCAAATTTGTTATGTGCTTATTGAAAAATAGGAATCTTCTTGAAACCAATTTAGGGCTCTTAATTTTCTGAACACTTTTGGTTAGAGACAAAACAGTGCATGAACCTATTCTTGAGAAAAATCTTGAATGAAAGTATTATCTTGAAGAAAAGTTTGCCTTTTAAAAAAACCACACTCAATAATGTTAAGTTCATTGTCTCCCCGATTAATGCTCCTAAAGTGTCTATTTTCCGTCTATACTGCTATATGATACTACTACTACATTCATATTTACCTTCTCCGATGTACTTCAAGACGACACAAAGGTTTTTGTTTACCCTTCTGTCGTTTGTTCTGATTTGAGCTTTTTATTTTCGGCGGTTAATTTGTGTGATTCTATTTTGGTTCCAAAACAAATAATTTTCTTATATACCTATACTCAATAGCTGTTCCTATGTTTAAGACCTATGTTTGGGCTAGTTAAAGTTAAATAAACAAATAAATAAATAAATAATAAAAAACTATTTGCCATAATGCTGAATATTAAAATATTTAAAAATTTTTTACTCCGTTTTATTTTGAAAATGAGGGTGAGGGAGCTTGATATCTAAAATTAATTTTTTTTTCAGTTTTGATTCATGTCAAAAACAATTATTATCAAATAATAGTGTATAACAAATAACCAGCATCGAACAACCCTACTAAAATGTCAGTTGTCGCAATTTTGTGTTACTGATTGAATTAAAATATTTACGGCCATACAAATTCCTAAAAGTAGAGAAAATTTCTTGAAAAGATGGGTAAAGATGGGCTAAAGAGGAATGACTCATAAGACAGTTTAATATGTGCACACAATATATTATTCCCGCTAGATACATATCGATTCATATTATTAACAATTTCACTCTCCGAACTTTTTTAAGAGCAGTCTAAGACTTAACAGGGATCAGAATTGAGTAATATAACCGGCGCCCTAAATTTATTCCCAGCGAATTAATATCTCCTAAAAGGGCAAATAACTGATTACAGTTTTATGAGGAGCGCTATGAATTAGAAGTTCTCCATGTGTTCTCGTTATGAGAATTATTAACAAATAATGTAGATAATTTATACAATTATTTTATGACTACCACTATATGAAGCTGTAGAAAAAACGTCTAAAAATGTTGGTCATTAGTTGTGTAAATAATCAAATTTTTAAAGTTCTATAGCGAAAACCAATAAAGTACTCTTAGTTAAGTTGTTAATGAAGATTATTATTGAAGTAAGTTCTACGTATGAGCGCGAAGTTGAATAGATATTCATACGATCGTATTACGTTTTTAATTTTGAACGTTTCGCCAAACAGAGTTACTAAGAGTGATTCTTAAGTAATAGTAAAAGCAAACCCAAAACCACAACAGCTTGCGGTTCGAATCACGATTTCATTGTTATAAGAAAGACCATAATAATAAGAAGACTCATCCTGAAGAAGAACGGAAGTTGTGCTTTGCAGGATATTGAAAAGTAAATGCACAGAAATACCAACGGCATTTGAATTATACAAGAAAAATTAAGAAACGTAAAATAAAAATAACTCTAATCACATAAATCGATTTTTCATATCGATATCGAAAATATAAAGAACATTCCTGCTACCACTCAGATTTTCGTATTTATTCACATTTTGATTTGGACGAATTTGAAATCAATCCTTTGAAGCTACCCGAAATTACTAACTAAATTTACTAACAAATTACGAACAAGGAATTTATTTAAATTGTAACATGTAAGGACATATTTAATTTTCTTTAATTTAAATTTTGAAAACTTTAAAAAAAATCGGTTAATAATCTAGCCAAAATAAAATCTTAAAATCTAAATTATTCCCAAAAAGCTTCTTCATATTTTACAATTATTTTTCTTAATACTGTCCCCTTTCTTCTATTCGTCCACTGCCGACGTTTAAATATGTTTTTATTTCAGATAAAATAAAGCACTCATGATTAGTCCAGCCGCCAACTATCGTTTTATTTGTTTTCGCTGAATACCCTTCGCTGAATATCCTTCGCTGAATACTCTTCGCTGAATACCCTTCGCTGAATAGATTTAAGTGGAAGCTTTCTATTTCAAAAAAATCATTTGTTGCGAAACGAAAAATAAGATTACATTGGTGTAGTTAGGATTTTTGTATATATTTATATTTATTCTTATGACATTGGAAATACTTTGAGAAACAAAAATAAGAAACAAAAGAGAGATAATTTTGACGATAACTGGAAAAGCAATTTCTGTTCATTTAAATAAATGCTCGTATGAACTCGTAGCAATTTAATGTTGGGTTAATACATTGGTCGCATGTGTTATAATTTATTTTATGATAAACTACGAGAATAATACACAAATATTTTCACATTTAGAAACTGTTGTTCAAAGTTCCCGCCGAACATTTAAATTTCAAAAATATGTGCGGGTACTAAAAAAGGTTGACTAACTTTGCACTATAACACATAGTTGCCATTGGCAAAATTAATGGAATTTGTTGTTGTCATCAATAAATGTCATAATAAATTATTGTGTTTATCGCGAGATCATTGGCGAGTGATACAGACCCAACAGGACGCAGGGAGAATGCATTATTGAACTAATTTTATTTCACTCTTTATTATTCGCGTAATATGATATGTTTACGGTAGCCGACAACAGATCAAATTATCACATTATATACTCATATACAAGCTGCGTGAATGCACATTCTAGTGTTCAATAGACTGAGTCATTGTAATTACCAACTGGATTAATTTTAAATCCGGCTAATGTGAAGTATGCTTTGAACATAACTAATTAGTTATTCAAATATAAACTAACAAAAATTATTTCTGAGTTATGATATATCAAGGTAATTTAAAATATAATTCAAAATAATGAATGATTGAACAAAGTCAAGTTCTTCTCTATTTTTCAACCAATTGATATCGCACATGGGATTAATCGCTAATAGGGCCACAGGCAGGAAAAAAAACTATATTCAATTATAAGCGCGAAGTGGTAGACAAGGGTTTCAATTATGCGTAAGTGCATGCAATATGTTATGACGACAATAACAACAACAAAATCAACCTACGCCTACACTAACTACACAAGCACAACAGGGGCAATGGCAAGTAATGCAATAATTTTAGTCATTAAATCACTAAAAATATTGTGTTACGGACAATTGCACCTATTACTTTGCTTGTAAAACTTGAAGTTTAATAATTTTGAAATCTATATTAATGAGTTAAAAAGGTTAAGTGCTTTTGTACAATAAATTAACTCAAGTCTTCTCGTAAATGTTGCAAAATTAGTTATCTTGATTGTAAACAGTATTATATATCCTCTCCCAAATTGTTTGGCTTTTCTATAAGGACGTAACGCACTTTAACCGATTGCAAATTTTGCACCTTATAGTCTTGAGCCCTCCATTCCTGATTTTCGTTGGTTACGGAAAAGTATATATCCCTTGTCATTCCAAATATCTCCGCCAAATTCATGAGAATAAAATAGGAAAAGCTGTTTCCAACTGAAGTTATCGTATTTACAATATTTTCGGTATTTTGATTGGTTCATTATCACCCTGGCAGGGAATCATCTAGATTCTAGAAGCTATATTATTACGGGAATTTATCTATTATGATACAGAATATGAATTGGAATTAAGTTGCGATTGTAGCCTTATAATACGTGTAGTAATATTGAAATTTTTTTTAAAGTGTTCAATTTGTGTACAAGCTTGACCGAGTAGATTTACCTGACCAACAGACGACTCTCATCTAAGAGAATTCACCTATTAAGAGAATTGTGTTGTTTTTATGGTAAAATTCGATTACTGTACGACGTTTAGTATACAATGTATACAGACACAAATCAAGGAATTCAAGGAAATTATGAATTTACCACGTATAATTTTGTCACCAACTGGAAATGGCCGAGCAAGGTACAAGTGTATACAAAGAAAATGGGGTGGACGACAGATGGGTAGTTTGTTATAAAAGCCGTCAAAATTCCATCAAACAAAATTGAAAAAGTCAATGGATATCAGAAATTTTTGAATTTTATTCGTAAATTGATCTAAAGCCTCCACAAAACATTGAAGTTATCTTAACATTAACTTCCATGAGATATTTCTTATTGCTCCTTACCCGAAATCAAGTCGATATCAAGGAGTACTACTGCCTACTGCGAAGTGAATGTATGAAAGATTTGTTCATTTTCACATATGTCGACACTTTCCGTTTTATGACTACTGGACACGTTTTATGACACTTTCCATTTTATGACTATAGTAAGAAAATGGAAAAAATGGGGAAAGGGGAAGAAAACGTACAAATATCCAAATGTCGAAAGGGGCTTTTTCGAGAAAGTGAAGCTTTCTCACTCGCTTTCTCATTTTCTTTCTCGCGCATGGTGCGGCGGTGCTCCAATAAAAGAAGTGAAAATAAATAAGAAGCTGGTTTTGAAAACTTCCGCACCAATATGATCACGTGTTTCCGTAGTCAGTTGAATTTCTTACCCGAAATGCGATGATTTAATGCCTGCGTCTAGGACGTCGGAGGACAGAGAGCCAACTAGAACATACAATGATGGATTCCTTTAGATTGACAATGAATGGGGAGAGTGGTGATTGCAGCATTCGATAAATTCGATGGTTTGACAGAATTCTTTCCATTCAAATGAACGATCTAACGATCAAAAAATTTGATGAAATTTTAAAACTTAATTCGGGTCGACTACTTTTTCCCAACACTAGGTTCCTCAAATGTTTCATCCAAACAATTCAGCTGCAACCTAATTTGACTGCAACCTTCAAGCTTGTCAATTTATCATTCACACCAAGATCATCGCTTAATTTCCGAAATATACGCATTTTTCGTTTTCGTTCTTCGTTGAAGAAGTTGTATATTTTTTCTAAATAATACAATTAATTAAAATTAAAATTAGGTAGTGTTTTACCTTGTTCGAAAGTATAATTTAAAAAACGACGTAACTCTCAGTTTTTTATATATTTACCTTTGGCAGATTTAATAAAAAATAACCCATAATTCGTTCTTCTATAAAATTTAAATTACGTGCATGAAGCGAGACAAAAACATGCAAAATTAAAAGACTAAGAAGAAGAAATTTTTTGTTTACAGAGACGGTTACAGAGACGCGTTTGAGAATAGAAAAAGCGGCATTTTTATGTTTGAAATTGAGAGATCTCGCGAAAATGGAAGCAAAATATAACTGACTAGGTAACAAGGTAGCAATCTATTTAATTTATAAAATAATTTTAAAAATGTTCTTTTCGCGACTTTGTTAGATTAAAGTCAAATTTAATTCAATTTTCTTGGTGAACTCTATTACTCAGCGAAGAGGCGATTGACTCAATAGAAGTATTTTTCTTCGTCTTTTTCTGCATTCATTAATATTCTTGGTTTCTGTAAATTATTCAAGTTAGGATTTGGTTATTCCTTTCTACCTGTTTTTGTCTTTTGTGAATTTTTGTAACCTAGACGAATACTATGAAGAGAATATACAGTTTATCCTATCTTTGGTAATCCATTAATGGAGGCGCAGCACGTATGGAGAAGTATATATATTCTGACTTAAAATCACCTCCTGAGGTGATTTAGCCATGCGCATCCATCTGTCCGTCTGCATGCTGAAATCAGGATTATAGGAGAACGGAAAGATATATTTGCTGTTAAAACTTTTTAATACCTAGAAACTGACGGCAGTCAACGTGAAGGCGTAGAAAGAAAAGAAGAAGAGGAGATAAAACTAAAAGCAGAAACTTGAAAAACAAGATAAGACTAAAATGGGAAAAAACTCCAAAACTTTCTGCATGGGGATTTCCTGGAAATTTATTTCAACTTTTTTTTCCAAATTCTGAAAATATTTTGAAGTTAGAAATTTTGAAATCAAGTTTGCGACTTAACGATTCATACAGATGTACAAGTACAAGCAGTCAATTCTGGAACTTGGTTACATTTTTCCACTTCGTCTTCCTTTTTCGGAAGTGTCCCTAGAAGTATGAAAAAGAAGAAGCTCTATGCTAATTCTTGATTTAAAAAACTTTTCAATTGTTTAAAAAAACCAAAAGAAAATCAGTAAAATGAAAAAAAAATGTTGAATAAACTATTTGCTTTCAACTGTTTTCTCTTTATTACTGTTTGTAATTTAGTATCTTTTCGTTGCAGCATCTTCCATTTGTTCTTTCCTTCTTTGTAAATAAACATTGCTTTCCGAAAGAAAAGTTTATGTATTTAATTTTTTAATTAAAATTTTATTTCTTGAAAATTCTTGATTCGGTAATTGAAATATTTCACGATTTTATATGTTGTAAACAAACGTTTGATACAGTTTCTTTACAAAAGATATATTCGGGTAAACGCACCAGCAACAAAGTTTTCGTACAAGCATTTTCTGGTTTATTTTGGTGCCCCAATCCCAAAATAATGGAATATTGAAAAATGTGTCACCATATGCTGTTTGTTTAATGCTGCACTAGCGAGACTTACAAGTACGAATATATGAATATGTACGAATATTTATATGCTGTGCATAGATGCATTTTTGAACTCGAATTCAAGGAAATTCGATTTTCCCCCGGAAGAAAATTGGAATAGAATGCCAAGATTCAAATTTATGTTAAATAGGTAAATACTCTTACCTCACTGACGTAAACACACTTGAGAACTGAATTTGTGTCGGTATTAGTGATCTATCAAATATAAATTTTTCATCAATTTATCCGTCCGCCAGAGAAACAATACGTTTTGGCCCATTCGAATGGGTAAAGGGACAAATAACAATAATCTGTCTTCTCAAATGAAACTGAGTTTGCACATATTCAATACCTGATTTGAAGCCAAATTTATTTTATATAATGTTCACCAGATGGACGGAATGGTGCAGTTGCTTCAAATAATATTTGTGATCATAGTCTGCATGCAAACTTTTCTACATATATTTACTGATATTATTATTATCACTATTATTATTATCATTCTAATTACTTTTGTAGTGTCTGACATGTGCTTTAAAGAGTAGATAGTGAATTGGCTAAATTGAATTGTGTAAAGAACTATGCGAGATTTTATGTTCATATTTGTAAAGCTCTACAAATATATTACCAAATGTTCTACTAAATTAAGATGACCGGGAACAGCCGGTCAACGAAATTGAAATTATTTCATAAATATCGAAGGGTTTATTTTACTTATAAGAACTTTGATTAATGACATAATGTATCAAGCGTTATTGAAACCCACACCTAATACATCATATAGATCTTGCAGTAGGTCAAATCGATTTCCCTATTAACTTCCGCCCTGCGAGTAGTATGTAGTCTTCATTTACGGATCCTAAGGATTCATGAGGTTAGATAGATTACGTTCTATAGACAAAGACAAAGGGTCTTAATCAAGGCACTTTGTCGCAAATCGCTCTTATAACATCAAGGAATTATATTACCTATAAGCCCTATCTTAAATGTTAACTGACTCGGGAATAGTCAAAGGAATAATTATTCACCGCAGCTCATACCGCTCGTTTCCTGTACCGTTGCTGTTAATAATCGACGCTTGTTTCTAATAATCTAAAAGCGAAATAAAGTGGCAAGCATCGACTTAGAATTGCGGTAGTAAAATCAATGATTTTCAAACCTGTTCACCATGCTTGACATTGCAATGCTGTCAGACTAAAATCGGAATTTTTTTGTTCATTGATTATTTATTTTTAGCGAAATAAAGATTCATATATTGATTATAGGTTCGCGTGTTAACCGGTATTATCGACGGTTATCAGATTATCAAATTTTTCGAAAATATTTCTAAAGCGAATGGTGCAGAGAGCTTTTAAACCCTGCAGAGAGTGCCCATCGAACATTCCATCGAATGGTTGTAAGAGATAGAATTTGGATTCACTGTCGTGATGCTAAAAGTAAATACAATTAAATGCTTGAGCACACGAGACTAACCTTACTAGTGAAACTAAGGTCACTCCTGCACAATTTATAATCAGCCTCAATAACTCTGTCTGATGTATTGTAATTATATTTTAGAACTTTCCCGGGACAGTAGAAAAGTCGCTTTTAATCAAATGATGTCAAAGATATAATATTTCTTTTTGAAGATAAAAAAGGGAGACAATTTAAAAAAAATTATATTGCACTTGACATAGCATTTCCGTGACAATGTTTGTGTAATTTCCGTAAATTTGTAAATAATTGTTGCTCTATTTTATAATAAAATTAAACATGTTGTGCCAGATTTACGTAAATCGTCGCTATCAAATAAATTCTAGTCAAAATTGTTGAAATTGTTCTGGATATAACATTTGACGTTATCAAAAGCAGTGATATTATTTTCGAAATAGTAATCGGTAATGATATTTTAAAAGATATGAAGCTATTAATTAGAAAAGATAATGCAGAATTCAAACAAATTAAAGTAGAAAACGAATGCAATGCAATTCTTAGAAATTATAAAGAAATAGTTTTGGAATATGATAAAACTGAGACCCAATATACTTCAAATCTTGAAAAGGCACATTAAAATATCATCCCCACATTGGTAGAAAATTATGTTCAATTAATAAAATCAAATTGCCCATTACACATGGAAATTTTACTAAGGCACCAATCTTCCACAGACCAAGAAGATTATCACAATGTGGCCAAAAAATTGTGGAAAAACAAGTCAAAACATGGCTAGTAGAAAAAGTTACAGCCTAGCGTACCAGTACCAAAAAAAGGCGGCACTGTGAGGATGTGGTTTCAGAGCTGTGGTTACAGAAAGTTAAATAACACAACAATAAAAGACCATTTTTTAATCGCACTGATTGACGACACATTCGAAAAACTACATGTTGATAGAGATTATAACACTTTAGATTTTAAAAAAGGGGTTCTCTATGTACCGAATGGATTAAATGTGAATCCATGCCATGATAGTATGCCAAATGTGCGGTCTGTAGATCGTTCGTTACAATAAATGCAAGTTATCATTTACACGACGGCAAACGTTTACTGGCAAATTATAACGTTGATATTTAAGAAATTTATATTTACACTTTACAAGGGGTGGTAAAGGAATGGCGCTGGGAATCAATTTTCCGAATTGTGGCTTCGTTTGGATTTTACGTATACTCTTATAACGTGAAAATGGGAAACTTTTGCTACAATACTATTACCAATAACTGAGTAAAATCAATATGCTCGATTTTTTTAGGAAAAGATATATTTCATAAATTTTAGTTATTAATTTTGTTTACATTTCAAAAATATTTTCGGAATGACAGCAAATCAATTTCGCCAGTTATTACAATTTCGCTCATAATATATACGCCTATAATTAATGCTATTTTCCGGGTGGTTTTAGATTTTATTTAGATTTTATATTTTTTAGATTTTATTTAGATTAGTTTACAATCGCCGAAAGTTTGCACGAATCATCCACGTCGTATGAGTGTTGTATGAACTGCTACTCTAACAGACCCAACGACAAGCTTTTTTATAGGGCTTTTGGAATATAGCTGGAATGCATTCATTTTTATACTTGCCTCCCGGGATGGCAATATATACGTGCCACTTTGTCGGGCTCGGAACCCGCCGCATTAGGGTTCGCTCGGACACTGTCATGGTGAACTTTGCTCGGTCACTGTCACTAATCATTGGACCTTACAACTACTTCTCTTCGGCCTCGGCAAAGTGGCAATGGAATCCGAAACAGGAGAGGAGACAAACAACAAACAAACAAGAACAATTATATAATTAATTAGGCAAAAGGAGACATATCCAGCGAGTGCACATTTAAACATTCGGGGTAAAGAGGAATAACAAACGGTGTTGCTTTGAGATGATAGAACTGTCTTGAGTGATAGAAATAAAGAATAAAAATAAGAAACAAGCCGTTCTAAAATGTTCTTAACTATTCGCTTTTTTGAACATCCTGCACATGTGTTCAGCTGTCGTTGTTGATTAGGGTACATGTCTGATATGCATGCCTTATTTGAGAACATCTTTTTATACGCAATACTGTATAAATATTTTGCTTCCTTTAAGGTGCTTTCTGGCTTGAATTAAATAAAGAAATAATAAGAAGAAGTAAGCTCGCGATAATCATCATAAATTATTGTACATTTGCCCTTAAACAATTATTTGATCATGCCCTTACGCAAATGTATATTGCCACTAAAACACAACAAAGCGTGCGTGTGCACCACGAGTGGTTTACATATTATTTACTACATAATTAAACATCCTTTAATTTTACGAAGCTGAACAAAATTCTGCACAAGTGTACATAATTATATTTTTGGATGGTAGCGATGGCAGAAGGTTTTTACTTGACAGCATAATGGAATCAATTTCTAAAGTGAACTTTGGTTAATGAGCTAAGTAAAAAAAAACAAATTTCACACTTACAAAATAATGTCAATCATAAGAGTTTATAAAAATAATTAGCCCAGTTTTAAAGCAGCGATAAATTTCATAATGATATATTTTATAAATTTTTATTACATTTGTACTTTCTTTTATTACGAAGAGAATTTTCTTATTGTTTACCGTGTACACGTAAATTCATTTATGATTACAAGTAAGTTTTCTTTCTTTTTGTTATTTAGTTGTCAATTTTTGAAATAAAGATATATCATGTCTAATTTATATTATATATTATATCTAATTTATATTATAATTTATATCATGTCTCAATCGAGCATTGAGGTCGCGAACAGACGCACAGTGAATGAATTAACACAATTAATATTTTGGTCATCTGGCAAACTTGGGTATAAGTTACCACTATAACAACTATCATCTATTCAGCATATATCCTCAAGAAGATTTGCAATTTATAAAAAAGTGCCTACTTCATTTTAACATCATAATAAAATTTGTACAATTATATTCTAAAATACATATTAGAAAGCTGTGAATTGGTCAATGGTCAATCCGTGACCCCTTTGCCTGGCAGCTCGTTAAATGAAATTACTTTTCGCATTTAAACACAAGGATTACTTCTCATAGTAAACTTCTGAAATATGTGCTATTGTTTTGTCTTTGCAAGGCTTTTTTATCTAAGCAAGGTCCGCTCCTAATGCCTTTGTCTCCTATATTTACAACCGCAACGACAGGAAACGACATTTTTCAGTCCTTTTTTGATTTCAGTGTTCTGCGTTTTGTTTTTGTTGTCGTGCTCCAGAAAAATTAAAAAATTTTAAAAATTAAATTTTCTAAAGCAGACGACATAGTTCACTTTGAGCATTTTTTTACACTTAAGAAAAGCAGTCATGTATAATTTTCATATATTTTCATAATATCTGTACACGAAATATTATTCAGTTTCATTGCATCCCTTATTGCGTTATACCGTAAAACCGGGACTTGTATTCATATTTATTTTTCATTTTCATTTTTATTATAAATGTAAAAAAGTTTTTAGCTATACAGAAATTTAAGTATCGTGTTGGAAGGCAGTTATGACCCACCGACCTATTTAACGGAAATTTTTGCTAATAATTTTTTTTAAGCCAACTCGTTTTTACTACCTATAAAAGCGTATATCGTATGTGAAAAAGGTGACAATTTGCATATTAATGTAGTAAACGGAGTAGAAAAGGTGAATGGATGGATTGGCATTCATAACAACTGAAAAAGTCAAGGGTTGAAACGGTGACTTTTAAATATCAAACATTACATTAAAAAAACTTATATAGGTTTAAGCCAGTTATTTCTATGTACGATTTTGGCTTTAAGCACGCGTGTTGGGTTTTGCTGCGCTTTGGCATTAAAATTGAAAGACTTCTCTAAACAAAATTTTACGAGAAATCAGCTTTTAAAAGCAATCTATCCCACTAGCCAAACTTTTGTGAAAAATTTACGATTTTATTTTCTAAATTTACGATTTCTCCCTTTTTCAACATTAAATAATACAACAGTAATGACAAATTATTCGTTCCATATTTCATGACCATGTCTCACCACATAATTATGGTACTGTTTGGCGGACCACGCCCATTTTTTTAAAATAGTGTAATGTTCGTGGTTAAGTTACAAGGATAAAATGTTTCTCTTCGGTTCCTTCTGCAAATTTCTAAAATGAATCATACGTGTATATGTATCCAGAATAAGTATCACAAGTGCGAGTGGTTCTCATCTTATAATTTTCAGTGCCAAGAAGTTCACCGTAATAGAGAATTCGTGGCATATCTCCCTTCATTTTATTGTAATAGTGATTTTAATGGCTATGGACATGGCTACTTGCGTATACACTTCATACCTGCAGCGCTTCCTTTAATATTCTCTTCACAGTTGTAGGATATAAAAAAAAAACAAAAATTTAGCGCATGCACGAACAATGTTAACACTATTATTTCTAGTAGGAGTTTTTTACAGTAGCACACTATTTTTGATGTCTTTTAAAGCCCTTAGGCACCGGGACACTAAGGTCGCTATTACATTGCAATCATTTGAATAGCCATTTGATGCATTGTTTTTGTTTTCCCGTGCAAACCTGTCAGCTCTCACAAAAATGTGATTCTCTCGTGAGAGGATGAGCTCGCCGCAGGCCATTCAAATAAATTTCCGTCGGCGAGGCCAATCATCAATCAAAATGCAGTTCCAGTGTAGTGAAATAAAATTGTATTGACTTTTAGTAGAAGAAAAAACAAAATTTGCATAAATAAAGTATCATTATGTAAAATTCACTTATTGTACGCATTTTTTTAGCACTGAATTTTTTCCAAAAAGGGGTATTTGACACTACTTAGTATTTGCCAAATTGGTGTTCGTTTGAATTTAATGTAATATAGCATCAATCAAAATTGACGAAGGTGTATAAATAGTTCATTTTTCCCCCAGACTAGCCATTCAAATAATTGCAATGTAGTAGCGGCGAAGGAACAATTATGCCGCTGAGACCAATGAACGATCAATATTACTGAATTCTCCAAATTATATTTGTGGCATTGCGGCGATTTTGTTAAGGTTTTAAGGTTTCAAGGTTTCGTTCTTAATGATCGCTCCATTTAAAAAATGAGAATATTAACTATTTGCGTTGAATTTTGAATTTTGCGTAAATAATTTGGGTTTATATTTACTCATATAAAAGCAAATAAGCCTGAAAATTCGGCGTATTTTCTACAGCTGTCATAGTGAATAGCTCTCATAAATTTTGTGTTCTGTATGGAAAACCCCCTGCCCAAATTTATTTTATGTTTTAATATTTCCCTTTCTTGTCAAGATTTATTAATAGGTGTTAATGATACTCCACTTTACGTTAATATATTAATGTATTGGTATTTTTAACATATTTAAAAATGTTTACTCCAAAATAAATCCAAAATAAAATCAAATTTAAATATGAAATTTGTGCTTTCATTTGGAGTCAATTATCAAATTATTTTAAACCATTCCGCTTTCCCTTCAAATTACAATGGAATAACTAGGATTTGTATGAGTTGGCCTCTTTAGGCATCTATAACTATTTAACAATTGTTTGCTTTCCAATTTTGCTCTCATTATCGTCTACGGATCATGCCATGTTGAAAGAACTACGAAAACATTATAAAGTCCTTTTATGTAAAATCCGTTTGTCAATAATGAAAGCCTAGTTGTGAAAGCTTTCTTTTTCGCGTTTCCATTACGTTTTAGGTATGACTTTCCCAGAAAAACCCATTCTATCTGCGTTGACGAATAAACACCATCGTGATATTTCTTGAGCGACGATACGAACCAAAAGTAACCTCTAAACAATGTTGCTTAAATATAACCAAAAATGAAAGACTAATAAAGGCGAAAGCAAAGCAAAATAATTTTACACGACGTCATGACTTTATTATTGTCAATTCATACGTGCGCGCGAAGTGGCACCCTTCTGTATTGAAGCCATAAATCCCTTAATTCATTATCAGGTATTGTGCCTTTGTTGGCAGCGGGCAACCTTTGTTGGTTGGTTGCCGCTTAAAATAAGTGCCGCTTAAATATCTTCACAAATAACCAAGGAGAAATGGCAACAGCAACAACAATAACAACAATACTGTCGCTTTGAACGCTGTCAACAACAAAAATGGCAATGCTATTTCGGCAGGAAAAGAGGACACATTTTCGAAATCCTTTGGCAGATAAACAAAACGGAAATCATTTAAACCGTGAGCACGACAGGAAGTGAATCAGTATTTATGGTGGGAGCGCAAGGATGGGGAGGTGTGAATGTGTAAATGTGAGGATGGATCTGTGTGTATCTGTCGAAATAGAATTAGACGAACATCTGCATCTCTGACTACCTGTAACCTGCCGTTAAACGGGATAAATTGACAACAAAAGGCAAAGAAGCGCGCGAAACTGGCTCGTAATCCTTCTACAGATATTTTTATTTATTTTATATTCTCAGTCTGTGCGTTAACAGCTTCACACAACATAATCTGCTTTACTCCTTTGGTGACAACGTCCCAGATTATGTTTGACATTTATCATGAATACAACTTAACAAACCAAATTACCGATCAAATGACCGACCAGAAGAGCACTTGAGTTATGAAGTTTTTATTGCTCTTGCATTCTCAGTTGGTTTGCTTTCATCCCCAAGAGAAACGGGCTGATTGAGGACTGTCACATTAGTTTTGTTTGTGCTATGAAAATATTATTATTATTATTATTTTCATTTACCTCTATAATTACAGGATTGGCGTTGAAGTGCAAATATCTATTCTATTACACTTTATTATAATCATTATAAATATCAATATCATTATAATCTTTGCAATCCTACCGTCTGTTTTCCGTTTTGCGCTCTTTCTTCTCATTATCAAAATACAATCAACTTTTATATTTGTCATCATCTGGAAACCATGACAATCGCGTCAAGGGTACATAATTGTCTTTTAAGTGTCAGGCATTAAAAGTTTTTTGACTTTTTGTCAAAACACTATACCATATAAAACCTCTGTTTTTCTATGGTTATTGTTGGTCTTTCTAAATGAACAATTTATTTAAAAATAACCTCCCAGATGTGTTCAATGTCTTCTCGCTATCAAAGTGGTTTACTAATAATGGCATAATAACCATAACCCAGTATGGTCATTAGTTCATATGTTAACCTTATTGCCGACAGCTAGAAAGGTTGACGTCCTCCCCATCAAGTGTTGGGGAGAGTTTTAAGAACCGTGTGCTGGAGATTTATAAACCCTTTTCAATTGAGTAGATCGAATCGAATTGATGAATCATTAATTACTCTATGAGGGATCAGGATCAGCTACGCTGATTCAAAGTCAATCTCTCGCTCAACGACATTATACTTTTGGATTGAAGAATGATTTTACTGACGGTAAAGGAGGTTAGGTTTATAAAAGAAAGTGAAACTAATAATTTGGGGCGACTATAGGAAAAAGATTTCGTTTTCTATGAAAAGGCTCTAGCTCCCAGAGCGACAATTTCGAAGAGTGCCGTGCGATAATGTGATCATGATCATGCTCATTAAATTAATCAATAGATTAGTTAATCAATGCAGACGTGGTGTATATTATGTAAATCAAAGTTCCAAAAGATATCTTCATTAATTTAATTTCAAGGAAATTATCGCTCATTCTTCGAGAAGTGAGGGAATATAATTCTCTAATGTTATTTAAATACCTTACAGGGGAGATGAATAATAAAAAATTAATAATATGAATTTAAACACACGAATTTTTTATTACCGCTACTGAAAATATATTGAACAACCCTCGAGAATCCATATTTTATCATCAAAATCTTAAAAAGTTTTCTAAAATCAAACTTTCTTATTTATAAAAGATGCATAGTCTTACAACAATCTTAGATGACATTTTGCAGAAGGAGATATCCTACTTCAATGGAACTTCATGCGTCTCAAACTTCAATACATTAAAATTAATAACTTTTGGCTAGGCCTCTATATAGACAAATTAGAACGAACTTACTTTAGTTGAGTTGATGAAATGATGAGTTTGTGTAACCATTAATTACTTCATTAAAAGTTTAGTAAAGTTTTTGATTGGAAATTGTAAGTGGTCTTTCGTAACGTTTTCTCATTCTTCCTGCGCCTTTCCCTCTCCTCATCCTCCATCTGCAGATTTATCTTCCACCATTTAGTTTATTTATTGGCGAAACCTCTTGAACTAGTGTCCTCTTACAAAGAGTCATCTTACAAATTTAAGGGTACTGATGAAATTAAATAATGCAAACTGTGTGCTAAGTAGAGAGCTTTAGAATTTATAAAGAGAGAAGAAGGTCAAAAGGGCGTTAGCAATATTTAACCTAAACATTGTGATTACCATCGTGGTGTGTACCATCATATTTTGGCAAAAACATGCACACTATCCTGAGATTGTAGTTGGTGTTGCTTGCACGGAAGTTATTATATTTAGAGTAATAATATTAAAATTGGTGATGACTACAATTGGATTTGCTGTTGCTAATCATAGATGTAGGTCATCTTTTTATGGTTAATGAAAAACAAAAAGGAACATTTTTAGCAAGTCGTAATATTTTAATTTAAGAAATAGAAAATTTACTTTCACGGCTATTTCTTTTATTACGTTCTCGTTAAATGTTTGTAAATTTATTAACTTTCCTTTAAGCGTATTCTCTTTAAATCAATGGAAACAAAGAAACAATGAAATAATTTACACTTTGCTGGCATCTTTCGGCCCTATCTCTCCTCAATGTCATCTCTCTCAAAGTATTGCAAATGTATCTTTTTATATCCTATTCCCTTCAAAAAAGGGAAAAGGATATATCAACGTTGATACTAAGTTTGTAACGCAGGGAAGGAGCTACAATAGATATAGAAAAGTATATAAATTTTGGCTCAGAATGATCCCCTGAGTTGATTTAGCCCTGTCCGTCCGTCTGTCTATCTGTCTGTCTGTCTGTCTGTCTGTGGAAATCACGATAACAAGAGAACGAATAAAGCTATGATCATAAAATTTGGATGAATATTTTGTACTTGGATAGACTGGTAGGTATAGAAAATGGGTGAAATCGGACTTCCACGCTTTTTTGGTATTTAATGTGTACCTCATTTGAAAATATAATCCAAAAAATGGGCGTGGTCCTCCCACTAGAGACAAAATTCAAACAGGTGTACAGGCATAAAAATAGAGATATTGACATGAAATTTGGCACAAATATTCCGTCATCATGGGATGCGTGGTGTTGAAAAGGGGTGAAATCAGAAAACTGCCACACCCACACCTCAACTAGACCTGTTTCACAAAAAATGAGGGTTGAAAAGAAATTTGGTACGAATGTTCTCTGTCATCACAGGCTGGTTATAAATGTAAATATAATAAAATTAATATAAATATATAATATATTTATATAACCCGCCGACATTTTATTTGAATGTTGTTATCAAGAGATTCGGGAATAGGATATATAAGCTTCGGCCAGGCCGAAGATAACTTTCTTACTAATTAAAAATTTATATCATTAATATTGTTTTTTTTTCTCGGAGTTACTTTAGTTGTTGGTTCATGATTTCCATTAGAGGATATTTGCAAGTACAGGATGCCCTGTGAGGGTTACGCTATTCTTGAGCTTTCTCTGATTTCTTTTTGATTAAAAATTAAACAAAACTAGCGTATTAATGACAATTTTGCTAAACCTAAATTTAAATCCAATTTGTATACCATTCACTTAAAAGGAGAAGTATATTCTCGTACTTCTTACTTTTTTAGCGCATTTAAAGAATTGCAGCAAGTGTAGAAAATGATATACAATTATTGATAAATTATTAAATGACATACAATATTATACAATTGTGCTGAAGATGAGTTAGTGAATCTAAATTAACCCAGAAATGACATTAAAAGGGGCGCGCACAACCCACTGATTGTTAAGACCAAACTTTAGATTTGTGATATGGGTTTAGGCTATATAATTTTTAGCCACTTCAAAGTTGGTTTTATTTATTTTTCCCTTTATTTAGTCTCCTTTTAGGTTTCATCATCTTCAGACAACCCGTTGTTTAAGTGTCTTTAGCACATCTTTACCGCGTTTAGTTTGATGTTCATCTAACGATGATTTCAAATCTTGCGATTATGTGAATTCAATGCAATAACCATCATTTTCTGTCTTCACATCCATGCATTATTCTTATTTCTTATTGCACTCGTAGACCACAAACCATTGTTCTATCAAAAGATCTTAGGTATCCTTGGTGCTCTGCGAAAACTCTTATTTGCATTTTTTTGCTTTCCACACCACTGTGATTTATGTGGATGTGCGATTTGTTTTTCACCTTTTTCTGCATTTATCGTTTCATATAATTTCCCTTCTTCTCGTTATAAAAAAGAGGTTAAATTGAAGCTTTAAGTGAAACACCGTCAGTGGTTGTGGTTTGATTACAGCTTTTCTTTTATTTTTAATAATATTTTGATACCATTTTAATGCTAACGAGAATAATATCCCCAAAGTTAAAGAAGAATAAAATTATAAAACCATTCGGGAGATTTGCGAATAGAGTCATACCTAGAATTTGCAAATATTTCGTATCCTAATTTGGAAGGTAACCGGGTTCTGGTGGAGCATTCTTCTGGTAGGTAATGTAGAAAACAATTTTTATGATTTTAGCGGTATTTCGAGCTCTTAATGATACCAAATTTTGAAATAATGTGTTGGTTACTTTTTAAATTAACATTTTCACATAAAATACAAATATCTGAATTGCTTTTAATTTTTTTCTCTCATATGTATGGTCCTCTCTAAATTATAAAAATAATTTTCGGTTTTCGGTTCTAGATTATAAAAATAATTTTCGAATTGCGGCGTGTGAACATAATTTGTTCCGAAATAATAGTACGGCTTTGCGAACAGAAAACAGTTTCCTAAAGTAGATCCATCGAACTCTGAAATATAACAGAATGTGTGTAAACTAAAATTAAATACTTTTAAATAAGGACCGGCATTTTTAATGGCAAAACCGTATCCACGGATGAAAAAATTGGTAATGGGTACTGGTTCAACGAATGCTGTTTTATATCACAGTAACGCTCATATGCCAGATGACAACTTTATGAATTAAAGATTTCTTCTTTTCTTTTTACGCGAAGTACTTGAGCTTGGAACTAAACTGAGACTATATTTATTATAAGAATTTTCCTAATTTTTTTAATCAATCGTTCATGGTTATTAGAAATAAAACTGAAAAAGTTGGATTTAACCAATTATAACTTTTACAATAAACTTTTTACACTTTTTTAATATTGCAAAACTGTTTGATTTAAAACTGTGACATAAAAATGTATTTGATTTCGAAATGATTTGATTTATATCAGTTTGGTTTATATCAAACTGGCGTCGCTTACTAAATATAGAAGAAAATAATTCAAAAAGCAACAATACAAAATTCTTAAAAAATTTAAAATTGTTGGTTCACTTGAAATATTTTCAAGCAAAGTTTTCGAAAAATTGTTACATAGATTAACGAAAGGTATAAAATTTTTATTTCGTTCACCGAGAGAAATCTCAGCTGTCCCCTGTCGATCTTGAAACTAACATTACTAAACGGGTTCCTTTAAGAATTTTTGAAAACAGATCTAAAACGTCGATCTTGGTTCTACCTCACTCTGGTAAGAAGCGACGAAGAAGGTTAACAAGAGAAATGAAAATCGTTTAATATAGAAAAAAGATTTATAACTCTACTTTTTTTGATGTTTTATCCCGGATGAAGTTTTCGGTTTGGGGGAATCCAAAAGGAAAAAACATTTAAAGAAAATAAAGGAAAAGATTACGTAAAACGATTGTATCAATATTATTATCCCCTAAAAGTCATTATCCGCTAAATCCGCATTGTCTTCATTCATTTTTTAAGTATAAGGAGACTGCGAAGATTGTTGTTCCAGATTTCTTCGGTCATTGTTGTTTTAGTTTTAATCTTATATATTGATATCTTTAAATTGGTTTTCCCTTCGAAAAATTGTCCAGTTCTTTGTCTATCTACTGCTTATCATAATTTAAAGGTTATTATTTTTGTAAATCGTTATTCCTTATCATCATTATCATCATCGTGAGAGATCACTGCCGTCGTTATTCAAATTAATAAAAACCATTACGTGCTTGGGCCTCTTAAAAAGAATTTAAGACTAAATTGGATTAAGTCAAATTTAAGAGTACACAATGCCTCAAAAAGTTATTAAAAGCAAACAATAAGAAAATGTTGTGGCTTTCGTGGACAATTAAGACCTTAAAACAAAGATCTTTTACTCTAAACGTAAAGTTTTGAAATTGATGTCCTCCCCCAGTGAGCAATTATCTCTGCCACATTAGTTTAACACGATTACCTTTATATCAATAAAATGCGATTTCATTGCTCGACAAAGACTCGCTGGGTCACAATAAGTCTGTCGCTGGGTCACAGCCATTCCATTTTCATGGAGAGATGGAGCGACACCGAGACCGGGCATAAGCTGTTCTTGTAATCATATGCCTGCATGTTTCTCGTGGTCCCGAAGGACATTCTTGTGATCAGGGCGAAGAAATAATAAAGCTTCCCGTCTACACTGCTGTGCTTGAAGGATTTTAAATTCAAGATTTCAATAAAACTTTTGCTTGGCGTAAAGCCAAGCAGATTTAATGTCTCCTAGCGCACGCTCTACGACAGAAGCGTCATACTACAAGAATGACTTTCTGTATAGGAAGATATTGTTGTAATTTGTTAGTATTACTTACAGAGAGAAGGAGAAAGAGAGAGCAAGTAAAAGCAAGAGAATGTATTTTGTTCAAGTTCAAAGTAAAACGGATTTCTGCTGGAAGCAACGATCAGAAGTAATGCGTTATAATTTTTGAAAACTTTACAAACGAGAATCCCTCACGGAAGAGACGCAGTAATTCACAATAATCCCCGTTTTCTCCAGCAGACTGGAGGTTTAGTTATTTTGACAAAAGAACAATTTTAAAAGGAAGGCAAAAGTAAAATATTTGAATCATGATTAAGATTTGGTATCACAGTTTTGTTTTAAACACATAAAAATGTTAGAAAATTTTTGATTGAAAGTGAAATATGTAGGTAGATATAGGTAGGTAGAGTTTTCAATTGAAGCAGATTGATGCTGGAATGAATAAAACGTGCCGTGGGTGGAGGGATTAATGATGTTTATCATTTCAAAGGTCATGCCTTTGACATAAATATGCCATTAGTATGGAATTTAGGATCGTCTAAATATATGCCGCATCAAACATGGTTGCATCAAACAGTAACTCTATTGTATGTATTGCCACCTCGTGAATATTTTGTGGGTTGGGATCATCCAATATAATGCGATTATGACTACTCATTCATCTTAACATACGTCTTCTCGGTTTAAGATATAAGAAACTTTAAGGAGGATATGACACCAAGATGAAAGCAAAATTAAATCTAAAAAAGGCAACAAGGGAAGCACGAGCATGGATCGGCTTCACATTTTGGAAAAGCCATCCGTCTACGTTCACTGCGATCATGGCGTTCTATAAATTAGAGATGTAGATTTGATCCTTCTCAGACTTCTCAGAAAACCTCCTGCGCCTCTAAAGACCTTACTAGAATGTGTCTGTTCTGAATTTAAGCATTTGCTGAAGATGATAATGCTTCGCTTCAAATTGCGTCGGTTGGATTTTAAATATATTCGGCAGTTCAAAAAAAAAAAAAAAAAATAAATATGTAGTGCTAAAAAAATATGTAGTGCTTGATGTAGTGTTAATTTCCTACCGAAAATTACACCAACATCTTTTCTTCCGTAATAGCAGCTAGAACTTGACATCGAAAAACATGTCGATAACCCATCGAATATGCACCCTCATAAAATGACAAATTTTAAGCGCATCATATTTGTAACCAGACAAAGTCAATTTGTAGGTCAAGGGAATCATTATCGTTGGAAATTTAACGAATGATTTCGTTCGCAAGTACCAGATATTTTATTACAATTGATAAGTAATTAACAAATAAAATAAAAAACCAATATCCAACCGTTCCTTTGTGCAACACCTGAACTGACGTCAATAATGTCAGAAAGAGTGTTATCAACTTTTATAATTTAATTTCATTTCATTCAATTTCATACGATATTAACATAAACTAATTGCAACCACATTATTTTCCAAACCTATGTTGATAAGGCTAGGTTGAGACTCTAATTAAAAATGTCAACCTTCGTAACACCAATTTTTCAAAAATCTTCGGAGTTGTGGAAATTCTTGAACACGATTTATAAATGGGTGTAATGGAGGTAGAAGCATTTCCAGCGACGTGAGAAAACACTAGCTGACAATGTTTGATAATAATTAAGGGCGGCAAGGTCAACGACACGGCATGCAGTTTAAAGATAATGGGATGAAAGCCAAGAAAACCGGATTGCTTATCATTACTCAACTGCCTTAGCTACTCTAAAACCTCAGAAAATTACTCCTGTAAGCTGTTACAAATGAAAGAGTTAAAACTGTATTTAGCAACCGGAGTTAACTTAACTTACTACTGGCGTTGGTACTTGCCTCAGTAATGTAGGCCGAAGGCTGACTGAAAAAATTTAGCTGATCCAAATTAATTTGTTGTTAACTTTATGACAGTATTTTTGAAGCAGACTTAAGAATGGGTTGATGCCTTAAGATTTGCATGCAATTAATTCCTCTATTGAAAGCAAAAGTAAGGGTCATGTCTCTCGTGATAATTATGGTTCTGTTCTTGTTGTTATTTTTGCTGTTGTTCTGCTTTGTTCATGTCGAAATTGAAACATAAGGCATACATGGTGACTGTAAGTAACCGTGCGCATGTGCGCGCATGTATATGTGTGTGCTCGCGAAAGAATGTTGCTTATCTCAAGAAGCAGTTAAAGCTTAAATGCAGAAGCAAAAACTAGAATTTCGGATGACGGGAGTTATTTTAGTAAAGTTTCTTCCTTGTTTTTCAGAATATCTTGCGTTAACAGCATGGTGTTTTATGGTAAGAAATATGCTCACGAGCGGAGGATGAAAATCCAGAGAAAGCGAATATTTAACAGCATTTTATGGATCTAAGGAAGTAACGTGAAATGTGGAACTTTTGCGTAGAAAGAAGGCTCTGCCTTCTGTCTTCTGCCTCCTAGAACATCTTGCGCTTCCTATTTTCCCCCCAATATCTCATAGTATATTACCTGCTTTGCCCTACAGACAACTGCAGCTTCACTGCCAGGACAATATGGTTCAAATGAACTCTTGAATCGAATTGGCGGGTAAGTAACAACTTCGGTTTCGACAATAGCGCTGGCTCTTGCAGCGATACTACCACCACCATCGGTAGCAGTTTTTATTTCACACTGTGCTGTCTCACTTCGCTGAGTGGAAATAAATATTATGATTCCCAAAATAATCGTTACTACCACAAATGAACTGAAACATTTTACGGCACCCATCATTCCATTGCAAGCGCCGCGGCGAAAATAGCAAAAAATAACATTCAGTGATCCTTTGCTTGCACCATGGCGGCAAGACAACAGCTGTTTCGATTTGGTGCGATTCACAAAATTAGCCATGATTAAGTATGATAAAAACGTTTATTGCCACTTTAATACATGTGTTCTGGGGTTTATGGCCGAACTCTTTAATTTTTTTCAATTTACTTTGTTCAGCTGTTTAAGGAAGGATGTGCAAGACTTGGTACAGACGAGACATATTTCAAACCCATTCTCCTAATCGCTTTTATATATTCTCTAACCCTATAATCACGGCATTGTATTATTTTAAATTTTTAAGTGGAGGTTTGTAATTAGTGATAATTGTGCGTATTATATTTTGTAAGACAAAATATGTGTCTGCCCTTAGGATGAATTTTGTTGAAGATGGTTTAGTGGATCTCAATTAACAAGGAGATGGAAAAGTAATATTTGAAGGGCTATGCATAGCTCAATGATTATTCGCATCATGTAAAAGCTTATACTACGGGTGTAGCATCTTACTTGTATTTAATTATTTTGCTCCTACTTCAAAAATATTAAAATAAAATGTCCCCAGATTTTCCTCAAAAATATATTATTACATTTTTATTATTTTCCATTAATTTTTTATTGTTGCATTTCTATTTTATTGAATTGAAAGAAAACAAAAACATGTTGTCATATATTAATGGATAAAATGTCTCCGAACTGACTTCCTCCCTCTAACAAATTAGAGAGAAACTGAAAACTGAAATAGAGAAAGAAATGAAGAAAGAAGAAGAAACAAAAGCTGAAAGGAGAGTCTGAAAGAAATGAAATAAAAAATAATAAAATAAAATTTCGAAGAAAAACAAGCAGCCACAGACATATGGCAAAGTAAAGGAAGAAGAGTATATAAAAAACAAGGAGGTGTGCCTATGGCAATGGTAAATAACAAATTTCCAGACAACTGACCAAATGTTTAAATAGAAAGAAATTGCGAGGAATATTATGGCCTATGACAAACAAATGTTGAGAGCACTGAAAGCTGACGAGTAAAGACGGATTACGGATTATCAGATTATTATGATAATGAAAAAACACAGAAATCGCATAACGGTAAAATGACTCACTTGATGTTTAGGTCATTAGTTTTTTAATCGCCAAAGAAAGCCATAATTTAGGTTTCGATGATAGTTTTTTGCTTTAGCGGAATAAACGTGGGCTAGATATTTCGGCGAATTGAGCAGTATCACTAACTCAACTCAGGAAGCTTTAATTGTTCCTATATTAGCACTACATACCCTCAATCCCTTTCTTCCGAATTTTCACAAACTATTGTAAGCTTAGGAATGTTGTACCAAAAGTTGGTAGAAAAATTTTAGTTATAATTAATTTTATTGAAACAATTTTTAATGTACAACTCCAGTAAAAGAGCGCTAAAAAAGATACTCGTAATCTACTAAAGTATTAGTCCAGTTTAATCTAATCTAGTCTAGTTTAATATAATCTAGTTTAATCTAATCTAGTCTAATAATATGCTCTAATAATAAAAATTAATGTGTTTTAGTCGCTGTTCTTTTTTTTCTTTTTTTTTTTTTGATGGAACTTTCCAGTTTGTTTTCGTCTTCGGAAGTTAGTCAGAAGAGGCGTCTAAAGTGTGAAAATTTCATGCAATAGAAAATATGAGGCCGAAGCAAAGTACTGCCAAATGCTGCAGGATAAGCTAGTGTCGATACTTATAAAAATTATTGAATATATATTGCGGAGAGCATAGGTCACTTAATGACATCAGAATACTGAAGAGATCTGATATACACAGTTCACTTTGGTGGCTCGATTTGTAAGCATGTATATTTTGTATAGAGAATTTACAAAAAAATTTTAACATAGAAATGTTTAAAAAATGGGGGAGAAGTATAGTTTGGTGGATGAGCTGTATTTCAATGATAAAACTGTTAATCGTATATAACACTTTGTAAAAGCTTACCAATAAGGTAATCCTTCACCAAGTTTCAATAAAGATATCTGTATATACAGAAATGCTCAAACAAGCAATCTGAATCTTTTACAAATTCGGTTTTGCTCCTCGGTGACCGCCTATTCTTTGAAAGTATGGTTAATAGCACCTCTTAAACATAATTGAAATAGATACCCAACGTAGATTTAATTATATACATTCATCCACGCGGATCGTAGCGGAAAATGTGTTTAGCCTTTTTAGGGGGCGATTGCGAGGATTATGGAAGTTCATGGAACATCGTGATTTGTACGCGATGACAAATCTAATGGTGAGTGCGTAGGTGTTACACAATATGTGCATCATGAGCAACGAGTTATATGCGAATGAAGAACTGTTATAAATTACTGTTGACATGTTGAAAATATACTTGGAGATCGCCGCGAAATTTTACTCAATTTGCTACTACAAAATAATATAATTTAAATAAAGTAACGTTGTTCTCGTTCAATTGGAAATTTATGGTTGAATATTTGTGGAACCATAGTAGATTAGTAGATTAGGTCACGAATTTACATTAAAACAACATTTTAATAATTTAAACAATTAAACAAAGTTTATGACCGGGACAACCAAAAAAGCGGACAAAGTATGACGTGGCAAGAAAAACGTGGGTTTATGCACGCAAGGGAAACATTTTAAAAAATTAAGAGGTTGTACTGAACTTGACGCGTCTGTCGATATTTCGATCACATTTCAGAGATATTTTGATATTTCTTTATCAACCGCAACAAACCCCATTAAAACGTTCCTAATCGTTTAGAAATTATCGAGTTGTAAAAAATGGATAACCTACGGATTTCGGTTTGGGACCAATGTGGTCCTTTTCTTGTTACTACTGCTGTTGGTACGATGATTCTCGGTTATACACGTCGACGTAAACCACTAACCAAATTTTCTCCCAGTCTCCAAAGGAAGCGATCCTACAAGGAAGAACAGATATTGCTACACTTTTTCAGTTGTTTCTCTTCCGTGTCGTTCTTCCGTGTTTCAGTTGTTTCTCTTCCGTGTCGGGAAAGTTTATCTGCACCGTGTATAGCACGTATAGATGATGATGTTGCAGTTACTGCAACATTTTGTCGTTGTTTTTGCTATTGTTGTTATTTTCTAATATTCCATCGCCAGCAAGGACTGCATTTTTTATCGCCATAGAAAAACAATATTATTTCCTTTGATGAAATACAAAATTGAATGTGACACCAACCAACAGCTATGCATAGATCGGACAACGCATGCAGAAACCGACACAAACAGAAAATAAACAGCTTGGAATCACTTGCTTCAATTGTACATATTTTTGTTGCATGCAAGAAAACAGGTGCAACTACCTTTGGTTAAAATTTGTATTCATGGTATCGCTCCAAAGTTGCTGACCAGTTGCGTATGAGGTCGGATACAGTCGGCCATTAGTTATTGATCCGGATTGGATTGTATCAACAGAGTATTGTGATAATCCAATATGTATAACTCTTCCCTATCCTCGCTTTCCTACTCCTTCATTACCACTTCTCCTTTCCGACGTTCCTTTGACTTTTAACCCACGAGCACAGTTTTATTTTTACCAGTGACGGCGAATAATACCGAACTACTTTTCTTCCTTAGCTTATACGTACATACATATTAAAATAATGTTTCGATTACAAAATTTGAGTAAAAGTATTAAGACTATATGTATAAAATATTTTTAAAAGAATTTTCTTCACTGAAAAACACATTTTTTATTCTAAATTAATGCCCAATCGAATATTTGTCTCATCAATAGGAGCATAACATTCTAGTATTTCAACCAGTGTGAAAAACTTTAGTGAGCTTCACGACATTTAGCTTCACCAAAACGTCTCATGGCCAACTTTTTATGGTGTTGAGACTCACTCACAAGAATACTATCACAAGAAACTAACTACTACAACTCTAAGACGGTGGTTGCAGGTTTGTTTTAAATTTCCATTGCGAATGTTTCCGCAACCAAATACACATGTTGGGTATTACATTAGGTACTTTCTATTCAGAGATATCACTCGAATATTCTATTAGTACGTTTACACCGACCCCAAACCACGCATTTCCACTGCAAGTCCCAAATACGAATACAAATGCGAATGAACATAACAACAATCCCGTACACACTTTCATATCATGCATTTGGAAATCAAGCGAATTTCCCGCAAAAGCAAAGCAGATGCAAATAACACACACTGCTTTTCTTATTAAAAACTGCTCTTCAACAATGCACCACTGAAATAATGCCACGAAGTGTCAAACATTGTCAGATGGAAAACAAGCCGGAAAAGAAATTATTCACAAAAATTCACAGAAGCGTATTCCGTTCAGGGCAATAGTCTGAGATATGAAGAACTCTACAGAAATTCCAGAAGTGAAAGTTGACACTAAATTTTGCGTATGCATAATTCTCTTGTTTTTCGTTAAATAAATGCAAGGTTTTTACTTCAATAAAATAGCTGTTCAGCTATCAAACAGAATGCGACTATTTATATAAACATAAACGGTTTTTAAGTGCGTGTTTACAGATTCGCATTTAGGATCGGTGTAAACCTACTACCAGACTAATACAAAAGGGTCGATGGATATGCCGAAAATATCATAAATTTTAGGAATGAGCTTAATTTTAATGAGGTTCAGAACACCTAGTTCGAAGGCTCTTTCAGAAATGGGGGCAATCGTCTGGAATCTGAATTTTGATATTGTGACGTTTTTTGAGAATCCATCTATGTATATTTCAAATTCTATCATTGGATTGTGAATACTTTAAAATAATCAAGTTATCTGTTGCTTTTAATTTCACAGTTTAGTATTTAATACTTATTACAAGTGCACTACTTTCAACTCCTCGCCACTTAATAGTGTACTTCACCGTACACACACTCCATTGTAAACACAATAGTGTATAATCGTATCTACCTCGGTTCTACATATTACTCTAGAATAATGAGAAAATTGAAATTGAAACAATTAAGAACAGAACATCAAGGAAGAATTGATGAGAGAGAATATCCCCACCAAATTACAAGCCGATGCAATGCAATAAATATAATTGACGTTTGGTTGTCAGAACTAATTTTTCATAAAACTCCATTGACATCTCTCTGTATTTCCAGCATTGCATACGGAATTTTTGTGATGAAATAAATGATTGACTTTTAATGACAGGTAAGTAATTACTGAGTGACGTATTGTGTGGTTAAACACAAAAAATTGTCGGTGATTAAGGCGATAATCACCAAATAATTCGAGGTAAAAACGGATCATAAGAATGTAATAATATATTGAATAAAAATAATAACAATACGAATAAGAATATAAATAATCGATAAATTTCCAAATAACACCAACAGTTGCAAATCTGACGTGGTGGAGATGCAAATCTCAATACCTCCTATCCGGCAAGGTAATGAGTTTCGTAATTCGCGATAATTCCCGAAAATGTTTGTTCTGAGTGGAGAAGCAATTTTAATTCGTGAATTTCAAAGATTGAAATATTTAGAATTTTGAAGTAATGTTCTGAGCAAAATTTTTTTATTAAAGTTTCATATAATTAAATGAAATTGCTCGTGAGAAATTATAAGTAAAATTTAATTTGGGTTTTTTGCTGTAATTTTCTCATTAGTACATTTTTTAATTATGAAATTATAATGTATAAAAGTATTTTAAAGTTATTATAAATCCATTAAACAAATAAAATCATGATCATCATTACCGTAGCACTATTTTAAATTTAAACTGTTAAGCTCTGAGAACTTATTTTTATCCTGCCACCCAACCGCGTTAACGCATTTAACAACAAATTGTATGAAATATTTTTCAAATTTGGTATGCACCTACAGAAATTGCCTGCCTATTAATTTGTTCTACCACCTTCATCACCTACTAATTTGTTCTTCCGCCATTACATTCTGTTGCACCTCGTTGAGCATCTAAACTTATTGGTACCCAAAATCAATTTTAAACTTTCAAATTTTATTGAAGTTGTTCAAATGGAATTTAATTAAATTACATATTAGGCATTCAGGTTTGTGGCGTTGTTTAGCTATTTTCCATTTATTTATTCCTTTTTGGTTTCGAAAAGCGCAGCTTTACCCAAAAGTATAATTTGGCAGTTCCGCTTAAGTGAAAAACTAATTTGATCGAACAATATAATTTCCGCGAGGTTAAACTAAACGTGCGGAACTGGGGCTGCTGGTCTTAGTCTATATGAAAACCTGCTGTACACTTCGAAATTTCGCATAACGTAAGCTTTCCTCGGCTAAATGTTCTTGTTTTTTTCTCATATTCCGCCGCCATAAATTTCGCCGACATACGAACCAAGATATAAGTTCTATTTTGACCTAGTTTTCGTATATATACATGAATCATTAATGTTAAATAAGACGAAAAAATTATGTCACTTGTAAGCGTGTATGCATAAACTAAGTGTGTGTACGTGATAAATATATACCGCATGAAATAAGTAGGCGATTACGGTAGCAAAAATCAGTAGAAGGCAACCCTACTGCCACACAAGAGCCAATTTTTAAAGTAACCCCCACTTACTAAATTACTTTTCCACTTGTTTAAGGAGTTCCTGCCACAACTCAGCTGCCTGCATATATAAGCATTCAATCACCAACGTACCAACAAGTGTTACTAATGAAACCTCACGACTAGAAACATATACTCAGATAGTATTATCCTTAAAACGAATAAATATATAGTCACAACTATAAAGTGTAAAGTCACAACTTTTCAATAACCTTTATTCCGTTCAGTTTTGTTATCAATAATATTTCCCTTGTATTAAAACTGTATTAAAAGTGAAAATATCCGCTTCTCATTTCACCAACTTATTTCACCAGAAAGCTTGCATTCGTAAATAGTAACAAATATTTGATTGTTTGATTCTAAACGCCAAACAGTTTGGAACACGTTGCAGAAATTCAGCCTTTTAGGAATATCGGGATTGGGTATTTTTGCGGTGCTGTTGTTGCTACTACAGTGACTGTTGTTCGGTTGCTAAATCAACTGTTGTCCTCTAATTTTTCCCCCCTCCCTTACCTAACTCTGCTCTAACTCAGTGGCTTAGTAGTACATATTTTTATATTTAATGCCTCTTCGCTTCTAAGCCACAAAATTTTCTCAAAAAATATTTAGTCTTTTCCTAAATTAAATTTGTGCTCTAGTCGAAAATTGGGAATGGGAAACATCTACTTTTTAAATGTCACCATTAACTTAAGGACATCGATTTTGAATAGGATAAGCATGCTGGAAAAGCAATAATAAAATATGGTAATAATGTTACGATATTACATGTAATTTGTTTGCCACGATAAATATTGAAACATTGAAATATTGGTCATTCACTGAAATATTCTTTCAAATTAACTTCTTTCAAAGAAGAAAATAAGAAAATCTGAATATAAATGTTCCTTTCTAAAGTTATTTTTAACCAGAAATGTTTGATTGACTAGACATTATATGAAATTTATATTGCATCAAAATCTGTGAAGACTCGAATAAGGTTCGAGGTATCACTGTGTCACTCAGTCATTCAGTCAATACTTGTTCGTAGTGCAACCAACGAGTTGTTGAAAGAGGAAAGCAATCATTTGCTTGATTTCACATGAAAATTGCAAGATTTCAGCGAATAAATATTTGAAGTGAAGATAACATGCCATCGCCAATCTCCTCAGTGGGGCACTTTTGCAATAGAATTGAACTAAGGTCCAAAAGAAAAGAAAAAAAAGAAAGATTTGTAGAGGTCGACGAAGGTGGTGCATTCCTCCTTCTCTTTATACGTACTAGTTTCGAAAAAGACACAAATTTGTTTTCAGTACAGAGCTCAATCTATACAGGTTCACTTGTGGATACATTATAGCTAACAATGTAGTAATACTTTTTGAAAAGTTTAATATAAGGGCTACTCTTATCATTATTTGCATGCAACAAGTGGGTTGCACGTTGTTGGTCCTCATAGCCGACTGAACATATATGTGTTATCTTGGGCTTGGAAGGAGAAAGACTGAATTTATTATTATCATTTCTTGGTTTTACAGGTCTCCAGCAGTTTGCTATTTCAGCACTCTGCTAAACACACATCCTTGTTGTTTTACGTTGTTTTTGATGATTCAGCACCAAATGGTGTGCTGTTTACCTAAAAATGACGTGAATATTGTCACACGGAGTTATGTTGCATTTGCTAGTCGCATCCAGATATAACTCACCTACCACTGTGTTTGAATTCACATAAATTCCTTCAATATTTTTAATTTTAAATTAATTCGTTTTTATGCAAATATAAATAAATATTTGTGTGAAATTATATTTCCTGGGCTTTTAATGTTTATATTTTCTAAATTATTTAATACAATACTGGTAAAAGTTAACTTTCGATATGCTTGTTTTATTTTCATTTAAATTCTTTCCATTCAGATAAATAAAAATTTATAAAATTAGATTTGAAAGTCTGGAAGTCTCGTTAAAGCAATTTCGGTTTTAAATTACCAATTTTAACTCAATTTATATTTCAACCATTTTGCTTACATTCCGCTCCTCTTAATACGCTTTCAATTAGGAGTAATTTAAATTTAATTTTAAAAAATTCAATTTTATTTAGTTTTAAATTTTTGTATTCTATTCCCTTTTAAAGGATATATTAACGTTGATACTAAGTTAGTAACCCAGTGAAGGAGCTACAACAGATATAGGAAAGTATATATATTCTGGCTCAGAATGATCCCCTGAGCCGATTTAGCCGTGTCCGTCCGTCTGTCTGTCTGCCTGTCTGTCTGTGGAAATCACGATTACAAGAGAACGAATAAAGCTATAATCACGAAATTTTGTATGAATATTTCGTGTTACGATAGGCTGGTTGGTGTTGAGAGCGAAAATGATCGAAATCGAACTACTTCCACGCCTACTTGTGGTATTTAGTGTGAATTAAATCGTGTTTAGAGATCAATTTCTCAGCTCCGAGCATGAACTTAAAGGTAAAATTGTATATTCGGGACTACTGCCTCATTTGAAAATATATTCCAGAAAATGGGCGTGGAGCGCCCATTAAAAACAAAATTCGTGACTACAGGCGTAAAAATAGAGTTATTGTCTTGAAATTAGGCGCAAATATTTCCTGTCATCATAGGATGAGTGTTGTTCATGGGTGAAGTCTGACTACTGCCACGCCAATGCCACAATTAGAACTGTTTCACAAAAATGGGCGTGTCATGCCCTCTATTGGCACCAATCACGATTACAAAATAACAAATACAGCTATCGCCATTAAATTTGGCAGGAATATTCTCTGTCATCACAGGCTGGTTATAAATGTAAATATAATAATTTAAATATAAATATATAATATATTTATATATCCCGCCGATATTTTATTTGAACGTTGATATCAAGAGATTCGGGAGTAGGATACATAGGCATGCCCAGGCATCGGCCAGGGCGAGGGTAACGGACAAACTAGTTTAAATTTAGTTTTTAAAAATTTACGTACAAAAATATTTATGCACGTAAGCTCCTTGCTTTCTTAAATAAGTTAGTGCTGATGTCTACAATAAACATCAGAAAATCTGTGTGAAACCAGGAATATAAAATTATGCATTAACAGAATTTTTAAATTCTAAATTTTATTAATTAATGCGACTTTTATGCGATTTTATTAATTAATTTTGTAATGACTTTAAATTGACCGCATACACAATTCATTACAACCCGTCAAAAATTAAGTTCACCCTGCCTCTGGATAGAAGCAAAGTAGTAATTTTTAGGTATAGGCAATTGTGTATTTTAATTAAATCGTTAAATTATGACTGGTTAAAAAGGTTTGAGTTACTGAAAAGGATGAAAAGGAAGGAGAATAATAAGAACAAAAATTCATTCTCATACATCTAACATTATTAAACAATCTAACATCTAACATTATTCTCATCCGAACTTCCTCAAAAGATTTGTTTTATAAAGTTCTTTCGAAATCTTCGGAGACAAAAAGCAAAAAAATTATAAAAGGATTTTCCATTATCCTTCACCAAGTTTGACTTGCTGACAAACTGACAAACTGCTGACAAATTTTGTTCTCGAGAATAAAGGTGCTGGAGATAGCATATCGGCAAAACCGGATTATCTACAGAGCAAACTTGACGAGAGGTTACGGAAAATCCTACCAAATATAACATTTTTCTCGTCGGAAAACCAAAATATCAAAATTCCAATAAACTTACTTTTCAATTAATTAATCAATCAATCATTTAGTCCACTATATCAAAGTAGACATAAATACAAAATAAATAAAAATAAATACAAAACCTTGAAAGAAAATGCAAATGCCGCCTAGTCAAGAGCATTCTATTCAAAAATTACTCATCTACTAATCGAAGCATGAATCATAATAGAAATGGTCACGTCACGTCATGATAGAGAAGGTCATTAAGAAATCAATCAATTAACCAGCGAAATAATATCATCTACGTGACGATAAATTGAATTAATGGAAACCACCGTGGTCAAGGAGGTGGAGTGGGGTCAGCATTAAATTACATTGGCTCAGGACGGATCCGCCTATTAGATCACTTGGATAGTTCAGATAAAAAAAGCTTGAAAATAGAAACTTTCGACGTCAACCTTCCTTTAACTTTGGGTAAAAATACACAAAATGAGAAAAAATATTGCTGACGACAATAACCGTGGCAGCAATAATGACCATAAAGATCCATAGGGCCACCGCAAATACTTTTTACATCGGTGAAAATATTCTTTTGAAAAAGTGCAAAATTTGCAATCAAAACCAAAACGTTACAATATTTCAGAACGTTGCAAAAAGTTTATGGAAACAAATAAATGAAAAGCACTGAATAATTAAAAAGCTCATGAAAAATTTACATTTATTTTAACGTTCATATTCATTTTTATTTTTACAAAACTTTTTTATATTTGCTGTAGAGACTGTTTTAGCAGCTCAATGGTTGTAATTAAAAGATTTAACACTGGTGACTCAGCGGACTTAATCGATCAAAGCGACAAAACCAACCAATCGAAGCCAACGGTGGAACAGCTAGGACCAGCGGGTATGCCACCCATCGCCTCTCCCACCTGAGCAACCGACCGAACAACAAATCCACCAACTAATTATAGTTGTTGTAGACTAACGGGCAACGTGTCCAACCGAAACAAGTAACCGAAAGACCAAATCAACTGCATATATTTAATTCGACAAATTGCTTAACATTAGCCATTGTTCGATTTCTAATTTTTGTTGTCGTGGTTGAAATTTTAATTTGTTGTACCATCACCATGGCAATTTACACTATCGACCAGTACGTCCAAATGATAAAACTTTATTATCAAAATTAGCGTTCGTTCCGGCCTAAATTTGGCCGAAAAGTCATCTTATACGACGAGTTTTTTGATGAATGGCTATATTTCTAGCTAGATCACGCCAATTTTCCACAGAAAAAACTTTAATATTTTTTGTTCAGTTCGACAATAAAATTTTGACATCTAATTCCATCTACAAACTGTGGTAATAAAATACACACGCAGATATTTTCATATTAGGTATCCGGCGTAGACGCGTTTCTTTCCCGAATTCTCCCGTTTTCAACAATAAGCAATATAATAACGGTTGTGCGCCATATTTCGTGATAATATCCCTCTTTATAATTGTGGATCTTGTAAGTGCACCACACCAATTTTGGCACAAAAATCAACATTTATGTTTGTGTTCGAAGGTAAATTTTAGTCTTCGAATACTAAACTGTTTGCGATAGTAGGGAATATTTGAGTGAAATTACAAGAGAATATCTCTTTTCGTTCTCTTACAATCGTGATTTCAACGGAGAGATAGAAGGGTAGACATACAGACGGACGGATATAACTAAATAGACTCGAAGTGATTCCAAGCCAAAATACATGCAGGAGGAACAAAAATAGCAAGAAAATGGGTTCTAAGGGATGATAAGAAAATGGGTTCTATTCTAGCGAAGTTTTTAAAATACAAAAATTCATTGTTTTGTGAGAATGTCCTCGTTTAATGTCAATAAACGAGTTAGCTAATCACGTACCACATAAATAGTTTTCCAATAAGAGCGGGCCGATGATGAAATGGAAAGAAACGAGCCGTATGTGAGGCCTTAATGAAATTATTTATTTGAAAGACCCATTTATGTCATTACGTATGCAAATGGTGCGGCTTCGCACCGTAGAACGGATCCGAGAGGTCCAATTTTCAATAACTCTGCCTGTTGACTATGCCTGAGCTATGTTGACTTTGAGGGCATCGGTCGATTGCGGCTTATTCATGTAAATCTGCGACTTCAAAAAACTCCTCAAGAGATAACGATATCCCTCAAATCTATCATGCAGAATGTCCATCGTGGCGATCGCTGTGTGGCTCGTAGCACCGTCCTGCTGGAACCTCATGTCGCCTATGTCCATATCGCTCAATTTGGGCCAAGAGAAATTGGTTATCATCGATCTGTAGTGCTCGCCGTTGATGGTGATAGCCTCACTAACGTCGTTTTGGAAAAAGTACGGACCAAAGACGGCGCCGACTCAAAATCCCCACTAAATATTAACTTTTTGTAGATCCATTGCCACCTAGTGAACCAATTTGTAATTTTACACAAATATTCCCTACTACCGTAAACAGTTTAGTATTCGAAGGCTAAAATTTACCTTCGAAAACAAACATAAATGTTGATTTTTGTGCCAAATTTTGTGCCACAGTTTGTAGATAGAATTAGATGTCAAAATTTAATTGTCGAACTGAACAAAAAATATTAATTTTTTTCTGGGGAAAATGGGCGTGATCTGCCCACTACAGCTAGAGATGAGTGTTAGAGATGAGTTAGTAGATCTAATTTAACCAAGAAATCTGATATTAAAAGGGACGTACACCGTGCTCCGGATATTAGGATCACACTATAAATGTTTATTATAGGTGTAGGATATATAACAGTTCATACTTGTTATTCTTCTCCTTGCTCTTTCTTCTGGTAATTTGCCACTAGTTTTTCCTCGTTTATTGTTATTTATATTTATTTCTTATTACTCTTTATTTGGGATTTGAACCTCTGGTGGTTGTGTGCTGTTGGTGATTTGTTTCAATTTATAAAAACAATTTATAACAAATTTATAACAATTTTTTCAACAAAGCCAACAACAATAACGACAACAACGATGACGAAACAGTTGCTACCCACTGTCGCCGCACATTTATTCATTCGGTATTTGTTGGTAAATCCATTCAATTCCTGCTAGTCAAATCCTTTTTTCTTTACTATTTTTTTCACCAATAAAAGAAGCTTATCACATCCTACAATACATTTTTTCTTTCGAGCTGCTTTGGTGGTAACCAACCAGGAAAGGAAAAATAAAAGAAAAAACAATAAAATTATAAAGATGAAACTTTTATGGTCGAATTTTTTCCTCCAGACTTTGGATATTACCCATGACTTTGGGCACTCACAAATATACGCAAATTTATCCCAAGCGCTGTAAAAATAATACTTTTTTGAACCTGGAAAAATTAGAATCGAGTTACGAACACAGAATTACAAAAATTGAACTGTAAGAGTTTCTGATCAAATCAAAACCATTAAAATGCATTAATGTTACGAGTATTAGATCAAATAAAAACAGTAACCGTTTTTTTCTGAATTTAATTTTTATATATTCTCTCGCCCGTTGACCACACACTATTTATTAATTCTTCAGTACTTGAGGAAATGCCTAGCGATTGGTGAAATGCCGAAATGCATTTGCCGAAAATAATAAATGATAACTTTTATAAATTAAGAAATAAAAGTTAAAACATCTTAAAAATAATATAAGAACGAATTTCTTTTCAACGTTCTAACAGTTAATTCAAGAAATGATCTCAAATCATGTTTATTTAATGCTCGTACTGACACTAATATTAAGTTTTTTTAAACCGGCTTTGAGCACTTTTATATCTCTCTCACACAAAAATATAAACCTGAGTTTTGATACTCGAATATATATCAGCTGCTGTACAATAGCCCAAGTTTAACGCGCGCAGGTTTTTAATCGATTATCTCACACGTGAATGAAGCGAGAGAGGATTAACGAATGAATAAATGCTGAAATTTATTGAACACTAAAAATGATAAAAATGAAATCTTTTACAAACGTTGTATTTCTGTCCAAATGTGTTTTTTATGAAGATCACAATATTTCCCAATCTTCACAATAGATCCCAAAAATTTTGCTTTTTACTTCACTCCATTCCCCATGACCCCACATCCAGCTGACGACCGTAACAATTCGGTGATAACCCTTTGAAATGTCACGCATTATTGATTTATTAACTTATAGTTAGATTATTCACAAGGCTCATACCTAACAATCATTATCTTGGTTAGCCCTCCCTGATAGCCACACTCTTTTCTATGACAATATCATGATATGGTGTATCAATATCATATGCATAATGGGAATGTGGTTGTTGGTCGTTAAAAGTTTGGTCGACTGTCACCTGTCACACCTGTCTAACCGAACAAATAATGATTTTGTTATTATTGCCTTCAGTCAGTCAACCGTCAGCTAGACTTCGCTGACCACTAATTTTTATGAGGATCTCTTGCGGTAGCCACTAATTTATTTCAATTTGTTGCTAAACGAACGTGGTCTTTAACGAAGCAGACAATTCACTAATATTGGACAAATTTCAATTTGTGTAAAGAGGAATGCGAGTTGAAGCGAAGAAGTTGGATCCGCTAATTGCGAAACCAGTCTTATTGACTTATCTAACAATTTGGAGACTTAACAATTTCCTTACCTAATATAAAATTAAATCGTTATTCGCTTTACTATAATAGTGGCTGCTTTCTTTGTCGGTCATGCATTATCAAAAAATTCAGTCGGTTTGCAATTAAAACTCTAATATGTGAAACATCTGATGAAAATGACGAAATTAAAATTAAATAATTCATATAAAAATATTTGCTTTTTCCTTTTTCGTTCATTTATAACTAAATTTTCTCCAGTATTTATTTTATTTAAGATCACTTTAATGGAGCAAGATCATTGTTTTGTTGGAAAGTTTCTTTTTGATTTTAAATATAAGTACTTTTTCCTTGCAGAATAATTCTTTATAAAAAAGGGGTTGATGAACCAGCAAATTTGAATGAATGGTTATGTTTCAAATGTTATGATTCAAATATTCATTTGAATCCATTCCACTGTACATTTCCATTCTTGCACCATTTTTATACATTCTATACAAACCATTATTATTTCCATAAAGCTGGATTTATGGAAGAAAACTTATTCGCGTAGAAAATTTCCTTTCTTTAACAATTAAAGAAAATTTCTTTAATTGAGCAATGGTTTGTAAAATTTTATATAAAATATTAAAAAGCGTAGCAGCTTATGGTTTTCTTCTGCGTCAAAAAGGGAATCTATAGCTTACTCTTATGAGGAATTTGCAAAAACCAAGTATAACAATAACAAGGGCTATTATGGAATAATTCATATAATAATTCGAATACACTCAGAAGATTGTCAAAACATTTACTAAGAAATGTTTAAAACTAAAATATTCTCAATCCAAAATTCTATTTCCTCGTAGCTGCAATTAAATAGCACAAAAACTATGTATATAAGTTACAAGTAAAATACAAAAAAGAAAATTTTTTTAAATACAAAAAAGTAAAATACAAAAAAGAAAAAGATTTTTAATCTATAAAAAGGAGAAACTATTATATTGCTTAAAGATTTTCTTGTTAACGTTTTTCGTTAAAATTTCATATATTACAAGGCCACGAGTTTGTATACGGGAACCAGTATAAAGTTGTTCATTGTAAATTTAATAAACCGGAAATTGTTATTGCATATATATATATATATATATATATATATATATATATATATATATATATATATATATATATATATATATATATATATATATATATATATATATATATATATATATATATATATATATATATATATATATATATATATATATATATATATATATATATATATATATATATATATATATATATATATATATATATATATATATATATATATATATATATATATATATATATATATATATATATATATATATATATATATATATATATATATATATATATATATATATATATATATATATATATATATATATATATATATATATATATATATATATATATATATATATATATATATATATATATATATATATATATATATATATATATATATATATATATATATATATATATATATATATATATATATATATATATATATATATATATATATATATATATATATATATATATATATATATATATATATATATATATATATATATATATATATATATATATATATATATATATATATATATATATATATATATATATATATATATATATATATATATATATATATATATATATATATATATATATATATATATATATATATATATATATATATATATATATATATATATATATATATATATATATATATATATATATATATATATATATATATATATATATATATATATATATATATATATATATATATATATATATATATATATATATATATATATATATATATATATATATATATATATATATATATATATATATATATATATATATATATATATATATATATATATATATATATATATATATATATATATATATATATATATATATATATATATATATATATATATATATATATATATATATATATATATATATATATATATATATATATATATATATATATATATATATATATATATATATATATATATATATATATATATATATATATATATATATATATATATATATATATATATATATATATATATATATATATATATATATATATATATATATATATATATATATATATTCAGCTAAGCAAAATTCAGAGCACGCTCTTAACCAAAGCATCGAAATTATTGCCATTCGGATGATTCAGGATAAAAGACCTTGAAAAACAACCTCCACTGCTCAAATGTTGTTAGTGCTTATTAGTGCATTCCAGCGAAAGACCAAAACAAAGTATTATTGAGTACTTGAAGCGAAACAGCTAGTGAGGAAAACGCGATCGAGCGACATTCTTCTCAAGAAACTATCTAAGGAAGCTGATGAAAGTTGGCATACCGCAAAAATTCCGTCTCGTCAAACCCAGCGTCGTAGTCTTCACGACCGTTTCATTTTGCGTAGTAGGGCTCTATGCTTTGTAAGTTGCGAGGTCCATAAATTCCCAGGACTTCTGTGAAATAATTTATAACAACGTGTTTTTTAATTGGAGAGGATCGATATTTACAGCCTGCAGAGGCCCCGTAGGTTTAGTGAAGATGTGCAATGTAATGGAATCTGAAGCCAGTAATGCCAAATAACCATGGCTATAGAGCAGTACGTTCAAATGATAGAACTTGATTGTGAAAATGAGTATTCGATAGTTACGCTTTTGTGTCCATTTTATGATAGACTTGGTGGGCAAATTTCAAAGCCAATCTCTAAAGTCGGCTCCCTAAATTTTTGTTGCCAAATCCGACAAAACCGGTTCGGTAACCAATACACCAATGCCCATGCGTCGGAGGAACGTCAATTCGGCTGAGAAATTGCCGCCGTCAATGAAAGTGTGCAGGAGAATCCTAGGCAGTCAATTCCTCACCGTGCACAAAAACATGGTCTTTCTCAAACTTCAATTTGCCGAACTTTTCCGGGAATTGGAATTTCCAATCTATTGGATTAGAATTGGCTCCAACTGAATCAGAATCTCAAGGATAACGTCTACACTCTCATGCCCAGAGCGGTTAGAAGACTTGAGCGGTTGCATCTACCAAAGTTATTATTTGGCGCTTGACATCAGCTGACTTTTATGGGCCGTCACCGCCAAAGTCTCACGTGAAGTCAGCTCACTATACAGGATGACAAAAATAGACTTAGTTTGATCTAAGTTGAATGATATGGTAGACGATACATGGTTCCAGCAGGACAGCGCTACGTGCGACACAGCGGACGCCACGATCGACACTCTGCGTGAATATTTTGAATTTGCCAAGATAATGCGATTTTTATATTTGAAATAAATTATATGATTGAAATAAATTCCTATACTCACTCGCTCAATTGACGTATATAATACGCAACTTGAAGAAATATTCCTTTAATTTTTGTGAAAGTTTTAAATAATGTTTGATATAATATAAAAAAGTATTATTTTATCATATATGAGTTAAAATTAAGTATTTCTACTAAATTTGGATAATCCTGGTTCCAAATGTAATACCTTTATATATAATTAAGCAATAACAATAATAATTGATTTTAATAATTAATTAATAACAGACATCAAAGAGAAACAGAAATTAACCACGGTGTTCAACATTCTAAGTGGCTCTCATAGAAACTGGCACTAAACTCCAATGTTTTGTAAATATAATATTTACAGAATAAATTACTTCAATAACAATTATTGCACTTCTGCTTTTACTTTTATTTCTACTTATAATTCATTTATAGAAATATATTCTAATTGATTTAGTCCTAAAAAACATTGTCCGTCCGTCCAGAAGGAAAAAGTAATGCTTATTTGTATAAAATAGTTTTTCTTTCGGAATTGTGAAAAAGAAATTAGAAATGTTTTAAAATCTGATTTTAATTTATTTCTTTTAATTGGAATTCGATATAAAATGTCTTTTATTGGGGCACAAAAAAAAACTAGAATGCGTAATCAAGAAAAATAATAATCTATAAAAAATATATGTATTGCAAAGAAATAGATTTAATTCAGCTTTAATAACATTTTTATTAGTTTTTAAAGTCGGTCGATTTTAAATTAAATTTTGATTAATATCGATTGTACCATAGGGTCACGTTTCTTCAAGGTTTTTTAAAATATTGTACATAACTAAAAAATGAATATATAGTAATATTTTGTGCGTTGCACTGTTATGACATTCAATCCGAAGCCTCTAATTGTGGTTGCAATCGATTAGTCGTACAACAAATTGAGGCGCTGCAAACATCAGCGTTTCTGCAAAATGAATATTTCTACAAATTGTCGAATTTTGAATTCTTAACAAGACCACTTCGCGTCAAGCTAAAATTAGAGTTGTTTTCTATAATTATTACCGACATTTTTGTGGAATATTTGACACCACTTTTGTTATTACGTTAAGGGCTCACGGTTATATTTCTATTTTGATGTCAAAGAATAGAGAGATCAACTTTATAGTAATTCATTAATGTTATTACCGATGCACATTATTATTGGTACACATTATTCGCAGATTGTGTTCGATTCTCCCTATCCTTTTAGTTAAGTTTTCTTCTCTTTAATGGAATCCTTCATTATTGTCGTTATAAATTAACAAAGACAGATAGGAACTGTGAATGTAAAGGACAAAGTTTTTGCAAAACATCTGTTTACCTTTCCTCTGATTAAGTGTCGCAGTAATATGTTCTTCGCAGTTCTAACACGTCATAACCGACAGTACCTGTTTCGATAAATACCATCAGTACAAAGTAACTGTATTGGAAGAGGGGCAATAGCAATTTAAGCAAGAATGTCTGCTGCACCAAATGCCAATAGCGTCATTTATTGCCGTCTACAATAATCATCTCTGAGAAACACAGATTGCGTTAATTCATTTATTCAGATAACCACATGCATACATAAGCGTATACTAGTTAATGACTCGACATGCTGTTTCTCCAGTTACTGCAAATAATATAACCGTTTTTATACCGGATGTTGCTGTTGTTGCCGCAACGCCATTTGAATTCCGATCCCGTATGGAGTTCATAAGTAATATGTTTTGCTATGCTCAATATTATTCACTTCTTATTTAAGTTGATTGCTCTAAACTCGACCAGCCTCATTTCTTATGTTCCCTCGCCTTCTCGGACTCTCTTCAGCATTTGATTTATTTCCGTTCTTTCATCCGCGGCTCGCAGTGATTTTTGTCATCTCCATGATAATTAGAAGTTGTCTAGTAAATAGTAAATGTCTAGTTGATAGTAAATAGTGCCACTCACTATTTTAAGTTTCGTTGATTTAAACAATCTTTTCCTGAATGCGAGGAACAAACCCTCTCTCTCTCTTTTTATCTGAGAATATAAAGAAATAATAACATATGTGTAATAAACAAAGAACTTGAAAATGTCCTTCCGTAACGATTATTTTTTGTTGTTATTTTCTAAAATATATTTTCTTTTACAAATTACATTGATAATTTGCATCTCATTTCTTTATTTTACCCTGAATATAAGTTTTTAACCAGTTCGTCTCATTTCAGGGGAAATCCATTCGTAAACTCTCTTTTGCGTCATGTGAGATAACCATTTGCAATAAAAAACATCACTTCATGAATTCCTTCCTTCCCGGTTGGCTAGATCTAGTTAAATTCCTGATTCACCCCAACTAACTATTCTGTTTGCCCTTTTGAACTCTCGCTGACGGCAAATGGAGAGGTATCACACCCTAAGTTTAAATGAAAAATATCCAAAAAAGATACACTTTTGTTTTAGATAAGATGAGATTAGAAAGGTGTGCGACAGCGGCAGGGGTACTGGTGATGCAGCAATTTAGTTTTGATTGCGGTAAAAAGTTTTAGTATGTTCAAAATTACAAATGCTAAAACGGAAGAAGAGAAAAACGAATTTTCACCGAGTGGGTATGAATATCCTCACGTCAGAACTCTTCACGTCAGAACTCTTCACGTCAGAAACTCTTTTTTAGGGAAACTAAAGCACAGCATTTGAGAGACTGAGATATTTGAGTTGATGATAGCCGAGTGGAATCTGATGATAAAAAAGAATTCACACAAATTAATGAGACCTTCGTGATTAAACCTTATCCTTTGATGTGACCTTTCTTTTATCACTTTTTTATGAAATTATAAATGCACGGACGAAATACGTTACGGCGTTTAAATATTTACTGGTGTTTCGTGAATTAGTGCAAGATGCAATGATTCTTACCTGATTAGGCTTGGAAGAGAGCCTGTTATGATTTGCTCAAAGTGGACAAGATATGAGGCAAAGTAATGACCCTCTGCAGCATGTTGCAATTATGCATCCGCCTTGAGGGCCCAATGTGAAGAGTCCATAAGTACTGATAATGAATTTTTGTGAGCTGAATTTCCCCGTTTATTCAAGTTCATAAAGATTGTAAATATTGTAAAATGTAAAAAACATTGTTCAAAATATTGTAAAATGTAATTGAATGTTCTGAACACGAAAACATGGCACAAAACGCAATAAGTTCTTTCTTAATGATAAAAAAAATGAAAAAGTATTCAGGATAAACTCTAAAAGGGTTCTAATAGGAAATTATTTCAATACTTGCCAGAAGAAATGTTTTTTCAAAAAAAATTGTTTTTATTCTAAAATGGCTTTCGTATCAAAATATAAAATGCTAAATAATTGCTTATTTCCGTAGTGAAGAACTTACTTCGCAAGTAAGTTTCCATTTGCATTAAATCTTAAAATATTTAAGTAGAAAATATTAAAAACAGTATTTAGTTAACAAATCTTTGTATGAATCCTCATATTAAATTTTTATAAAGTAAAAATAAAAAATTATGCTACGAATTTTGCTTTTAATTTAAATTTGAAAATGGAGTAACTGAAATTAATAAAGAAGAATTGAGAAATAATAGAATGATGTAAAAATCATAATAATAATGAATAAAATAATAACAATTATAATAAATAACAAATAAAATAACAAACATAAATCATAGAAATAATGAAAAAAAAAAATACAACGACAACAACTAAATTAATATAATCAATAATAAATTAAGTTTCTGATATATTGTCATTAATTTTAACACATCACTTGTATTTTTTTGAAATTTAAAAATTTATCGAAATAATTGTAAGTTGAACTTTATCAAAATTATACTTCATTAAATAAATTCCATTGATTTTGTAGAAAAATTAAAAATTATTGGTAGGAGTTGTTTTGGGCTATTGAATGTGAGCGGATATGATATATTTCTATATTCCCGGTATTTCATCCTAATTGCTTTTTATCTTCAATTGTTTAAGATATTTCCAATTTTTTGTTTTTTTTACTTTTTGTTCATTATACTTACTTCACGGCAAATTTTTCCCGCCTTATTTACAAAATTAAACAAAACAAAATAATCAATTCAATAATGGTACCTATAATTATTACAATTACAATTAAAAATATTTAGAATACAGTTAAAAGACCTGAGATATAAGACTTGTCTTTCCCCTAACAAAGTGTTATATTTTTTCGCTTCTTTATATCGCAGTCACTTTCCAACCTACAGGAGCAAGAGCCGAAAATAAAAAAATTGAGAAATGAGAAATTATTTGTATTCCATGATCATCAGTTTTACTATTGGCTAAGGAACTGTGATAATCATAAATATTAACAATTCTGTTTATTTCTCTTGAGGGAACGGGAGCAATGTTTAAATGTGCGTAAAACATTTATTAATGACTTAAAATGAAATGAACCGAACTTCTGAGAACTGAGGATTGGAAATCTTCCGCAAAACTCGAAGGAAAAATGGATGGAAAAGTGGAAAGATACTAGAAAAGATATAAAAATAAACCCAAAATATTTTCAAGTTTTCTTATGTTCCACCTTTCAGTATTTTGAAGATTTTCTATCTTAAATTATAAGCTCATTAGTAAGATATAATTGGAATTTATTGATGATAACTTATGATGATTTATTCGTTTTGAATGAGGTCGAAAAAAAGGTTAGTCCTTAACGATCCTTGTGAAGGAGCGAGAGAAGGAATGAGAAAGGGCGTCTTATTGCTGTTAGGGATAGTAAACTTTGAGCTTCGTGGGTGGACAGTCATTGTTTGAAGTTTGGTTTTTGAATTTGAAATTGTTTGAAATGAAGCATTTCGTAATCCATAGAAACTTCCAACAGTTTCTAACCCTGTGCTGCTTTGTTTTGCCAGCCTTGTTCAGTCATTTGTCGGAGATATTCTTTATTTGAAATATATGTTTTGGGTTGTTTTATTTTCGTCACAGAGTAAATCACAATGAGGTGTTTTGTTATAAATTAAGAGTAACAGAACACCTAAACATGCCAGATGCCTATTCCGACCAAACTTTGTCTAGCATTACAATTGTCTATTGGAAACGGAAATAGGAAATTCCTCCTTGCAGAAGACAGCCATATTCGACTTAGAGGCATATAAATTTGAAACACGCCATATCACCGTAACCATATTTGGCAGTTATAATTTAAGATTTAGTAAAAATTATTAAAACTATTGTAACTCGGAATTCAATATAAATCAATTTCTTTAAAAAATATGAACTACATATACATAATTTTTCCTATAAATGTTCTGTTTTCCATGAGAAAGTTGCTGACGTATCGAAAATGTAATAAAACTTAAAATAATGTGTTACTCTATTGAAATTAGACCCTTTCCTTCTCCTACACTATTAATTTCCTTATCGGATTTCTTTCTACGAAAACATGAGAATAAATCATGAGGTATGACTTCAGACTAAATAAACAGTTTTTAAATTCTTTCAGAAAATTACATTTTCTTTTGTACTTTCCTTTCTCCTTTATTATTGTTTTCATGTCATCTCATCTTCTTTTTGTTCTACTGTTTTGTAGGAAGAAAAATTTTGTCTTGCGTTTTCATAATTTACACATTCTTTTAAATTTTCTTCTATTTTTCTCTTTCCTGAAAGTAGAAGTACGAATCAATAACCTTGAATACATACCAAGAAATATATGGCAAATATAAATGGCGAATATCCCGCAGGAGATGCAAACATAAATCTCATTCATCCGATGATGCAAATATGAATGCTTTGATCGACTGCCCGAAATATCGCATGCCTTCAGTATGTGTTCCCCATATAAGCTATAATGACAATAACATAATAGAAGTAAATAGTGTTAAGATTAAATGGACTCGCTTTATTTATTTTATTTGAAAAAACAATTTATTAAAAAAATAAAGGAAAGTCTTAAGAAAAGAAGAAAGCACTATTCATATATATTTTGGTCTTTTTATTATTTAACATTCTTTCCTTTGCGCTATCTTATCTTAAGAAAATATTTAGTGCAATTTGTCAAACTTTCAACCTCTTTACTTCTTCATTTCCTCCTAAACAGTTTTCAACCGGTAAGAAGAACACTGTGTGTTTTATGAACTTAACTGAATCAAGTTTAGTAACAACTTCACTACTGGTTGATATGCATCTTTAACTTTAAATTACTTTCTGTATCCAAACCGCATGAATCCATAGCGAAAAAATTGTAACTACGTTGCATGCTGTAAAAAATGAAAAACCGCTGTAGCGCATTCATGCATTCATGCAAAAATTAAAAAAAATATGCAACACAACGTCAATTCGCAAATGCAGAAGAAGAGAGAGAGAGAAAATGGATAGAGAAAAATATAGAATGACGAAGAAAGAAGGAGGAGACGGAATTGAGAACGAAACTAATTGGTGATTTAGGATAAGAAAGGAAATAAAAAAATATATGCCCTAAATAAAGGAAAGATAAAATTATGGAAGTATTCTCATTAAAATACACTTCTTCAGGATTCTGACATCAGAACGTAATGAAAAATTTAAACCAATAAAGTGGTCCAAATTCCAAAACCCCTCTAGAATATCCGATTAAAATCATGGAAGTATCGCCTTTAATCCTCGTAGCATACCTTTATCGTCAGCCTTAATTATCATAAAATATATGTACTCTATGCATGCATATCGTACAGTCATACATTATTGCAAGAATTAAATTTCTTCTGCAAAAATGTGTTAGTGTGTAGGAAAATGTGCAGGAAACAAAATACATTTTTGTTTAGAATCCGCGGGATTTGTTCTGGCAGCATCACAACTCGGCTATAATACTGGGACAATTACGATTATCGTTATTGTTTACAAGATACTTTACAAGCTTCCCTCATTTCAGAAACCGTAATTGTGGCAGACGAATACTTCATTCAACGCGACAGGAAATTTTAATGATTGCGTCATCCGAGTACCTGCATCGTCGACAGCACGCATGTGATGAAAATGCAGACATTACATGCTTGAGGAGTTGAATTCAGCAAACCAAGCAGCAGCTGTTCAAGAACGAGTTATACCTCATTGATATCAGCCAACGGGGACCTCTTCTATAAATGCTGCATCAAAATTCTCCTTTTTACCCAGCATTTGTGTATGTTACGTAGTTGCGTGCATCTACGCTGCGAGCGTTTCTAAGGATTAAATTAAATAAAAAACCCGCAAAGTAAACTACCACCATAGAACGCTAGTATTTCTGGTTAAGTATCTTGCAGAAACAGCAAAAACAAAACGTAGTGATCTGCGAATATTCTGTAAATATTTATCAGTGCGAAACTTTGGTCCGAATCGGCGAGAAAAGAAAATTAAGAAAAGGAAGACAGTTCAAATAATCATACGTTCAATGAAATTAATAATAATTGTAACAAGTATGCTTCGACTTAACCGAAGCTTAAAACCCTACAGCCAAAATAAAAATCTAGTGTAATGCTAATAACCAGTGGGTGTCATTCTACTAATCAGTGGGCGGTATACACCCATTTTAATGTTATCCTTTCATTTTCTTGGGTTATTTGGAACCCAAAATTTCGTCAACCAATTCTATCTAAAAAGGTTAAATGAAATACACGTTCGTAAGAATTAATTCGTGGCGGCGGTTTTTTAAAAGTTCATCTATTTTCGACACCGGAACATTTGGAAAGGCAAAGAATTTTATCACCTAATTCCGTCTGCAAACATTAAAAGTGAGCTCCACATGTAAATATATTCATGTTACTGATTTCTCCCAGTTTATCACAATAGAAAATATATGTGACAAATTTAATGAGAATATATTTTTTCATTGTCCTGCAATCATTATTTCAATAGACTGGCTGTGAAACAGGCAGATGGGCAGACATGACTAGACCGACTCAGGAGGTGATCCTGGGCCAGAATATATTTTCTTTTCTACAACAGTTATACTTCCTTTAGTGCTGTCATATATGAATAAATACAGAAATAAAAACAGAAACAGTCACACAAAAGGAAAATGAAACATGGACCGTGCACGACCCTTTTAATATTACCGCTTCCTGATTTATTTTAATTATCTTTACTTGATTGATTTAGGTCTAACTCATTTTCAACCTTTGTCAAAAAACTCAACAATAAAAACAACAAAAAAAATAGAATATATTCTTGTTCTTTCTCTTGATCTCTAAACTACCTTCTTTGTGATGAATAAGTTTATGCGGTAAAATCACTAGCATTGGGTTTGGAATAGAACATCTTACAAGACTACTCAAGGGAACAGAACACACACGTAAATTTTTAACAATATGATACATTCCTACGAAAGGTTTCTGTCGTGAATTTCTATATAAAAAATATTTAAATTTTTCCTGCGAATATATTATCTTTCTTTACGAATGCTTCCAATTGGCAAGCAATGAAGACGACATTGGATTCTTCCTTCCATTTATATGTTCCTACAGTAAATAAAAAGACTTGACAAGATTAAGAAAAGAATACATGGTTGCGGTAGATGTTAAACCATGGCATGGCACCGAGAACTGCAAAATTGCAAAGTTGTAATCTATCGACAAAATAAAGTTACTGCAACAACAACAAGAGCAATGGGGCTACCACTTGATGAATGTTTTTGGGAGTTCTTTCATCAAAAAGGAAAATATGGATAGGATTATCTAAATAAATCCATTCAGATGAGCTTTCATTATATAAAAATTCGAATATCCCTTATTTCGTGATTTTCTTTTATTAGATATAAAATATTGCCTATACCAGTAATTTATGTGAAAATTAAAATATGCAAATTGCTAGCAAAAATAGTTTAAAATATAGACAATAATTTGTGAGTGTAAGTAATTTGAAAGTGAAAAAAATCAATATCAAACATGTTAATTGGGCCACAATTTTTTCTACCATATAATCAGAATCTATCATCCAAATGAACAAATAAAAGAAATTAAAAAGTAATATTTGTGACATTCGAGAGACATTATTATTTAACGTCTGTTTAAAAAAAGTTTCCAAATTTGACAAAAAAATCCCCACTCAATTCATCCTTACTAAGTTCTACTATGGTTCTAAAATCATCTCTCATCCCACCCATTAAGATGTAAGTTACCAAACAATCAAAATCTAGTCACTGCATATTTTACCCGAAGGTGTTATAATTTAGTTCCCTATCAGATTGACCGCTGCTGTTTGACCCAAGCTGACCTTGCTTGCTGACCCTAACTGTCTGTTGCCTTCATTGCGTTTCGGATTTTTCCTGCAGGGTTGCTTATCAAAATTTCAAATAATTAATCAAAATTTAGAGGTGCGTGTGGAAAGATGTAGTTGATGAAAGTCGGGGAAAAAGAAAGAAAAGGCGGGAGGAAGTATTTTTTGGGTTTTTACAATATTTTCTACTTTTATTGCAGTTAAATTAAGCAGTAGAAATATAGTTAGTAAAAATACGAGTTACGTGCTTTTGTGCAAATTGCCATGAGATACCACAGTATTTAAACAGTTTATTAACTGCGGAGTTTAGATAAATAATGCCAAGCATTGGCATTCTCATTTCTACAGCAAACGAAAAGATAAATGAAACAGTGTTTGGTGAGGAGAAAATGCAGGGAACGGCAGCATGGATAGAACCTGCCATTAAAGGTAACGATCGTCGCGTGAGTGGGTGATGTATCAAAAGGAAAGTGTACTTGCCAACGGGACTGTGAAAAATGAAAATGTAAGCAGAGAAATTGTGTAAATAAATTTGTAATCAAATAAACAAATTATTATTTATATCAAATAATAAAATTATTATTGATAAAGTTATTCTTCAATTATGTTGTTCCTTTTGTTTTTTAACTAAATATTGTGAACATTATAATAATTATTATAATAATTTTTAAAACATTATTCTCCAATTAGGTTGGCAAATAAGATAACTAAATATTTTGCAATAAAGTCTGCATACAATTTATTGCAAGGAAGGCGCAGTAACTGAGGGAAATCATCAAAAAGTAATAAAAATTTTTGTTTTGAATTTAAAAGTCCTAAATATATTGCTGTGCATGAGAGCTTGAAATTAATTTTCCTACTTAATTGAACTTATATATATAATCAAATATTATATATGTTTTCGGCGTAATATGCATCCTGATGCTCACTACGATAATAAATTGAGCGGCTAATCGAAATTTTCATAGGCAGGTTTTAGTTGAAATCGAAAGAACTAGAAAGTTGCCCAAGCTTTAGTTGTAATATAATTATATTAATATTCCATTTTAAAGTGCTGGAGTAAACAATTATGCAGTGCCTTTAAATTCCGTTTTTCTTGTCCGCTTTTTTACTTTGTGTTTATACACGCTTGTATCTTTGAACTTTTCCGAAACTAACTCGAGCTAAAACCTTGCATGGCATTTATCCATTGAGTGTTTCCTGCGGAGGATTTAAATTTCAATTGATGTTAATTTTGGGGCGTTGTTTAAAAACTCTTGCCTTAATTGACGCCTTAAATCAACTCTTGGCGCACCGTGAGCATAATTGGTGCAATATTTGCACTTGAGAACACCACGCAGTTCTTCATTAATTAACCCATTAAATGCGATGAGTATATAACCAAACAACGAATAAAATTTTAACAATCGCATAAAAAACTCAAAGGATTTAGCAATATTGAGTGCTGTTTGGTATATCTCGACCACATGTATCTCTACCTCACTTTCGTAAAAGAGGAGGTCGCATTATCGAGAACGGGATCACGTCAAACCCTTAGTATTAATCTTCTCTTTCCTTGATGAAGCCATAACTGTTGATTAAAGGAATTTTACATAATTTTAAAACGTAAAAACTGGGCATGAATAAAACTTATTTACTTACTTTTATCAACAATTCATTTCATTCATTCAGCTCACTCCAATTTCCGCCAGGACTCCATAAATTTATTGAATGGTGGATTACTTGTGTATAAATAATTAATTATACCAGGACGTTGAATTTACAAAACAGCCTTAAAAATCCTTTCGCGCACTCAGACCCGCACCGGCAATATATCACTCAAACAGTAAAGTTTGGGATGATACCACTTGATATTAACCTTTAAATTAGTAAGTGCTACTCTTTTTGATTGATTACAAGATAGTCAACTAATACTTGATTACACAAATTGATATTAGCTAATAATTTAATGACCGGTTTATATTTTAACCAAAGCTCTCATTGTATAATAATGTATTATTACCTGAGAGATCATATAGTAGAGGTCTCCTCCGTGACATATCGAACATCCTTTCAGTAATTATGACATCTTATGAATTGATTTACTTGAAAAGGCTGTGCTCATCAAAACCATTAACGTTTTTAGGAAACTAAACTAGTCTAAAACTTTACTATGCGTAGTGCACCAATGGGGCCGGGATTTAAAAATATTTTTATGGCATATAATTCTCTCAACAGCATTTCCTTTATAAAAAAGACTTATGTGCGAAAATGGAAGAATTTGTGTCTGAATAATGTTATTTTGAGAGATTTCAACCACGCATTTGACGATGCTATTAAATGTATTTTTTATGAGGGCAATGTCTTTAGAAGGGCTTGATCTAGATAACAAATGAAATAAATTTAGGATTATTCCAATAATAAGCCATAAAAATCATTGGATTGTTGGGATGATGTAATAAACGACTACAATAATAATTTTATATTCCAGATGAAACAAGCCGGAAAATATACCCCTATTCAAATATTTCACAAAATACTGCGATAGAATGATAGCTTGATTTCACAAAAACCTCACTTTATAACATATTGTATTTGATAACTTTCACAAAGGCTATGTTCGTGTGACAGGGCACTACTTTGTTTTGATTTTATCGATTTCGCCAGTATTTTTTTAGTACCTGCCTTTTCGCAGTTTTACTTAAAAATAGACTCAGTCGCAAATATTTATTCCACTGGCTCATACTCTAATTTGAAACGATTGGTATTACTGACCGCATTATCTAAATAAAGTAAAACGATTCTAACGCAAACAAAATACGATCGCGACCACAGTATCCATTGCAGAAGTAACAGCTTCCGATTATTGCTTTCGTTTAGCAATGCAAGCAAAGAATAAATTGTCTTTAATTGTTGTTTTCTACGTATTTCTTTTCTTCTTTTGGGAATTACCAAAAAGAAAAATAAATAAAAAATAATAATATACCTCGAGTTTTATGGCCCATTAGTTAGTGCCCATAAATCACGCATGCGAAAGTATACAAATGCGTTTGATATAAGAGAAAAAGGAAATAAAATATTCAAAATTGATGAGTTGTGATAATTTTACGTTTAGGATATGTAGGTTTACTCTAATTATTTCGAAATCACATACACTTCATGAGCGGTTATTAGTAAAAACTGTGTTCGTTTTTATTGTAATTCTAAGTTAATTGATTCATTTATTTATTTATTACCTAATCACGGGTAATAAATAATTCCCCTCTTCCATATACTAAGAAGGGAAGTGTTGGCAACCTTGTTAGCCATGATAATTGTATATTCAATAAGAAAATTCCTGTCAACATGTTGCCTCTTGCCTTCTTGTAGTCTTATAAGGGCCTATAGTATATTTAATTAAAAAAAACTATTAATCGAAAAACCTTCACAAATATGAGAACGAATTTAAGTGTTCAAATGAATCAGCAATATCATCGAACTGTTTCTTTAACATAAATTAATGGATCACAGAGGATGTACCTGAATTAATGTGAAAGAATTGACTCGAGCTAATTCATATAAGTATAAATAAATCAGTCAACAAGAAATTAACCTTTCGCGGAATTAGAGAAAGAATAAATTAACATGAATTTAATCAAGCGGGTGTGAATGAATAAATAATTAGTAATTTAGAGCAATTAATGGGCAAATATAAATTCTAAATAAGGGCGTCTATTTTATCTCTATTAGTTAAACATTTTATTTGGCAAGTTGGTCAATGATTTTGAAGGGAACTAATTCATGAGCACGAGTTTTAAATATACCACGCTCTTGAATATTTGTAATAAATTAGAGTGTTTGTTCGCATTGTGTGGCCATTAGGAAAAGGATTTCTGTGGGTAGAACGTATATAAGTACCAATTCTAACATTCATTTTGGCTAAACGGTAGCTTGTTATCAGTGTCATCGCATTTATGCAAATTCGATTTTGAGCTTAAATTACGGTGGTGCGACATCTATGGAGCTCGACAGTCGAGAAAGAAATTCACGGAGAAAGGGATCTACTCGAAAACTGTTTCATAGATTGAGGTGACAAACAACGAGAACCGACAAATTAAAAATGAAAACCTGATTATCTGAAATATTGAAATAAGGTGGAATTAAATCACTAAAATAAAACGGCTGGCTTTGTTCAGAAATTGAATTTTAAACAATCGAATGAAGTAACTGCCAGGAGGAAGTCATCAATTAATCCTTTTTAGCAATTTCAACATATTTCTGCCCACAAAAAAGTGCGGCAATCATTCTTAAAAAATTTCTTATACGTGAAATATTCGTTCAAATAAAAGCACTCTTTGGTTTCTGTGATGGTTTGTATATATTTTTAGCGACCCTGGTTGCCACTTCCGCACTCAAACAAGTTCGCTTAAAAGCTGTCCCGAATGTGTGCTGAAAAGTTTAATTCTCTTATGAAGGTAATTTTTAGAAGGTAATTTTTAAATTTAATTTTTAGCTTGTAAAGAAGATTAATAATTTCAAATTTTTATTTGAAGAAATATGCATTACCTGTTGATTTCATATGATAATTATACCTAATAACACGACGAAAACTCAGCTGCATGACAATTTGAAATTATTCGAAAAAACAAATCTCCAAATAGAAGCTCGATATTTGTGTGCCGCATGCATTAATGCAACGCAATTTGCTATGAAACACGGAGGCATGTTATAACGCTGAATAGATTTTTAGTTAAGGAAAGTTTCGTAAAATTATTGAAAACAATTGAAAAACCCCCGAAACGGATACTCAATTCAATTCAGAAGAAATTATTTAAAGCTAAATCAAAGATATCAAAAATAAATATAAGTCAGATATATACATATATATCAAATATATGCATATATATACATATATCAGATATATACCTATATCACAAATCATAAATATCAATTTTAAATATTGTCTTGCATAAATTTGTATAAATTATACAATGTTGTATAAAAAATATAGAAAATGAGTATAAATTGAATTAAATTAATTTGTTGCCAAATCAGGCACGATTTTAATTAGTAATGCTTTGTACGATTTTGACTTGTTCATTTTTAGCAAATTAAAAAAATTAATTAGTAGAAAAGCTTTTTTATAAAATACTGCTAATGACATCATTCATACTATTTGCTTTAATTACCATTTTTTTTTGGTACTGGTCAGGGTAAATCAGTTGAGTTGGGAGTTTTACAGCGATGGGTGAGGTATAGCGAAGAGAAGGAAGTAGCCTCTCAATTTATTTATTATAGCCTCCACCCAAAGGTTGTAAAATTTTCATAATTCTATTGTCGGATGAAGGATATCCTCTGGAAGAGCCAAAAGTGCAGTTTTTGATATTTTAAAAATATCTGCGCCATTGACAGGAATTAAACCGAGCAGAAAGCTAGCATGGTTTGGTACATAATTTATCTGTAATACACCTCCATATTATATCTCACTAAGGATATATATATATATATATATATATATATATATATATATATATATATATATATATATATATATATATATATATATATATATATATATATATATATATATATATATATATATATATATATATATATATATATATATATATATATATATATATATATATATATATATATATATATATATATATATATATATATATATATATATATATATATATATATATATATATATATATATATATATATATATATATATATATATATATATATATATATATATATATATATATATATATATATATATATATATATATATATATATATATATATATATATATATATATATATATATATATATATATATATATATATATATATATATATATATATATATATATATATATATATATATATATATATATATATATATATATATATATATATATATATATATATATATATATATATATATATATATATATATATATATATATATATATATATATATATATATATATATATATATATATATATATATATATATATATATATATATATATATATATATATATATATATATATATATATATATATATATATATATATATATATATATATATATATATATATATATATATATATATATATATATATATATATATATATATATATATATATATATATATATATATATATATATATATATATATATATATATATATATATATATATATATATATATATATATATATATATATATATATATATATATATATATATATATATATATATATATATATATATATATATATATATATATATATATATATATATATATATATATATATATATATATATATATATATATATATATATATATATATATATATATATATATATATATATATATATATATATATATATATATATATATATATATATATATATATATATATATATATATATATATATATATATATATATATATATATATATATATATATATATATATATATATATATATATATATATATATATATATATATATATATATATATATATATATATATATATATATATATATATATATATATATATATATATATATATATATATATATATATATATATATATATATATATATATATATATATATATATATATATATATATATATATATATATATATATATATATATATATATATATATATATATATATATATATATATATATATATATATATATATATATATATATATATATATATATATATATATATATATATATATATATATATATATATATATATATATATATATATATATATATATATATATATATATATATATATATATATATATATATATATATATATATATATATATATATATATATATATATATATATATATATATATATATATATATATATATATATATATATATATATATATATATATATATATATATATATATATATATATATATATATATATATATATATATATATATATATATATATATATATATATATATATATATATATATATATATATATATATATATATATATATATATATATATATATATATATATATATATATATATATATATATATATATATATATATATATATATATATATATATATATATATATATATATATATATATATATATATATATATATATATATATATATATATATATATATATATATATATATATATATATATATATATATATATATATATATATATATATATATATATATATATATATATATATATATATATATATATATATATATATATATATATATATATGGTTTCGTTGTTAGACGATGGGAGATGTGCTGAACCATTACATGTTTCCTTATTTACATAATCGAGTTTGAAGTCACGCGATCATACACTTACTTACGCTTAGCCACTTTACTTACACAGTCCACTTGTTTACGGTCGAGAAACACGTGACGTATAGCCACCAATCTTTAGGGAAACATGGCAGACATCGATTCATTACCGCAAATAATAACCTTATCCATAGAAAAATTATCAGTTAGATTAAATAATCAATTGAGTGTTGTGGAAAAATTCTCGCCACTTAAAGGAATAGTTTTGTTTGTTTATTAAATTTTATACGTACTTAATGAAATGACTTAAACAATTTTCACATGCCTCAGTTAAAAAACTTCAATTTGTAGAGGTCGATATTCGGAAATGCTATATGGGATTAATTTCTTAAATTGATACTTTAATGAAAAATTTAGTTTTATTTAATAATACTATATAATATTATTTAATATAATGCAAAAATGCCGTATGAACTATAGTATCAAAATAAACTAGACGCGCATTTTTTCCAATTTCAAAAGAACGTAGCTTGTAATTTATAGTAGGGGTATTCGAGAAACGGCTTATATCGGCGTAAATGGCGTAAATGGTATTTGGCGTAAACCGCGTTAAAAATTTTGTATGGAAAATTATTTACGACATTTACGCCTTGATTAAGTGGTGTAAATAAAGGAGTAAATGTGTAAATATAAACAACCCTGGGATGATTATTTATTTCTATTATTTCTGTGCGGCATTTTGCTCCAAATATCGAATAAGTTTTTGTTTTTCACTTAGCTTGGGCATCTTGAATTATTTTCTGCATTGATAGTTTTTTCTGTCAGCTGTTTTCGATTTACAATGAAAACACAGCTGTAGTTTCTGAGGTGCCTTCATGTTCAGCGCAGGCGTAAATATTTTTTTTTACGGCGGCGTATTTTTACACCATTTTTCGAATACCCCTAGTGTGATTCATGCTTTACACAACTGATTAACATTTTTCTTTGGCCAACACCATGTCTCGTCCTTATTCATCTAAATCCCTGTTTGTGAAAATTAACAAACACGTAGCAGAAAATTATCACCAAAATGACATGATGGGACTTAATGATTAGTTTGACATCAACAACTTCGCCAACATCAGCAACAACAAAGAACAGGTGAGGTAAGTGCCAAGTTGATAAAGCCTTTAATGGTATTCCATCAGATATTTCTGTTCATCACGCCCTCTGATTTTGTGCTTTCAAATTCCTGTGTTTTGCCACTCACTGCAACTGGCCTTTCATTACACTGCACGAGTTATAAATTTCAGTTGGTCTCTCACTCCGCGCATATGTTTTCGTTTACATCAGAGTCCTCGTCATTCTTGTTCTCGCCGTTTTCTGACTCCCATATTGTGCAGCTGGCTTCAGCTTTGAATTTACGTGTCTCGCTTGAAAGTCGACTCATGTCTCCCAACCTACAAAAAAGACCAATCAACGGTACTCATCAAATAATTTACTTGACGGATTTGGCGAGCAAATTAGAAAACAAGACTTTGCACTTTCCAAAGAAATTCTATTCATTTATTTATTTATTTTAATGTATTCCGCTACGTGTCTGCTGTCAAAAGAGAAGAATAAAAATACATTGCGTCGCGCTCGTAAACCTTCTTTAAAAAACAAATGTAGCTTTCTTAAATGGTGACTAAATCGAATACATTTTTTTTCGATTTCTTTCTTTGTAATTCAATTTGTTGAAAATTTAAACCTAAAATCAATATCTGTTGATTTATTAATATAAATTCAATATTTGTTGATAAAAAACCAATTCAATGTTTATTAGTTTATGAGTTGCATGTTGGTAACAATTTCAGCGCCGTCATAAACGGAATCCACACAAGCGTACACTCACGCGTACGCAAATAGACATATATTCTTACGGGTACAATAAGAAACGCAACGTTTCCGGCTGACTGCATGTGATCGCACAATTAAAATTCAGACCGTCCAAAGGAAATATAAATTCAATTTTTATCGGTGAATTTTGTTATGAAAAAATTGCAGTAATTTCTGTTTTTGTTATTTTATGGACGTTCGCATCCAAATCCGGCAGTAGATTAAGATGAATTTTGAAAATACAATAAATAAAATAATAAATAGTGAAAAATCCGTTGATCAGTATTTGAGTCCAAATGGATGCCAGTGAAATATTGCTGCTCGATTTTGTGGTACGGTTGGTGACCTTTTGGTATGAATTAAATCTCGTCACAATTGAACAATTTATTTTTATATTTTCATCAGGGAGTGTGGCGAGTGGGTTCGTAGAAGTAAATAAGTAAAACAATTACTATTGGAGAAAATGCATTGCTTATGTTCGACATACACATACTTTTCAAATTTCGTAATTATGGTCAACTGTTAAAAAGAGACATGACATTGAAAAGGCTAAGACGGAATTAAGTAATTTAAAAAAGTTCTGAATTGGAAAAAACCTAAATTTAGTACACTTTTCATGGTTACGCAATCATAACAAAATATTTAAGGACGTGTACAGAGAACTTAAAGACTTCAATCATTATTTTCTCTACCCTTCTCATACTTTACTGCCATCATTTTTGTAGTTTACTGTCAATATATAATCTGTTTATGTTTGGTGATTTATATCTCAACACTAAGAAATTATGAGCAGCAATAAAAAATAGGTAAACAGTCTCCTAATCCTTGCTATTTATGTTTACTCGTTTTTAACATAATTTGAATTGTTCATAAAGATACAGAGGCATTAACTTTTCTGGCACATTAAATTTACATCATGAAGTCATAAAAGCCATCAACGTAGTCAGCTTTAATACGGCCATATCACGGACACAATGCCTATTTGTAGACATAATTTTTCTTGAGATGTGCCAAGGTAATTTAAAAAAACGCAAAATTTTACAAAACCTGATTAAGGGAAAATTGAAGATTATATAATATTGACGTATCCCTAAGGTTTGAATATTTTAATATTTTTACACTTTTTAAGGTTTTTACTTAATATTTTTACACTTAACAAATTCCTCACCGCAAGTTCTATCGAGACGTACTCCAATATCATTAATGCTGAGACATAATTTTTTGTATTTCCTCTTCCTTACATCTTTCAGTTTTCACGGATAAATAAGTGCTTTATTTGAAAGCAGTTTTACATGTAGGCCTTCAGCGCTGGTAATCAGTCCTCGAACCGAAGTTACTGCGTCAGCAGTTCCATTTGTGGTAGCTCAAAGTACCAGTTAAATATTTACCTCGCTCTTAAAAGTAGCAGACGTAACCAAAAACCGGAAGTGATGTTGCACCATTGGTAATGGCAAAAAAGTTGAAGGGAGTGAAGAAAAAGAATGAAGGGAAGAAACGAAGTGATTAACGCCTGAGAACTTTTGCTTTTAAACCTTAACCCATAAACACGAAACCGCGACCAACGACATTTAAACATTGCCGCCACTATGGAGTTCATTCCAACAATAAGCAGTTAAAATATTCAAAGAAATATAGAATATAGAATATAGAAATTTTCCTTATTTTCATTTTAATTATACGGATGAAAAAGTGATTTCTTTATCCGGTTATACGACCTGTAGCCTTTGGTACAACTCTTACATCCTATATATGCTAGTTTTTTGCATTTTGACTGAAATTTGCCGCTCTGAGTAACTTCCGCCAGAGTAACTGCCCCGCAGCCAAAAATTTTAAAATGTACATCCCATGGTTTCTTTTAAACCACAGTTCATAAGGAGATTTATTACTCAAAACTTTTATAGGGGAGCAATTTCTAATTCACGATGCTGTATTCGCAGCTCTAGTCCAAATATATTGTGGTAATTTGGAGTTTTCATGCATGCATCTACTCATTTAAACAGCCACGACGTTATACTGTGGAAAATACGCAACCGTGGTTTGATGGATCTTACCTCTTTCAGCAGCATCTAATTTGTGTTTAATAATGTAAATTACAAACGTTATAACACCTGATTTGTGTTTAATAATGCAAATTTTCGTATACCTCGATTAATCATCGATGAAGTGTATAAAGTAAACTGTCCCACTATGCAAATGAACTCTCATCGGACCACAGTGATCTGTATGTAAGAATTGATATACGTTTTCTGTAAATATTTGGCATAACAGAATCAATGCTTACCTAAAGTTTCTGAAGAAATGAAGAATCATACTACGAAAACGTAGTACTTGTCAAAATAAATGAAAATCCATTGAAAACAACTTAGAACGGTTTTTGGATAAAAAATAATAAAAAACAGGATTAAAAACATGGAATTTCAAACTCAAATGTATACTTAATGCCTGAAACACAACCAAGGCGATTTTTTGCCGATATATAAGTTTTTCCTCCCTTCTCTTAGCGTTCGCACAAAACGCCGACGTAGAATGTCGCTAGCATTTAGCTCTATTAATTTTTCTTAAACGTCCAATTTTATTGAATTATATATTTTTTAATATCAAATGAAATTTTTTAATATCAAACATCGAAAAAATTAGATTCCGCGCCGAAACGAAGTGACGTTTACTCAAGAGAGAGGGAGAGAGCACAGCTACAAATATCGCCAGAATAGAAATAGACCGTAGCTGGCTGCGGCTTGTTTTGCCGCTGGCAAATCCTCTCTCAGCGGAATAATTTTTTTTCTCTATCCCCATAAGCGCAATGTAAATTTTGACATTTGTCAGCGATAAAAACCCTACGCCACCTTGGATGTGTTTATTGCATAAAACTTCAAATCTCCCTCCAGTAGATGTAGTTAGTTATGTAAAAAGAATAGCAAAAAATTAATGTGTTAAATCATTGCAAAATATTAAAAAATATTAACATTTTTCGTATAAAAGTTATGTGGTATTTCTTTGTAAAACAACTTGGCATCTCTGGCCAAACTTTAGTTTTAACACCTGGAGGTTCGGAAAATCTATGCAATTTCTATAACTCTAATAGAAGCAAACTGCAACAACTTCGATGAAAATAAGCTAAATATTATTAATAAATTATCTATTAATCAGTAAATATTTAAATGTAATAAAATAATTTAAAAATATAACACAGTCACTGCAATTTAGAAGTTCATCTCTGGCATAAGATAGCTAGGAAAAGATGGAAATAAATAGTATTTTATAAAGAAATAGCATGTTTTTTATAATTTGTGGAAAACCTCATTTTCCCGATTTTGGTCTTATCAAAAATATCTTCAATATTTTCTCATAAAGTTCTTATTTTTCGCGCCCCACATTAAGATTAGCGAGGTCAATATACGCCTAGGCAACGGTCGCTGTCGCAGTTATAAAAACAAACATTTTAATATAATCTTTTAAAATTCATAATGACTACACAGTATTAACGTACCACCACACTCAGATAAGAACTCTCATAAAAACTTTTTTATTGTTGACACGTTAAGATATTTTGCGTTTAACGTCACGATTTTCTTTCAGTGCTAGGTCTCAGAGACATTATTTGTACTATGTGTTTCAAAAAGATGTTTACGTTTCTCCCATTGTTTCCGAAATATGTTGATATCTTACATCGATAAACTTCAAAATGTATTAAATAGCGCCATCACATTCAAATTTATATAAAACGCGAGCGTCAGCTACTGCGAATGTAATTTGCGAAATTTAATTCAAATTTAATTTCTGTGGTCTATGCATAATTTTGGAATGCCTCTATAGATTTGGTTCATTATTTACAATTTTACACCACTCCAACGAGTTTAGCCTTCTTCGTTGTATTATAGGCAACCGTTTTTTCTTTCTTTTAGAATATAAATTGAATGTAAGGTTTTAAGTTTAAGATTGTGAGTGTTTTAAGCCCTTTATAACACTCAACAGAAGAAATATCTCGGGTGAAATATCATGTTGCTAATCATAATAATAAACATAATCCATCGCTACTTCATCAGTACCTTGCTCCCCCCTTAACTGCCTATATTTAGTTCTCTTTTTCTCTCTCTTTCTATCACTCTCTATCCCTCTCTTCCTATTACCATTAAGACCTTTCTGACTAAATCCTTATTATTTTAATACAAAATATTTCCGAATTTTTACGCCTAAGAACGTATAAAATTAACAACTTCAAAAATAAAACCTCTATTGAGGCCTCTTTCTTCGTCACAATATTTTATTTTCGCCGAGAGCAGAACTTTTTACGTTCTGACGTGCACTATGGAAATTTTTAAACGAGAATAGAACAGATAAGGTTCAACCTTCAACAATGGCACAAGTTTTGCTGCTCTCATTCAACATTTCAGGGCAACAATTACTTCGATTAGAAATCAGAGCAGAATTTTGTTTATATACCAAAAATAGTGAAGAACGTGTTTTTAGAATTGAACGAAAAAAGTGCAAAACTTCCAAAAATAATTAGGTATATCTTTTGCCCATTTCCATCCTACTTTGCGCTACAATTTATCTACAATTTTTTAGGTCATCTTAATAACTTTGCCTTAATGGAAGAAAGATTTTTCAATTAAAATTAATAACAAAATGCAAAGCATGTCTCAGTTTTTTAATGCCATTTTTCATTATCCAAAATTACGCATAACTTACTCATTTATTCATTCAGTAATTAAAAATAATATGTTCGATGGTCGGGTTAAATCATTTCAATAAAAAATTTTAACAAATATTTACCGAATAAAGCCCAAGGTGAGATATTGGAAATTAATATATCCTGAATACAAAATGTGTACCCATTTTGGGCTTAATTAAGTTGTTCAGATATTTTAAAATTCTTTTGGGAAAATTAAACGAAGTTCACAACGAAACGAATACCAAAATAAAGCTAAAAGGCGATGAAATAAGGTATTAAGAGTGCTCATTATTTCAGTGTGCTCTTATTTCTCGAGAGGATTTACTTCCGCATTGAGTACTACATGTTATTTGTGCGTATTCTTTTAAACTGTTTGACATTAAAATTAAATTTTTTTTGTAATATTGAATCTATTACAATATTTTTGATGATCAAAGATATTAATTTAATAATTTAGTCGGTAAATTTAGTGAAATATAAAATTTCTGCCTCTTAATATTGTGCTATTATTTCTTAGTACATTATTTGTAATTAAAAAAGAATTTATTATTTCGAGAAAAGGAAATCATAATTTTATTAAATATAAAAAACTGAAAGCAGAAGCAGACGTTGTGTGAGATATCAATATTCAAAATTGATTATTATATAACGAAATAATTAGTGAATCTACACAGCCATCGCGAGACGTTCTCATAAAAAATTAACAAAAAAAGTACACCACACTATTTTAACAACTTATTATTATTTCTAAAAAAATAGTTAACCTTAATCTTTGCTCTAACAATATCTAATTATAATAATTATTTTAATAGTTATTTCTGTTAAAAAATAAACCAACATCTTTAGATGTATTACATAAATAAAAATTTAATATTCTAATACTTAAAAAATTTAGAGATTTTGTTTACCTTGTAAAATTTTATATCCAAGTTTACTATAATTATAAAAAATGGGCGTAATGTGCTCATTGGTAAGTGTGGTCACAATTATATGGAAACAGTCATATTCGCGCCCATTGGCTCTTCAACATATGTGTATTCTTTGCCTAATTTTGGCTTTGCAGAAGGTATATTTATGTTTATGTATTCTTATGTATTAAAGTATATTTATGTATTCTTTGCCCAATGGCTCTTCAACATATATGTATTATTTGACTCTATAGGCAGTTTAGTATTGAAGTTGAAGTAGTGTTTCCGAGTTTTTTGTAAACCAGAAGAACTTAACTCAAAAATCTTGCTGTGATTGAAGGCGTACAAATTAGAGCGGTATGGTGGGCTACGAGCGCCTAACATTTGTGCGATGTTGAAAGCAGAATATTTGTTCGCCACACATTATTTAATAATAAGAACTTAAAGAAGGAAATAAGTACACCAAATATTGTAGAATTCCGTTTTTATATCCTATTCCTTTTAAAAAAGGAAAATAGGATATATTAACGTTGATACTAAGTTTGTAACGCAGTGAAGGAGCTACAATAGATATAGAAAAGTACATATATTCTGGCTCAGATTGATCCCCTGAATCGATTTAGCCCAGTCCGACCGTCTGTCTGCCTGTCCGTGGAAATCACGATTGCAAGAGAACGAATGAATGATCATGAAATTTGGTATGAATGTTTCATGTTACAATAGGCTGGTTGGTATTGAAAATATGCGAAATAGGATAATCTTCGCGCCCACTTTTGGTATTTAATATGATTTAAATCGTGTTTAGAGCTGAATTTATCAGCTCCCAGTACGAACTTAAAGGTGAAATTGTATATACGAGTCTACTATCTAATTTGAAAATATAATCAAAAAAATGGGTGTGGTCCGCCCACTAGAGACAAAATTAATACAAGCGTACAGGCATGAAAATAGAGATATTGACATGAAATTTGGCACAAATATTCCCTGTCATCATAGGATGGGTGATGTTGAGAATGGGCGAAATCAGAAAGCTGCCACGCCCACGCCTCAATTAGAACTGTTTCACAAAAATGAGCGTTGAAAAGAACAAATAAAGCATGAATTTTGGTACATATATTCTATGTTATCACAGGCTGGTTATAAAAGTAAATATAATAATTTAAATATAAATATCTAATATATTTAAATAAACCGCCGACATTTTATTTGAACGTTGTTATCATGAGATTCGGGAATAGGATATATAAGCTTCGGCCTGGCCGAAGATAACGTTCTTACTAGTTTTATTTCGTTTCCTGTGCGTGGATTTGTGTCAGAATAGTGAAAGTATAAACTACAATTAATAAATTTTGGTAAAAATTAAAATCGTTCTTCAAGTAGTTCTGTTCGGTTACGGTCTACTAAGAACTAATCCGTTCGACGTGGTTAATTCTTGTGAAAATCACTTTACCAAAGTGTTTAAACTGCCCGCTTGGTGGATGTAAGATAATGCGAAAGAGATTTCGGATGAATAAATTGGACTCTGGGGCTCCTGTTTTTAAAGCCAAGAAGGAAAAACTAAAATGTGACAGATACCCGCGCCTTTTTCGTCGCTCGTAATTTCTTCATTCTTTATACCCAAATAAACAAAAATGAAAACGGAAGAAATGTACAAAGCTTTGCAGTGCATTTTTTATATATTTCTAATTTTAATAGTCTAGTTTAAGAACCTTCACCCAAATACGACTTAATCCAGCTTATATAATAACTAACCCGCGTGAAAGTGACTTGATTGACGCGTAAACACTGTTGTCCTGGTTGCCGAGACATAATACCAATAAGTTCTTCAGTTCCATTTTTGAATATGTGGCCACTGGTATCACCATAACAAGTATCCATTGTTAACCCAGTGAAGATACACATTTGGTCTTCTTCCATACGCTCTCTTGCTATTACTCTTCTTCCACGCGCATTTACAATTTTACGCTTACAACGATCATCACCGACGACCCTGAGAGGCTTAGTAAAGTATGTCGGTGGGGATGTGTTGCATGATTCCCCGAAGCGAATAAATTCTAACCGTGCATTGTAGTAAGATTGCCTTGGAACGCCCTCACCGGGTAAGCGAACAATCCAATGTGGTTTGCACGAAGTTTCTTCCATAAATTTTATCAAAGCGATGTCATGAGATCGTTTATTTAGGTAACCAACCCAATTATAATCCCTTTTGAAGGATGGATGGACGATTATTTCGGTTTTGTTAATGACGTAACTCTTAGAGCAAGAACTGTTAAAGTGCCCACCAACATCTACGACCACTGAATTTGCACTACGAAAGCCACATCATCAGATATTGAACAATTTGGTATTTGCAAATACTTACTTGTAGACACAGCGGGCGGAAGTCAAAATCCAATTTTTAGCTACAAACGAGCCACTGCATACCGAACACTGCCTCCTTTTGGTGATGCTCAACCTTACCATAGATCGTGCTGAACTAAAGTCAACCGTCTCAAACTGAAAAATTAGTGATCAGAATTGGTCGTAAAATTTTTTCCTAAAATTGTGACTTGATTTACCGATGGACGTCCAAATAGCACGCATTTAATGGTTTGCGAATCAGCACTTACTTTGGCGCCAACTGCGGCCAATACGAAAATAAAAACCAATGAAATCTTCATTTTAAGGAGCCATAAGAACTTTTTCAACTTGAGCTAGAGAAACTCTGTATTAAACTGTAACATTATACTACCGGCTTCACGATATTAATATATCTTATGATTTCCTTATCTTAGATAAGGAAAGTTATACTCTCATAATTTCAGAAAGATGCTAAGGAATAATCCTCCGTTAAGAAATAGCGTGTTTTTCTATGATCTATGAATTTACTCATTTACTCTTTTCTGGTTTCATAAATAATATCTTCAATTCCCATAAAGTTCTCCTTTCTCGGATCCTACTGTAAAATTAATGGTGTTAATAAACGGAGAGATAATGAGTTATCGGCGCGGTTATAAAAACAAACAATTCAATCTAATGTTAACAATTATAGTGTTAACAGCAACAATATTTATATACCACTATATTCATGATAAGAAATCTCATAAAAACTTTCTTCAAAAACGCTAAGGTTTAAGACGTTTGACGTCACGATATTCTTTCAGTGCCAGGTCTTTGAGAGGCATTATTTGTATTATGTGTTTCAAAGAGATGTTTACATTTCTCCCATTTTCTCCGAAATATATTGATATATTACATCGATAAATTTCACAATGTATGAAATAGTGTCATCATCAAATTTATGTAGAGAGAGTCGCGAGCATCAACTACTAGGAATGTAATTTGCGAAATTTAATTCCAATTTAATTTCTATGCATAATTATTGAATGCTTCCATAGATTTGGTTTATTATTTACAATTTTTCACCACTCCAACAAGTTTAGCCTTCTTCCTTGAATTATATGCAACAGTTTTTTGTTTCTTTTAGAATATAAATGAGATGCGAAGTTCGTGTTTCAAGTCTATTATAATACTCAAAAGAGAAAAAATCGGAGGCGCGATATTATGTTGCTAATCACAATAATGAACTTAATAAAATCACTACTTGATCAGTAGCTTGCTCTTTCTCTATATATATTTATTTCTCTCTCTCTCTCCCACTTTCTCTTTCTCTAAGAGTATTGCCATAATGTACTTTATAAAAAAAATTAATAGTTCCTTATTATTTTAACACAAAATATTTCCGAATTCGTCACCTGCGCGCGTATAAAATAAACAATCTGAAATATAAACTCTCTAACGGGAATTTTTTCTTTCGCCACAATGCTTTACCTCACTCAGTACAGAATCTTTTATGATCTGATGTGCACTGAGTAAATTTTACACAGTTTTCAGACGAGAATAGAACAGAAAAGGTACAACTTTCAACGAGGGTGCATGCTTTTCAAGTTTTAAGAACAGCAATTACTAAAATTAAATATTACAGTATTGCCTCGGTTGTGCTGGACTCACATAGGATCTTAGCTAAATCCCGCTGATTGCGCATCGAGAGGTGTCGAACCAATTGAACTATTGCAACACAAACAATTGAACAAAACTTTTTAATTTTGGCTTACCTTTAATTGTTAAATTTTTATTTTTTTCAACAATTCTTTGTTACATTATTGCTCATATTGTTGCGTGTTTCATTGAAAAAACAATTGCTTTAGTTTTACATTACAAGAGTTATATCGGTGGTAACACCGTTTGTATTTTGCAGATAACTTCAAACTGCATCCTTTAAAGCGCCAATTAAAATAAAATGATCGACTTATTTACAGATGGACGTGTCAGCAAATTAATAATAAAAATTCATTCATTACAGCCCATTCTATTGAAATACAGTACAGAGAAGAAATAATTCCTTTAATACAAAGTTCTTTTAATACAGGCAAAAAATGGTTATATTAACTTAAAATTAAAAATGTCTTTCACTAGCAATGACCTATATTGATCCAAGAATTATTGAATTCAATTGTCTATTCATTATTAACACTTTTACATTTCAAATCAGTCGTTATTACTTCGGAAAAACATTTTCTTAGTCCTTCCTCCTTTGTTTGGTCCATACATAGGATTTTTACCACTCCTCTCAGTGATCCAAGTGATTCACTCAAATCTCTGTCGTTTTCAGTTTAATGTTCCTCTAACGATGCTTTAAACCCCTGCAGTTATTCAGTGCAATAACCGCACTATATTTGCCATCAATTTTCGTTTCATTGCCGTAGTTGGTGCTTTTTTTTATTGCGGTCACAGGTCGAGAAAGCATTGCGCTTTCCATCGATTGAAAGAATCCATGGTGCTTTAGGGGTCTAACAAATTTTCGATTTGTTAGATTTGGGTGTCGTTTATTACTTGCCTCTTTTCAGTGTCTAAGCTATAGTATTTATCTTTTCTTTTACCACTTTGCCTGCTTTATCCTCTTCCGCCCCTAAAGCCAGGAAGTCTAACTGGTTGTAAAAAAGAGACCGGACAAGTCTGAACTTTTAAGCGTAATATCGTTAGTAGCTGCTTTTTTGTCTATTCTTTTTCTTTTTTATATATTTTGATATCAATGTAGATGCCAACGAGAAAAATATTCCCCAGGAGAAATAAGAAGATATGAAATAGATCTCTTGGAGAGATTTGCATATAACCGTACCTGCAGTAAATAGTTTGGCTCATGGTTTGAGTGGTAACCGGATCTAAGTGGAGCAAAATCGGGCAACATGAAGTGAAAAGGTTGTTATTAAGACACCGCAATCTTTGAGAGGTATCTCCGGTCCTTAATAATGCCGCATTTTGAAATAACGAAACTGGTTAGTTTTGAAATTAGCACTAGTATAATAAACAGAAATTCTTGAATCACATTTTACTATGTTTATAATACATAAGGCAGGTCAAAGAAAACGTTTTTTAAATAAATTTAATTGCATATGGATTTAGGTAACCGGTTCTGAAGTCCGGTTTTTTAGTATAACTACCCTGGAGTGCATATAACGATTCCTAAACTCCACAAAATATTACATTATATGAAGTAACGACAGCAAACATAGACAATAGCATGTAAGGTAAGGTTAATTATTTCTAAAATATAATTGAAAATTTAAACGGTAAAATCCCATTCACCGTTGGAATATTGCGTAATCGATGCCGTTTCCCTGAATGTTTCTTTTTGGCGGAATAACGTCTATATGTCCCGCGACGGCTTAATTGATTGAAGATGATTTCTTATGTCTCTATTCAAAGCACTTGAAAGCCAACCGCATTACCTACACGAACTAAGTTTTGCGTTTTTCAAACAAAAATTTCTGGGAAGAAGGAAAGAAGAAGGTGAAAAGATGGGTATGAATCACTTTATTCTAACACTTCCTTTGCCCGTGACTTCTTGCTCTTACGGCTTTAAAGGTTGGACTTCAAAAAGTCATTTTTTATCTCTTGCATCATTATGCTTGATTACAGGATCAGAGAAGTCCATATGACAAATGAAGATCGCAATTTATTTTGAAATATTTTTCAGACCGAAATTTTTTTATATAGATAAAGGTGCATGGATCTGGTGCTTGCAGGCAGTGAAGCTAAACATGAAAAAGACGGAAAGAAAGAAATGAAGTAAATATATTTCTCTGTGGTGCATTTCAGGATATGACTGAAATAACTTCGGACAAAAATTGCACCCACCTTCCACCTCTATACAACAATTCCACTCGCCTTCGTACCCTACTTGACTACGTAAATCTCGATTATAAATTTGAATTATTTTGACTGTCAGAGAACTGTTGCCACCTCAAGTCATATTTATGACCTCTATAATAAATACTACGGAGCGAAGTGAAAGTGAAATATTGAGTGACTTCTCAATATTTTGTCAGCATACTCCATCAAGCAGAGATTTTCAAGGCTCCTGTAAATTTCCATCAATTATTTGAGATTTGGAATCATAAAATTAAAATTTTAGTTTCAGTTTAACATATTTTTAATATTTGGAATATTTTGTTTATTTTTAAAATAAACCAATTTATCTCTCAACAAATTAAAATTTCGGAAACGTTGTTGTGAGGAATTTTAGCAAGAGAGTTGATATTATGAAAAAATTCCTGAATTAAGCTGAATTTATAGTAGATAACAATGAAAATTTCCCCCAGAAAGCGGTAATGAAGTTTTTGTAGAAGCGCATTTCAATGGAAATCCACAAATTCTATTTCAGGTTGAGAAATTATTTTCAATGAATTTTATAACAAATGGAGATGCCAGAGATTTAAAATGAAGATCATTTAATTATTTGTGATATAAAATATTGTTGAAGATTAACTCATATTTACTCTACGCCAATTGGTCAAATGAATCCGGAGCATTGAGTCCCTCAAATTTTAAGAAACAAGGTGAAGAAAAACCAGTAAGAACGCTAACATCGGCCTAATCAAAGGTAGAGTACATACCTACACCCATAATATGTATTCATATTGTGATCCTAATAATCAATGGTTCATTCTATACTGCTGTATAGTTCTGGCTGTATTTGAGCGATTGCCTGTGCGATAGCCGGGGGTCAATTCATGTCATCTACGAGCGATAACCATATCTTCAAATTGTTCGTGCAGAATCTCGATCATGGGCGCGCTATACGAGCGTACTCCCGTCCTAGGACCACATGTCTTCTACATCCATATCAATAAATTTGGATCTAAATAAGTCTGTCGTCATCGTTCTGGAGGGTGTGCTGTTGGCGGTGATGGCCTCACCAACATGGTTTTCGAGAAGGCACGGACCAGTGATGTCACCGGCCCAAAATCCATTCCAGGCAGTAATCTTCCCTGAATGAATTACCATATCGTAGACTTCATGTGGGTTGAAGTTGTTTCATATACGGTAATTACACTTGTTTATATATCCATTCATCGCTTTACGTCTCGTCGGAAAAGATGATTTTTACCAAAGTTGTGATTCTCTTCCAAACGCTCCGAAGCCCAGGCAGTGAACAGATTCCACTATACGTTTAACCTGAGCACCTGCCGTGTTGGCTTAATCTCAGGGCGGGCCATCCCGCACGGGGTTGCAAGTGCGAACTTTGTGAACGCACCTTTTTTCACTATATGGCGACAACCAACGCCCACTGCCTCCGGGTTACCAAGCCGTGGCATATTGTACCTTTGGAGGCCATATGCATGGTATGGACACTCCACTCAAGGTATCGTCGAGGCCGATCTAAAACCTCTACCGGATTATTTGGTCCGGCACCTGGTAATGTATTGTGCATTACCTCACCCGAGCATAAGCTCGTACCCGCGTAATTTTGGGTACAACCACAGCCACCACGAAGCTCCCGAAGGGCCTACCCAATGACAAGCATGTGGGGCTTGGAATATAAAGCCAGATGGTGTAGCTGTTAGCATACGCTATCAGTACACATACTGGCTGTTTCCCCAGATGGTGTAACTATCAGCCTAAGCTGTTAGCACACATACTGGGGGAATGAATCTCATTTTGCTTGTCTCCCGTGGTACCAATTTAAAGCCATATGGTAGGCTCCGGAACCCGGGAGTACCACAATCGTGGTAAGTGACCGTCTCATACCCCAGGTCACTGCCATTTTGGGCCCAAGCACCCGGGACTGGCACCCTAGCAGGCAGTGAACAGACGGCGTTGTCTGGGCAGTAACTCTGAGTTCATCGATCAGTTGGATCTTATATGAAGGGTAAGTCCCAGCCCTGAGCAAAGCTCGCCAAGTCGAAGTCTGCAAGAGATTGAGTTCCTGTCACGGTGAGGAATGGACTGTCTTTGATTCTCTGATTCTGACAGTTTCGTGGTTCGCGGCAATGTTCCTAGCCTGCGCTCCATTGATGCAAGAGGGTTGACTTATTTCTTATCGAATTGGTCATATCTTTGAAAGCCCGCGTCTGCTGTAAAATGCTGTAAAATTACACTCGCAGTAATCCATGCGCACATGTACTATTATTTGGCATATATTCACAAAAAGGCAACGACTAACTCCTCAATCAGCCTACCTCCTTATGGCCGCAAGCAGCCAACTAGATTAATCTACCTCGTAAATAAAATGTTAAGAGTAGCCTCCTTGAAAAATTATAGAAAGGTTGGAATAATATTAATATTGTTATTATTAATAATATTAATAATAACAATAATAACTTCAGCGGTGCAGCGGAGGCGGCTGGAGGAAAGGGTGTCATTATTATCTGCATAAAATTAATATATCCAATATGTCATAGTACAATACGATAAAATAACGTATCTCCGATATGTCACATCACGATTAATTGTGTTTCGAAGTATTTTTTGGAGAAAAAACAAGAGACAGAGCTGGAACAGGATATAGAGGGATAGCTCCGTAGCTTTTGTAGCGTAGTGTCTGCAGCCTGAAACGATTGTTTCACATACACATGAAACGCTGTAGAAGTTTTTAGGCGATTTAGGTGTTTTGTGTTGTATGAACCAATATCGAATCTCATGGCAACGAAGTTGAATAGCGGTAAAACAAATAAAATTTTGAGTTCGCTTAAAATATCTGAATAGTTTTCCAATGCTAGTTGCGTTATGATGAGAATTTCAGAAACCAATGCGATTAAGTTAAAAGTAGACCAAGCAAATGAAGAATGGAGTTCATTTGGCAATCTTATTGATCTCTCATATATAGCTATATCGAATGATTTTACACAATATATTAAGCTATATTTTTTAAGATATTGCCAATAATACAATTTAACTGAAAAAGTTATTTATTTCCAATAAAAAATACTGTCCAATATCTGGTTCAAATTTTATTTGATTAAGCTATTTTTAATTTATGGATTCTTATCGAAAGATGATGCTGAATAGTGTTGCTCGTGAATTTTCTGACTTTAATTTAAATCGCTGGACAAGATTACATCCAGATGTGTCGCCCGTACATCACCCGTACATCACCATTTTAACTAAAAACAACAAGCACAGTAAATACAGTTAAAAGTAGTAGAGCCAAATCCCATATTAAAGAAGCTTATGGTTAGTATTGTGTTCCGACGCACCTCTGTACCACCGTAATATTGCAACCTTGTCAATGTGTGTCACCTCTTCTGTTACTTCAGCGAGCCGCTTTCGAACTTCTCTACCTAGGCGACAAATGTCAATTATTGTCGCTGATATCTCAAGATTCTTTGTTGGGAAATCGTTAATTCAACCAGCATATCGGAGAATTTTATAACCAGTGTAAATTATATTTTGTTTTTACTTTGTTATTGAGATTTATAGTGAGCGTTGTCGGTACAGTTGACACCACAGTCCCATGCCACCCCGATCAACCTAATCCAAAATAAACCACTTTAATACCATTATTTGGTCTTTGTTCGATGCAACAACCGCTGCCGCCGATCTCCTTGCGCGTTATCTTCGTCGTTATCGCGGTGACTTTCTCTCAAGGGACGTTTTGCGTCCGGTCGCAAGCAATTGTTTGATCCTTGTGGTGCGGGTAAAATTACTCTTAAATTCGTGGTTGAAAAAGCCGCACATATTGTGAGTAGAATAGGAATAAACGGAAACTTCGAATAAAATGCAGCGAACGAGTAAGAGAGAGAGAGTGAGAGAGAATTGAAATTGAACAAATAAATTAAAAAGGAACAAATTAATCTGATCGATACTATCACGCAGGTACCTACTAGGATATAGATGTATATTCTTATAAATAAATGCAATTATTATCCTACCCACATCACCGTTTAGTCACCATTACCACCAGTAATTATTTTTGTCACCATTAATTATTTCTCGAATATTATTGAATTTATTCTTTAAATGCTATGTTACGTCTTTATTTAAAAACTATACATTATTTTTTGTATCTTTTTCTCTTTAACTATTTTGAAATATGTTAGTATGTCGTAGCAGTCCGGCTTCCGCGCGTCGCAAAGAAATAGGAGCGTTTGATAGATATTGATTTATAGATATTTTAATACTGTGGTAGCAATACTACTGCAATAGCTATCACGAAGGTGAAAACATTTTTCCAGAACAACGTTTTACCTTTGGAATGTTTTTTTTCAATAAATTAATACTCTTCCCTTTATCGTTGAATGCAGTTTGTTTGTTTAAGGGTTGGCGATAGTTTACCAAAACTTCCAACAGCACTAATAACGCAATGAACGCATTTGCGATCAAAGGAGAAATTTAATCATAGAAGTTAAAAGATCATAAATGCGAATATTATTGGCATAAATCCAAAGCAAAAGCACAAGGCTCCAAATGTTACAAAAGTATGTTTTAAAATTTTGAAATAACTGGAAATTTAATGAAAGTCAGCTTTATAAATATTTGAAGAAACAGATATATGTAACAGAAAAAAAGAAAAGCAAAGAAGAAAACGTAGAAATATTAGTGAAAATCAATGAACGTTTGCGTTGGATGCGTTTTCATAAAAATCAAACGAAAGGATGCGTTTTCATAAAAATCAGTCACGCTGTTCAAGAAAATTGGCTAAAATAAATGACTTCTGTACAAAAAGGATTTATAATAATCTCTCTTAATGAACAACACTCTTCGTCTCTCATGAAATATCGCCCGACTTTTACAAAATCAATATCGTGTAGATCCCTTCACCCACAACACATAGAACAGATTTGATGCAATCTGGGGTCGCTTCCAATGTACTTTATTTGTACCTGACAACTCATTCGAAAAAAAGCTAAAGGTTGAACTTCTGACCAAAACTATGAGAAATTTTAAGGTTTTAGAAATTGGAAACAAAAACTTCGTTGCACCTGCAACGAAACACAGCAACTGTTGCTGAGTAAAATGGAATGTCTAGGAGTACTAAAGAAATTATTTTCCCTTACCCTTGTCAAAAAAACTAGTAAGAACGTTATCTTCGGCCTGGCCGAAGCTTATATATCCTATTCCCGAATCTCTTCTAGAAACAACGTTCTAATAAAAAGTCGGCGGGTTAGATAGATATATTATATATTTATATTTAAATTATTATATTTATATTTATAGCCAGCCTGTGATAAGAAAGAACATTCGTGCCAAATTTCTTGCTTTATTTGTTCTTTTCAATGCTAATTTTTTGTGAAACAGTTCTAATTGAGGCGTGGGCGTGGCAGTTTCTTGATTTCACACAATTTTCATCACCACCCATCCCATGATGACGGAATATGTGTGCCAAATTTCACGTCAATATCTCTATTTTTACGCCTGTACGGATTTTGTCTCTAGTAGGCGGGTCACGCCCATTTTTTGATTATATTTTCAAATGAGGTAGTAGTAGGAAGTTGTCCGATTTTTCCCATTTTCAATACCAACCAGCCTGTACTAACACGAAATATTCATACCAAATTTCATGATCATAGATTCATTCGTTCTCTTGTAATCGTGATTTCCACAGACAGACAGACATCATTCTAAGCCAGAATATATATACTTTCCTATACCTGTCGTAGCTCCTTCACTGCGTTACAAACTTAGTATCAACGTTAATATATATTTCCCCCTTTCTTAAAGGGAATAGGATATAAAAAAGAGCTACATTATGTATCGTCTTATTCAACGGCATAAATAAAACATAAACCGGAACGAAACTGCCTTTTAAGCTCGACGAATTAAAAAGACGTAGTTAGCAAGATTCGGCTCTGAACGAAGACGGGAGCGAACTAAATTGCAAACAAAAATGTGCTGGACATAAGTCCTGTCGAGCTGGCAACTGATTCACTAATACGTAGGTGTTTAATATGGCGCACTTAATATTACAGTTTACTTTTTTCAGAATTTAAGTCTACTTAACCAACTAAGCAATCTTTTGTCACAATTATTCTGAAAAAGGTTCATACAGGGTACATTGTAGTAGTGGTCGTACCGCGCCATTTATTTTCATTTCTAATATTCAATGAATCATAATGTATCATATTTCAGCTTCAAATGTTCACTGAAAGGTGAAATTTTTTTACAATTTTATTCTATAAAAGACCATATGGAACCATACGGAACCATATGGAATCGTTATAAATTCAAACCTAAATGAACAAATAAGAACTCTTACTTTGGCCAGGCCGAATCTTATACATAAATATAATAAAAATTATATATATAATATAAGTTTATAGCCTGATCTCAATAGTCCCTTTCCATGTCAAATTTCTCCTTTCTTGGTTGATTTGGATCTACTAACTCATCCTCAACACAGCTTTACTCAAAAGCTGCACACGTAAAAAGCTGATATAGCATAACAGTGGTCGGGTCACGGCTTCTCTTTATGTATTTACAATGTCTAACATTGCAATCTCGGCTATACAATTTCAGCTTCAAGCCCGACTTTGCAATTTTGTTAAAAAGTAGGCACGCCCCTAGGCCGATTTCGATAAATTTCAATGCGAAACAATTTATGATAATAGAGAATCATCATGCTACATTTATATGTGCGATATAGGTTACATTATTGTTAAATTCCTTCAGAAATCGTTAAAAAAGGAATGCCCATGTAGATATGTATGTATTATGTGCCACAAGTAAGCGGGATTTCTCACCCAACTTCGGCTCTTTTCCATGATGAAACAATTTTATGAATGAGAATTATCGTGCCGTATTTCATGACTATACCTCCAATCGCTGTCCTATAATGAGGTTTTTTCATAACTGCGACTCTGGACGGTATTAGCTGACAGAAAAACATACAAGCAGACACGTATACAGAGAAACAGAAAAACGAATGGGCCATATACTCTGAGCCATAATATGTATATTACTCCATGCCTGCTACGCCATTATCATACGACAGAATAAATCTATTATACCCATAATATTCGCAAAATTTGATATAAAAACCATAACAATCTGAGAAGCAGATTATTAGAGGAGAAAAAACAGAAAACCTCTGAAAAATTTTTAAACAAAAATAAAAAATCAAGAAAATTAAAGAAAGAATCTTAAAGCAAATACAAGAGCCCATATAATATATTATCTATAGGATTTTATAGACCCATAAGCAGAAAACGAGGAAAGGAGGGATATATTCCTGAACAATAAAAACCAATTATCATAATAAAGGCAAACAATTTGTACCAAATAATATTAAATCTGCTCCTAGATGAATATGAAAAGCATTTGTTTATTGCTTTTAGGGTTATCGACGCGATGTATGGTGTATGCATGTTTTTATTTGTGGGCTTGTGCAAAGTGTGAAATGACCAATTGCCTTCAAGCTGTTTTCAATGTTTTCGGGCCATGTTAGGAGGATATGTATACGAAACGAAAATGACATGACAGAAAAACTAAAAACAAAAATCATTTTCATTTGTTTTTCTTTTAATATTTTTTCTTGGATTTTTTTTTGATTGTGAGTTCTTTTCAACAGAGGCAATGCAAACACACACGTGTACACAATTCGACCTTTACACAAAAACCCACCCATTGGAAGTATTTTTTAAAATTGCTTAGAAAAGATCTGGTTTCGGGAAGGAATAGAGGGCATAACTCGTCAACATTGTTTTATGTCAACATTGTTTTATGCTTTTGCAAAAGAGTAGGATAATGCAACGCGAAAACCTCGTCCATTTAAGCCTTTTTGTAAGCCTACAAGTAAGCCTAACAGTGCCATTACGGTTTGCTTCTGATTTTCTAGATTTTCATCGATTCTTTAATCCTTAATAAATAAGCCACAAATTATTTGTTTGCTTGTACTACCAAATGCATTAATGTATAAATGTATAAATTTATTACTGGGCGCAAATTTCTTATTTTTCAAAGCAATAACACCTTCTTTTATTGAAGAAAATTTAGTTAAACTACTTATTCTGAATTTTTTTAAAATTTTTTCTATTTTTGAAGCAAAAGTCTACCGGTATTTAAAAGAAGAGTTTTCAATTTTGCAAAAGCAACATTTTTATTGTTTTTTTTTTAAAATTTATAATCTAGAAAACAAAAACTCTCGAAAACAAAAAAATGTCGTAAAGCAAAAATTTATTTATTAAAAAAGCATAATTTTTCTAAACCAAGGTTTGTCATATATCATGTAACTCCTTTACCACGTACTTTAGAATTGCATTGAAAATGCTTAAAACTGCATAAAAAATGAATGCATTTCTCATATATTTATATATATCTATATATATTTTTCTTTTAAATTTTCTAAATGTATCCAAACAGAAAAAACACCAAAGGTCTTTTTTAATCCTTAAACACGCAAGGATTCTAATCCTTTACTTCTAGGATATACTTTCATCGAACCCCTGGTTAAAAGTCCGTTCACAACTGAATCCTACTAAACACAATTTGTTTGATGACGGGCCAAACCAACGTACGGTAATCTATAGCGTTTCTGTGAGTTAAAATCCTAGCTGGCACGAAATTCAAGTATTTCTGGTGCCGACCGGTACTGGCAGCACAATTTTATCGCCAGCATCGAAACTATAATGAAATGAACCTAGAGACAATAAAAGACGTAAACAACAGAGAGACAAAGTATTAAAAATAAATTCCTTTATAATTTTTCTCTTAAGCAGCTGAACTTAGGAAATGAAATAAATTAACGAGTTCGCTATAAACCCCAATGCTGAGCACCAAAGTACTAAAAACAGAACACTGAGTGAATCCTCTTTTTTACATTTAATCATTCGAACGATGATTAGAAATCGACCTTTACCGAAAGAAGCTGCTACTTTTATGTCAAATGGTCTAAACAGACTATACCAATTTGTTTTTGCTTTTGTTGGACCGCCTTTGCCTGAGGGACGGGGCCGAGGAATTTTACTGTTATTTTTGAGACTAACGTCTGCTGGGAATCATGGTATTTATAGACTCTTGATTTAATTGGCATAATTCAGTGCTGGTCTTATAAGTAAACTGATGACATTGGTCATGTTGTTGTTGCGCTGCCTACCTACTCGCTGCCTACCGCTACTGCCGGTAGGCAGCTAGTAGTAGGCAGCGGTATGAGTTTGTGGAGCACCAAAAGTTACCAGAGATACTTTAAAATAGTGAATTTTCTCTCCATTAAAAAGTTAAGTTTCTTCATATCCTTAGCTTCTTAAAATTTAGGACTATTTTATATGTAAAAATGTAACCAAAACATCCTAGTTTTAATCCAGTTCTGAACTTCAAACGCGTGTTTATTATAAATATAATTTTTTATATTTATTCATTTTTACGTCTACAGCGGTCAACCCAACCAACGTTTTATAGTCTTGTGATGTACAATTTTCTGAAAATGAAACTTTACTAAAATAATTGCCAATTTTTTAATTTTTCGTAAACGAAAGCCAAATAAAAAAAAACAAGCAAACACGCTAACTACAGACTGATCGAAGTTTATACACTCATATACATATACATATTCGTACATATTCGTATTATAATTTCATAGTTTGATTAGCGGACCATGCCGGACAAACACCCATCACACCCCTTTCCAATATTACATTTCCCTTTTTCCTTTTTTGGGTTAATTCAGATCTACTGTCTCAACTTCAACACATCTCTTAGAAATGTCCATTAGTAGCATAGTTTAATTGAGTAATTTGGTTCGCTTTTATTGTTTCGGAATCGAGTGAAAATAAAAACAGAAGAATGCATAAAATTCAAACCATACTCAACACTCAAACCAGACTCAAGTTAATTAATTTCAGGAAATGGAAAGGGCCAAAATACAAATTTTAAAAACCAAAGAATATTTGCATATGCATTGGACCACATGATAGTTCCGTTTACAATATTTCTTCCTTTATATCAAGCATAAAACATAAAGAGGCAATATAGAACTTCGAAATTCGAACCAGGGATGTGAACTGCCAAAACCGAAAGTATTTTTGGTTTTTCTTTAACTTCCCAACAATAATTCCAAAGGAATTTTTTGTTTTGGTTTTGTCTAAAACTATTTCAAGGAAACATCATATGTGTCTGACCGCGATTGCGATTGGTCACGTTTTGAATTTGAAGGAAATGGGTGTTATTGAGAATATTTGACGATACATCGACCCATCATATTGGAATAAGGTTTTCTCAAATTATGATTCCTTCAGACGAAGTACGCTAATTTTTAAGTAATTTTTAAGTATTTTAACTGTAGATGATTTCGAAGGCAAAATTTTGTCATCCAGTTCTGTCGTTAAAATGTTGGAAATTACATAAACATGTAGGTTAAATCACGTTAAGCAACATAAATAGGTGCTATTCTCTTCTGAGTTCTTTTATATTCAATACAACTTATAATAATAGAGAATAATTCTGCCACATTTTGTGTGAATATTTCTTTTCGTTCTCCTGCAATCGACAGAAAGAAAAATAAACGGGACATAGGTAACTCGACTTCATTTTCCATACTTGCGACGACTCGATTTTCAATAAATTTGCGTTTCTTTATCCATGAGTCAAAGAATTCTTAATTTCTACTCATTGTTGATTTTTCCGCATTCTCTCCACCTCTCCAGAGTTAATTACATTTATTTGCATCAGTTCGTTCAACATTTTATAATTAATTAGCCCTCCGGTAGTTTGTTCGTTGGTATGCGCGTACATGTGGCCGTTAGTATACGTATAAACGTAGTATAATTGTAAACATCCGTATGTGTATTCGACTGAAAACATATCCTCTAAGATTTTGCTGGATGAAGTTTAACACGAGAATTTCAGAGTTGGCTCTAACTAAAAAATGAGTGGTTTTGCTTGTGTATTTGCATCTGTGTGTGCACGCTTCTGGGAGCGTGGCTATGCAGCTTTTTCATGAGTGAACAAGTACATCGTTTAACGACATGTAAATTTGGCACTTTCACAAACATGCTAAGATTGTTGCTTTCCTCCTTGGATCGTTTATGCATTCTACAAGTGATGCCGTATATAATGAACTCAGGGATAGTAATTCTAGTTAATGATATATTTTGTAGCACAAGTTTTGTTTACAATTATTTATCCCAACATGCACGCTTAAGTGATCCGCTTGAACGGAAAATAAAATCAGGGTTCATTAATTTTGAGTTTTCGAAGAAAAAGTTAATTTAAGATCAGCTGTGTTCACCACTTATGTTACCATCTCGGTATCCGTCCGCAACGCAATCAAATTGTTAAATGTGATTTTATCATTAATAATCAAAATCAGTTGACAACTAAAGCCTTTGACATCGGTTAGACCCAGTGACATCAGTGTCGTACCAGTGGTAGAACTTAAAAAGGTTTTGGTAGTCATTACATATAGTATTTACTTGGATGGAGATATCTCGCATTGTCACGAAATCACAAAATCATGCAAATATCATCCGTGGGTATTAAAATCGGGTAGGGCAGTTATACAGACGTCCCCTTCCTATCGTCAGTGTCTTTTGTTTTGGCTGTAAATGCGTATAAACAGCGCATGGGCAACCGAAGGAAGAAATGATAGGATGGTGGAGTGGTAGGAGTTATGTAGGAGGTAGGATGATAATAATCGCATTATTTCAATGTAGTTGTATTTATGTTGTCAGTATTATTACTAGCATCATAGTAAGTCGTTGCCAACATCATTATTCCTGTTTTGCGGTTTGTTTTTTTTTTTTGTAAGCACTTGTAAATATCCAGCATGGCGTGGACACACTTGATGCGTCCGGTTTTTAAATCGGTTATTGATTAACATGGAATATCATTGTGTTGCGGTAACGGTCTTTGTTATTATTATTGCTATTTGATATTACGGTGCTCCTATTTGTCGTTTATTGGAATTAAAACGCCTCTGTAGGGCAAAAGGAGAAGAAAAAAGTAACATGAAATTCAATAAATTCTTTCACCCCTTGAAAACCCTTTCGCGATATAATTAAGTGCACAAAATAAATAATTATTAAATAGATAATTAGAAGTTTATTAAGTTTCCTGAATTTATATTAGCAATTTATTGAGGATGCTTGGAAATACTTGAAGTCATAACTAAAAGAGAATAATCGTGGTGGTACATTACGTTGGTTTCTTATGGTTGCCTTCTTATATGTCATCAAAACTGTAAAAAAATTATCACTATCCCGCTATTCCTTCATGCTTCCTTTCCAATTTGAAATAAATATTCTTTACAATTTATCTATAAGTCATTCATTCAATCCTTTATTCCACAGTTGGCATGAATGTTTGACCAACCAAACGACCACTTTGCTATGAATAGGATGTCCTTTTAGTGGTTTTGCTATTGCCCATGTTGAGATGCAATACATTTGCCAATATCATCTGTTTTACTGTTTTACTCTGTGTGTTGTTTTACTACGTTTTGTTATGATTTTCATCACAAGCTTTCAATGCTTTTCTTAATGTTTGACAAATCCGTAATGTAAGTTACACAATACGCGATTTGTCCGTGATGGGAGATATGCGGTTGAATTTACCGCAAATCGAATTTATGACAGAGGAGTGGTGAAGAAATAAAGACGCAAGTTGGCAAAAGGGAATTGAAAACGGAAGAGGGGGAAAATAAGTGAAAGTATGACTTACGAATCACTTCAAATAAAGAACCCCACATCATGAATATTCTTATGAAAGAGTTTTAAAAGGCGGACAAGTTTTAAAAAGCAAGAGGGGAAGGAATAAAGGAATATACGTCAAAAGAAATTATAGGCCTCGGGAAATCGTACGACAACCTCAAATCCAAAGAATGGAAAAACTTTGAGAGCAAAGATCTTCATAACAACTACTTGATAAGGATCAGAGGGAAATGCTTGATGAAATACATCTTATTTGAACTAGAACATTAGTATCATTAAAATTAACGCTAACTACAAAAGAAAAGAAAAAAAAGACAAAGTGTGACGAAGGAAGAAGAAAAGATAATAGGATTAACCATAAAAGGGAGTTATTTGGTATCATGTTTTAATTGCAATAAAAGGCAATATCGGTCACACAGAGTGTGTTAGAATTTGTTTCGTTCTTAATCCGCTATAAAAAGCAATGTTCTCTAATTTTTGCAGTTATTTTGGAATTATTTTCCATAATTTTATGAATTATAATTTTTTTGTGGGTGAGGAGGAAACTGTCAACGCATCAAGTCGTCGTCAAGGACTTTGGGTATGTGCGGCTTGCACGCACTGAAACCCCCTAGTTTTTCTTCTGGAGACTGATTCTAACCTGGGACTACTTTCGTATTACTTCAGGGTGGGACTCACGAAAATGTCCTACTAGACTTCCCTCATTGCACCTTAGTCCAGGTCACGCTTCTTTGAGCGCAATACTGTCTCAATGTATTTCGTTATATGCTGCCATTTCTCTTCACAGCTAAGCATGGTCGCGATGATATTGTCTGTTGTGGGGGTTCCGAGAAGTTGTTCTAACATGCTCCTCTGTAATTACCACCTATCGCATTTAAATAATGCATGTTCCGCATCGTCAATGTCGTTATAGTAGTATATACATTCTGGTCTCTCGACTTGTCCCGCACGGTGCAGACATTTGCAGAAATATTCGTGTCCTGACAGCATCTGAGTGACGTAGTAATTAACTTCTCCGAAATCTCTATTTACCCAGGTCAAGAGTTCTGGGATTAATCTGCGGCAGTCCATCTCCCGTTCTGTTCGGAGCTCCATCGATTTTGCCACGCTAGCATAGTCAAACGTCTAATTGTATCCGGTGCTGGGCTGAGTTTCGCTCCTTCTTAAGCATCCACAATCTATTCCTTTCGCTTACTAGTAGGTCTATGGGGGACTGCTGCTAATTACTAATTACGCTTCTGATACCGTACGATAAGAGCATGCCATGCGTATGGTAGCGGTTTGCTGCACCGCAACTAAAACCTTTTTCCGGGATTAAGCCTTAAGTGCATCGGCCCAAATTTCGCTCCCATAGATTAAGGCAGAGATCGTCGCTGACATGTGTAGCTTCCTTCTGTTTTGTGTGGGGCCGCCAGTGTTGACGCTTACTATGCTGATTGATGCAGTAATCTGAGCTTTTGAATTTGAGCGCATGTTGAACTTGTGCCCAAAAAGAAAGTCTGGAATTGAGCCTTACTCCTAAATAGTTCACAACTTTTCGCGTTTTAAAAATGTCTGCGCCTACACTTTTATCAACTTCTAGCTCTGTGTTTCTTTGTTAACAAAAAGAGCTCTGTCTTCTCAGTATCTAGGTTTAGCCCGTGAATTTCGAGCCACGCTCGCGTTTTTATCATAATCTGATTTAATTTTCTTTGCGCTTGAGATAGATTTCGGAGAGTAATAACCGCTGCAATATCATCTGCGTATCCAACTAAGAACGTGTCGTCTGGCATTTGTATGGACAATACTTCATCGTAGTTAACATTCCACAGATCTGGGTCAAGTATGGATCCCTATGCTGCCCAGGAGGAAACGTGTTTGGTCTGGTATCCTGTGGTAGTTTCGTAAAGAAGTTCTCGATTACTCAAGTAACTACGTATAATCCTTCTAAGATACAGGGGTATTTGGTACCTGTTCCCTAACGTGTTTATTATATCAACCCAACTTGCGCTATTAAGAGCATTTTTAACGTCTAAGGTGGAGAAGAGAACAATGCGCCACGCAGCGTCAACAGCTTTTATAACGTCCTCCATGGCTCCGAAAGTTGTTCTGCCTGGCGTAAAGCCTTGTTGTTTATCCGAGAATCCACCAGCGTCTATTATTGATTGCTGGAGCCTCGATTTCATAAGGCGCTGTAGTATTTTACCAGCTGTGTCAAGCATGCATAATGGGCGATATGCCGACGGGGAATCTGGATTTCCTTTCCCTTTGCTTATGATTATCAGCCTTTGGCGTTTCCACATCTTAGGGAAGTAACCTTCTGACAAGCAGGCGTTGAATATGCCAAGTGGAGCAGGTGCTCGTGTGTTTGCCACGAGTTTCAGAACCTCGTACGGGATCTCATCTGGGCCTGGTTTTGATGTTATTCAGCGAATTTGCAGCCGACCAGAGTTCATCCTCGGTGAACGGCCGCGGTCCTTCAAGATTATTTACCCTGGTCTCAGGGCAAGCACAATTGTAAGTCGGGAAGAGAGTATCAAATACATGTGCCATTTTATGTGCATCAAAGACCCGGCTGGGCCGCGGATGACTGCCTGGCTCTTGTATACATTCGTCTACTGTGCATGCATGAAGCTCGGTGTTGAGCTATTTCTTCCGTCCACCAATAGGTACTTCATTTGTTTTTCCCCCTCTTCACTTTCGGCATTGCTTTGTTACGGGCGCGCGTTATGCATTCTGTCCACTTGACCTTACTTCTGGCATCCGCCGCGCTAACTGTTCTGGCAATATTTGCGTCGAACTCGGCCAGGAATATTTCAGAGTTTTATTTTGACGTATTCCAAATACGAATGGTTTGTTTCCGCGGTGGTTGATCGTCAAGTTGTGAATTCGCGATGCGGAATGTGATAGAAATATAATGGTCATATATTTTAAAGGACATTGGCTTTTGAAAATTGCTTAAAAATATACTTAACTATATAGTGACTATATAGTCATTTATTTAGCAGCATTATTTTTGGCTTTTTAAAAATTGCCTCCTGCCGATTTTATTGTCAGGTATTCAAATATTCGAATACTTATTCAAATATTTAAGTATTTATTGGAATGACAATTTCGGCTATGCAGTCTGTCAAATTTGGGGAAGAGATCTAATGATTTCAGGCGTAATATTTCAGTTATAACAGCCAAATTTATATGAAGTCTTCCAAAAGCCTTAGAACATTTCCAATGTGTCATGAAGCTCGTTTTAATAATCCTGAGGAAACATTTCTTTAAAAAAATAGGAAAAATTAACGGACTTCACAAATCAATTTCTATTGAGAAAAACTTCCAACGGAAAAGCTCACAAACTATTTGTTCCATTTAAGGTTTGACAATTTTCAATTATTTTTTAAAAATTTATTTCGTTTTTGTTTTGTATGTTTTTCACGTTATTTTCCAGGTCCAGGACTTTTGTCCAGCATTAAACAAAAATTTTGTCTGCTCCAGATCTGACAGCTGGGTGGAATGGGGTTGTGTTTTGTAAATTATAGTATAACCCCATTTTCTCTTATTCATAATTTTGCAAGGTTCGTCATGATCTTAGTGAAATATCTCGAAAACCTCTAGACCCGAGGGGAGAGGGTATACTCACCTTGTGTTTCCGTTTGCCATGTACTAAAGGGACGTTAATAGAAAAGTTATATGCTGTTGCTCAGAAACGATTTAGAGATGTCAGTCCGTCTGTTGGTGATGTGTGTCTGTCAGTTGAAATCACGAGTATAACAAACGGAAAGATGTGTCGACATGCAATTTATCATGTCACCAGCGCACTCCAATTTTTCTTAGCAAGCACGACTTCATAAATATTTAGAGAATTTCTCGTCTCTGGAAAGGTAAAAAGTTGATTTTATACTTAAAAAAAACAAAACTTCATTATTCTACCAACTGTTGTGCTTGTAAGTGTTGCTGTTGCGGATGTTTCTATTGTTGTTGCTTTATTGTCTCACTATTACTTTGCTCTTCTGTAGACTAAAGGTAATGATTCTCTATTAGTTCCTCTCTATATTCTATTGTTTCGTCTCTTCCTTCTTCTTTAGAATAATTTTATAAAACTATTTTTATAATTTAATAAAAATAATTAGTTACTTTGAGAATAGTGGGTGACAATCCGAAAAAAGCTGTAAAGTCGACTGAAAATCGTCAAGGATAGTTATGTCAGTTTTTAATAATTTCCTTTGACGGCTGTTTTCTGGCTATCCTTTCTCTCCATTGTGAAATACATTGTCATTCCTCCATTGAGTTTAACCGGAGAACGATTAATAAAAATTTTCCCATTTTTTATTTCATTTCTTTCTTTCTCAATTTTTTCTCTAATTATTTTTCTCTGATTTTTTCCCTCTAATTTTCTAATATAAAAATTTGTAATAATTTCTATTTTTTATTCACATAATGTGTAACGATCCAATAATCGTTACAAATAATTTTTCCCGTCATCTCCATTACTTAATTGCTAATGCACCCACCTCTATACCTAGCCTGCTTTTAGGCCTTGTATTTTTGAATGCATTATACTACAAAAAAGTAGTCGACCATTTCTTATACTTCATAATTCCAATGAATATAAGATGGTATGACAGCTCAGTGTATAGAGCGCTTATCTTCGGTGCAGTAGTCGGAGGTTCAAATCTCCACATTGCAAAAGAAAATAATAATTTTTCAACCGTCTTTTCCGCAAATCCGTCATATGGCAAAGTATTAGTGTTAGTCATATACTAACAATAACAGCCATAGTGATGTCTTACAAAAGGCCGCCTACCGACCGCCATTAGGAAAAGTAAATTACTCAATATTTGTTTTTCGAAAATTATCGCTAATATAATTCCGCATTGGTTCAACGAACCAGTGCTACTTAGCGTCTGTTTCCGCAGCGATCAAATTGGCCTGCTCACGAAACAGAACTTGGAAAAGTAAAAATCCATTTCCTGATTCCTCGTGGAGGTCCGGCAAAAGCTTGATCGAAAATCGAGTTAAAAGGTTTTCGACACGGCTGCCACTTTTTGACGCCCTTCGGGGTTTATACATTGGTAGATTAAGGTATTGGCGCACTCGCCTGCTAAGTAAACAATTCCGGCTTATACGCCCGCTCAAATTAATTCCGGCTTATACGCCCGCTGAAAACAATTCCGGCTTATACGCCCGCTCAAAACAATTCCGGCTTATACGCCCGCTGAAAACAATTCCGGCTTATACGCCCGCTCAAAACAATTCCGGCTTATACGCCCGCTCAAAACAATTCCGGCTTATACGCCCGCTCAAAACAATTCCGGCTTATACGCCCGCTCAAAACAATTCCGGCTTATACGCCCGCTCAAAACAATTCCGGCTTATACGCCCGCTCAAAACAATTCCGGCTTATACGCCCGCTCAAAACATTTCCGGCTTATACGCCCGCTCAAAATCAATTCCGGCTTATACGCCCGCTCAAAATAATTCCGGCTAATACGCCCGCTCAAACTATTCCGCCTGCTACAATATCCGCTCATCCGCCGCATGAGTTAGTGGTTACCATACGCTGTTGGAATATAATAGGGCTAAAGTTAATCTGTAAGCCACCTGAATTATAATTGAATTTGAGTTCACAGGATTAAGCCACCTGAATGGTAATAGGATTAAGCCACCGGAATTGTAATTGAATTTGAGTTCACAGGATTAAGCCACCTGGATTGTAATAGGATTAAGCCACCTGAATTGTAATAGAATTAAGCCACCTGAATTGTATTAGGATTAAGCCAGCTGAATTGTAATTAAATTTAGGTTCGTAGAATTAAGGCACTTGAATTGTATAGAATTAAGTCACCTGAATTATATAGCAATAAGCCATTAAAATTATAGAAAATATATTTGAATAAAAGTAGTTTTAAATCTGAACAACAACAGCGAAGAAGCGTTCCAATACCGTCCGAGCTGAACTATTTATAGTCAGTGAATTAATTGACGATCTCGTCAATTGTGCGAAATTCGGAAAACAACACCAACAACGAGGTATTGAGCCGAGGGTTACGAGGTCCCTCGGAAATGGACCCTGGGGCCGTTGATCTTGCCCCAGCTGGAAACAAAAACTCGTTACAAATGGCGCCCGAGCAGGGACTGTCTTCTTCGCGAAGCAGTTCACCGTATCCCGAAAATTCTAAGGAAGAATGCCTTCCCGAGAATTTAAATTTTATTTATAAGCTGAAGAAAGAGGAGCTGGAGGCTCAGATGACTCTACTGGGATTGTCTACGAACGGGACAGTCAAAGAAATGCGCCAACGCTTCAGCACATTTTACAAAGAACAACGTAACCGAAAAATTGAAAAACCGGAAACAACCGAATGTTCGATTAGCATACCAGCAAATACAACATCGAACTTATTACCTGCTGCCGTGAACGTACCAGTCGAGTGCGTAGTAATGAATACAGTCAGGAAATGGAATATACATTTCAACGGCACGCGATCGATTCTTGAATTCATAGAAAATATCGAAAGCCTAGCGGATTGCTATAAAATTCATCACGATCAGCTACTATTGCCCATGACAGAACTACTACGAGAACGCGCAAGAGATTGGTGGCGATATAAAAAAGATGACGTTGGCAGCTGGTCAGAATTTAAAGACGCAGCTATGAAATTCTTCTTACCGCCCCGATATCTTCAAAGATTAGAGGAAGATTTCATACGTCGACGTCAAGGGCTACGAGAGAAGGCCAAGGATTACATCATGGTAATGATGGGTATGTTACGGCAACATCCCAGACTGTGCCAGGAAGATCAGCTCGATCGAATATACGAAGGGTTGAGAGCAGAATATCGACTATATATTCGTCGAACAGACTTTAAAGATGTTGACTCCCTTATGACTCAAACCGATGAATACGAGCATATTCGGGGAGAAGAAGCACGCAGTCAACGCCAACACGTTTCCAATATGATAACGAAGGAAGCTTACTCCAGAAACACCCATTGTTGGAAGTGTCGAGAGCCTGGACACATGCGGACAGCATGTAAACAACCGCCGCAACTGTTTTGCTCCCACTGTGGAAAGCTGGGAATTCGTTCAAAAGATTGTCCATGCAGGAAGACATTCGAAGCATTATCACCACAAAATGAGCAATTCCAAATGTCCATTTCCTGCAATGGACGACAAACTGAAGCGCTCCTTGATACTGGAGCATCGCTGTCCTTTATTGGAGATAATGTGAAGAACTTTTTGTCACCCAAATTAGCTCCAATTGCCGAAACACAGCCTGTCCTACTGGCAAATGGTAGTGCGATCAACATTAACGAGAGCTATGAGATCGATATAGGAATCGGCCCACGCAAACTGAAGCATCGCGTATATTTCCTACCAGGTTTACAAAGAGAGTTCATCATGGGAATGGACCTTTTAACTAAAATAAACTGTACACTACAGATTAATCAATCAGGAATCACAGAGGGCCACCATGTACATCTGATGGCTCACTCAGAAGCAAACATTACCTGTTTCCGCGACGAAGAAGAAAGTAAAATGAGGGAATTAAAGGGGCCGTGTAATATCGACCAACATTGTATCCGGTTAACTACCGATATACCATTCAAACAACGCTATTATCCTCGTAATCCTGCTATGCAAACCATTATTAACCAAGAAGTCAATCATCTATTAGAAGAGAATAAAATAGAGCCATCGAAGAGCCCGTACAGCTCTCCCATTGTTTTGGTACAGAAAAAACAAGGCACTTGGCGTCTATGTGTTGACTACCGGCAACTAAATAAGATCAGCATAAGAGATGCATACCCGCTACCACAAATACAGGCCATTCTAGATAAACTCCGAGAAGCCAAGTATATAAGCACAATAGACCTAAAAAACGGTTATTGGCAAATTCCATTAGAGGAAACTTCTCGACAATATACAGCATTTACCGTACCCGGCCGCGGACTGTTTCAATGGACAGTCATGCCATTCGGCTTACATTCCGCACCGGCCACTTTTCAAAGAGTTCTCGATAAAGTGATCGGGCCAGATTTGGAACCTATAGCCTTTGCTTATCTAGACGATATTATTGTGCTCGGAAAAACGTTTGAAGAACATATGCAGAATTTAAGATTGGTCTTCCAGAGACTCCGCGATGCGAACTTAAGGGTAAACTTCGAAAAAACTCAATTTTGTAAGAATGAGCTCCGATATCTCGGCCACCTCGTCACCAAAGACGGCATTCATACCGACCCGGAGAAAATCAGGGCCATTCAAGAATTGAGAAAACCCAGAAACGTAAGAGAGGTACGACAAATAATTGGCATAGCCTCGTGGTATCGACGATTTGTGAGGGAATTCTCGACAATATCCACGCCTCTCACCGCACTACTCAAGAAAAAGGTCAAATGGTATTGGGGAGAAGAACAAGACATCGCCTTTCGAAAATTAAAAGAAGCTTTGACAACTGCCCCAGTACTTTCCTGCCCCGACTTCAATCAAGAATTCGTCGTCCAGACTGATGCCAGCGACACCGGCCTTGGAGTGGTGCTCACACAAAAAGTTGATGATCAAGAAACGGTAATCGCGTACGCTAGTCGCACACTTACCGAACTAGAACGGAAGTACTCAACGACCGAAAAAGAGTGTCTGGCAATTTTGTTTGGAATTCGCAAGCTTCGCCCATATTTAGAAGGGTATCACTTTACAGTCATCACTGACCACCACTCATTACGTTGGCTGCACTCACTCAAAAATCCATCAGGGCGATTAGCACGCTGGGCACTCGAGTTACAGCAATATGACTTCACAGTCGAATACCGAAAAGGAGCACTAAACGTAGTAGCGGATACCCTATCACGACAGACATCGCTCGAGCCATGCGAGACGTTATTGACCGCCCAAATTAATTGGCATGATAAACAAAGACAGAAGATCAGTGATGTGCCAGAGGAACATCAAGACTTCAAAATTCAGGACCAGCAACTCTACAGACGGGCCCGAAAAGTCCACCACAACCAAAACGCTTGGCAATTATGTGTGTCACCCGATCAAAAAGCAACAGTACTCCGAGAAATCCATGATCAACCAGCCGCCGGTCACCTCGGGTACTACAAAACACTACGGAGAGCTCGAGAGCGGTATTTCTGGCCAAAGATGCAAAGTGACATAAAAAAGTATATAAGTTCCTGTCTCACGTGCGCAAAATATAAACGCAATCCCAACCGTCCCGCTGGGCTTATGACCACCACTATCGCAGAACACCCTTGGCAAGTGGTCGCCACCGACTTTATTGGACCACTACCACGCTCGAAAAAAGGCAACACAATGCTATTGGTATTCGTAGACAAATTTACTAAATGGATCGAATTAATACCTGTACGACACGCCACGGCAAGCGTAGTACATCAATATCTCCGTGAACGCATTATCTACCGATTCGGCTGCCCAAATGTACTCATATCCGACAACGGGACTCAATATACTAGTGCGCTTATTAAACAGCTCACGGAAGATTTCGGAATTCAGCACCAGTTTACCGCCCCATACGCCCCACAGAGCAACCCAACTGAGAGAGTGAATCGTGTACTCAAAACAATGATGGCGATTTACACGCGCGAAGATCACCGCAACTGGGATGTCCATATACCCGAAATTATGTTTGCCATCAATACCGCTACACACGAATCTACAAAACTCAGTCCCGCCGAGCTCAACTTCGGTCGAAATCCAAGCCCGCCCGGAAGCTTGGCCAACCCGACAACAAATCCCACAGCAAATTTCCAAAGTCTGTACGCAAAGGCACGGCAGCAAACTCAACGAGCTACACAACATCAGAAGAAATATTATGATTTACGACGAAGGCCTTGGAAACCCGAACTCGGCAGCCAAGTGTTAAGACGAAATTATGTTCTTTCCTCCGCGACGAAAAATTTCTCTGAGAAACTCGCCCCCTCATACATAGGGCCATATACAGTACACTCGTTCCTCTCACCCAATATAGTCCGCCTACAAAACCAACAACAACCCAAGAAACTAATTACAGTACACATAAAGGATATAAAAGCATACGCTCCGGCACTTGATAACAAGGGCAATCAACCGATTAAAGTTAGTAAGCACGTAACCACCGCCATGAACACATCGAGAAACCAGTCGAGACGTCGACGTCCGCAACAACTACCTGATGATGACATCCGACCCGTTATACCGTACCAGCCTCCGCCAGAAGCCACCATCAGGAAACGGACAACTCCCCACAAATTAGGTGTTCCCGTACGCCACCAACGACACGACATCGATGATCGGACACAACAGTCGCCACGAGTAGCGACTCTTATGTTGGTAAACTTGCCACCGCCCACTGCTACGCCACAGAAGGAAGATGCTGCCGCCATCGCCACACCGAAGAAGGGAAGGGAAAGAAACCAACCCCAAGGCGAGGCCGACCTCTTCGCGCTTATAAAGATACCACCGCAGAAGAGCAAGGTGAGACGGTGCTTCCACATCAAGAAGAGCTGGGGAACCGTAAGAGTGGTAGTACAAGGCGGCTGGGCCCGCCTACAGTTCAAAGGGCGGGAGAGAATTATAGCAACAAATGCCAACCACACCTCTACAGTCCCCGATTTTGGACATTGAAGATTTCTTATATTTTTTATTGAATTTTGAAACATTTCTTTATTTATTATTTTTTTTTTTTTGCTATTATACGCTGAGAAAAAAAATATATATAAATAAATACCTTTGTAAACACAATTTCAAATTTTCGCCGTTCCTTTCTTTCTTTTTGCTTCCCTTAGAAGGGATGGACTGTAACGATCCAATAATCGTTACAAATAATTTTTCCCGTCATCTCCATTACTTAATTGCTAATGCACCCACCTCTATACCTAGCCTGCTTTTAGGCCTTGTATTTTTGAATGCATTATACTACAAAAAAGTAGTCGACCATTTCTTATACTTCATAATTCCAATGAATATAAGATGGTATGACAGCTCAGTGTATAGAGCGCTTATCTTCGGTGCAGTAGTCGGAGGTTCAAATCTCCACATTGCAAAAGAAAATAATAATTTTTCAACCGTCTTTTCCGCAAATCCGTCATATGGCAAAGTATTAGTGTTAGTCATATACTAACAATAACAGCCATAGTGATGTCTTACAAAAGGCCGCCTACCGACCGCCATTAGGAAAAGTAAATTACTCAATATTTGTTTTTCGAAAATTATCGCTAATATAATTCCGCATTGGTTCAACGAACCAGTGCTACTTAGCGTCTGTTTCCGCAGCGATCAAATTGGCCTGCTCACGAAACAGAACTTGGAAAAGTAAAAATCCATTTCCTGATTCCTCGTGGAGGTCCGGCAAAAGCTTGATCGAAAATCGAGTTAAAAGGTTTTCGACACGGCTGCCACTTTTTGACGCCCTTCGGGGTTTATACATTGGTAGATTAAGGTATTGGCGCACTCGCCTGCTAAGTAAACAATTCCGGCTTATACGCCCGCTCAAATTAATTCCGGCTTATACGCCCGCTGAAAACAATTCCGGCTTATACGCCCGCTCAAAACAATTCCGGCTTATACGCCCGCTGAAAACAATTCCGGCTTATACGCCCGCTCAAAACAATTCCGGCTTATACGCCCGCTCAAAACAATTCCGGCTTATACGCCCGCTCAAAACAATTCCGGCTTATACGCCCGCTCAAAACAATTCCGGCTTATACGCCCGCTCAAAACAATTCCGGCTTATACGCCCGCTCAAAACAATTCCGGCTTATACGCCCGCTCAAAACATTTCCGGCTTATACGCCCGCTCAAAATCAATTCCGGCTTATACGCCCGCTCAAAATAATTCCGGCTAATACGCCCGCTCAAACTATTCCGCCTGCTACAATATCCGCTCATCCGCCGCATGAGTTAGTGGTTACCATACGCTGTTGGAATATAATAGGGCTAAAGTTAATCTGTAAGCCACCTGAATTATAATTGAATTTGAGTTCACAGGATTAAGCCACCTGAATGGTAATAGGATTAAGCCACCGGAATTGTAATTGAATTTGAGTTCACAGGATTAAGCCACCTGGATTGTAATAGGATTAAGCCACCTGAATTGTAATAGAATTAAGCCACCTGAATTGTATTAGGATTAAGCCAGCTGAATTGTAATTAAATTTAGGTTCGTAGAATTAAGGCACTTGAATTGTATAGAATTAAGTCACCTGAATTATATAGCAATAAGCCATTAAAATTATAGAAAATATATTTGAATAAAAGTAGTTTTAAATCTGAACAACAACAGCGAAGAAGCGTTCCAATACCGTCCGAGCTGAACTATTTATAGTCAGTGAATTAATTGACGATCTCGTCAATTGTGCGAAATTCGGAAAACAACACCAACAACGAGGTATTGAGCCGAGGGTTACGAGGTCCCTCGGAAATGGACCCTGGGGCCGTTGATCTTGCCCCAGCTGGAAACAAAAACTCGTTACAAATGTATAAAATATTAATTTATTTAAATATTACAAAATTTCCTATGATTTATTAAAATTAAAACTAAAATTTAAACAAATTTGGGATATAATTTTACTCATTTAATAATGTGTACAAATTTTAAAACAATTTTTAATTGTTTTTTGAAACAAAATGTCGAGAAAACGAAATTTTGTTTGTCAATATGATCTTTTCAGCTAGTGTTAATTCCACTAATTTTTTATTGGGTGCCAATAAAACTGTTGAAACAATAAATCGTTGAAAACCGAGCATTAAGCCTACAAAAGATTCATTTGAAATGGATGCATTATTTCGAAACAGAAAGAGATTGAGTCTAGAAAAGAGAGGGAATGAAATAAAGCTTTGTAAAGCTGTCAATAATAATTTACAGAATAAAACGGACGCACGCATGCACAAAATAGAACGAAAAACAGAAAAGCAGAAAAAACCAGATCGTATGATTGAGATGTAGCGAATTTACAATTTATATTCAGAGCAATAATAGGGGGTTCAAAAGAATATGCAACAATTCTGTGAATGCGTTTGTTGCCACCGCAACTTCTGCTACTGTGAGAAAGCGAAACAGCAACTAGGTTATCTATCATGCAAGCTTGCGATGGTTCAGCGCAAAATGTCAAAATAAAATATATACGTTTTCTGGTCACAGATGCTGGTTCCAAGAAGAAGAAGAAATTTTTATGAATGGAATGTCGATAGCTGCAAACAAAATTGCAGATGGTTACGATGTTACATTCTTCTTGTTCTTCGTTTGCACTTCTAGTTACGCAATCGTTTCTTCTCTTTAAGTGACAGTTCATACTTCTACTACTACTACTGACCTCACACCAGAGGTTTTTGTGCATGAATTTGATTTGAGTTGGCATTTCATTAAGCGACTTAAAACTAGCGAATTAGATTCACGTGTAGTCCTAAAGAAATCCGGTCTCACACTCACAACATTAATTACTATAAACGCGAAGTGTTTCAAACGCAAGAAGTTCTCCAATGTACGGAGTTGCCAATTGTGGTTTGAAGTTAGAAATCAACAGCGTTTCGGATTTTTCTTTAACGAAAAATACGTTAAATAAAAAGCAAATTTAAAATAATATAATTAAGAAACTTTCTTCTCTTCAAGAGTTTTCATGTAGTTTTTTTCTTTTAGCCGCACCCGTTTGTCCTTAGGTAACCACGAACACAACCACCCATCCACAGCCCCATCCTACATTTCTTTTGATGCGATAAAAACTACTAAAAATGGAAAAAATTTACGACTTTAACTAATTTCTGAGCAACGCATATTTAAGACACGCGTTGCTCATAACATCTTTTGGTTTAAGACAAGGTTGGTTTCACGTTTATAGTAACTGCTGCCCTTGCTGTCGCAAACACATAATCTTCGTTGCCTATATTTTTTTACTTTTAAAATATTGTGAGTTATAGAAGCAAGCAAAAACACATTTTCGTCTCTAAGATCTGTCTTAAAAGACTGGTATGTATATAAGGGCATGTTTACATGTTTGTCCGTGCTTCCCACCGTACTGTCATATAACGTACATCGTATTAAAAACCACGAACACACTAACAAATATGTACCCAAGCTTTCTTGCAATAGAAGCACATATTAATATTTAGCCAATTCATATTCGAAAACTCTATGCCGAAGAACAAGAAATATTATATATTGCAATTAAAAAAAAATTTTATATGTCTAAAATTTCGAGCCCATGGCTTATCAAGCCATAAGCAATTTCAAACAGAGCAATTTCAAAAATTTCACCTGACGCGGAGAAAATTTAGGTTTTTTTGAGAGCTGGCAAAAATTTTTGGTCCTTTTGTGGGCGTAAGTTGTTCAAATAAAACAAGGAAATCCAGAGGAAAAAACCCAAAAGTAAATGAAGAATAATATGGAAGGGATACTTCTTCTTGGTCTCGTATTCCGCTATGCCACCCCAACACTAAGGCTCTGCTCACCAGAATTCCGAATCAAAATTAATTTACTTTCTCCACGACGCTAAAAGATAGCCGTTTTTGACGCCGGAATACGGCTTTTAAAATCATTAACGTGAATGTGTAGTGAATGAATATTTGCTTTTGTTTCATTGAAGAAATTACTTAAGAAAAGAAGCCACTTACCGAAGTAAAAGTAAGTTGTTGGGTTATACCTATTGTTGCATTGCAATACATTTTCGAGCAGTGGTTAAAATTTCAGACCTTCAGCTTACCGGGAAGTTAACTCAAAATCAATTTCAGTGTTTGTACCGACATTTTAGAAAGATCAAAATTTTGTGTTTTCGCCCACCAGAAAGGCTGGTTTGAGGTCAATAAAAACTTTTTAATAAGGATAACATAGTCTAATATTTTTATCTTCCGGCCTGAGCAGTTTACAAGCAAGTAATTATAATCGAGTAGTCGAGTAGCCATTCATCCAAAAATGTGTCTCGTGGATAAAGATGATTTTTGGTCAAAACGCGTACCCATTTAATAAAGGTTTATCATTTGGACGTGCTGCTCAATAGTTTAACTCGTCTCGCCGATTTGGCATTACCGGCTGAATTACAAATACCAGATTTACCAAACGTCCAACTAAACAGCGTTACCCCCGTTACCCGCTCTTCTTGGAATGTCCTTCACATACGTTCAAACTTTTTGCCAGTACATACTTTGCATAAACTGCATTAGTAGCAGTAGCAGCAATGTCAATTGTAACAACAGTTTCTGGCGGACAATTCATTTGAACATAAGACTTCTAGGTCCACAACGCTTCGCCTTGTATATTACAAATTGGTTAACTTGAAGGAGCAAACTCGCACAAATACAGCGGGAGAAACCAAATGTAATAACATGAAAAAATAAAATCACCAACAACAGGAGAAGCAATAAATGTACGTGGAACTGCACCTAACTACTAACGCCGTAGTATCAAAACGTCAATCAGACAAATATTCAAACGTCGCGGCAGCATTGACGTCGATTGCTTTTATCGCGTTTACTTACGAAATTTTCCATTAAAAGTCGGAAGTTGTTCGACCCTATGCTCAGCCTTGAGGCTCGAGTATTAACGGATATTTTAGAATCCGGTGGGTGAGCAAGTGCGTCTCTCTGAATGCACATACATGTACTCGCAGTATGCATATGTCGCATGTGCTTGTTTGTTGTTTCATGTATGTGTTTGTGATGGCACATCATGTTCGTCAGACATTCATTACCGGAAACGATGCCATTGTGCTGGTTATACGTGTTGCTTAAAACACGTGTTGCTTAAAGAGCTCATTACTTATAATAAAGCATTTAAGATGAGGAGTACCTACGCAAAAATCGGAAAAAAATGAAAACGGTTTAAAATAATTCTCAAAAATTATATACAGAAATCCTGATCGCACAAAACAGTCTAAATACCGCATAAAAGTACTACAAGTACTGTGTGTAGGGAAAGACTAAAACTCAATTTTACAAACTACGTACATGTTATGTAATACAGCATCGAAATGTCGTACAAAAACCGTACAAATTATGTAAAAGGCAATTTCATAAATTGCTTAGAGACCAACTAAAAATTACGTAAGAATATCGTTTACAAATTGTTTAGAAATATCGTAATTGTATTTCCTCAAATATGCGTAAAGATTAAATTAAAAAATCGTATTAAAAGCATCGCGACCATTTTGCCAATACGTTATCTAATGTAAATACATATGATTTTGATAAGATGACACTGTTTATATAAATTTATAACTAGAATTGTATTTAATTGGGGTGTTGATAAGAATCTTCATTTAAACGATTTTCTCGAGTTTTTTTGGCCACATTTAATCTTATGTTTTTTGTTACATCTCATTTTGCATATTTTATGTGCAACTAATAAACTTGTTTTTAATTTGTTATATTTTTTAGAAATGTATTTATCAAAACAAAAGAAAAAAATAAAGCGCAGTATATAATTTTCTTCTCAAAACTTTTGGGAATATATTAAACTGGTTAGAATTAATAACTAATTAGAGATTATTAAAAAAATATAACATATTGAACATAATGTATGCTTCTATTATGCTTCTATGAGTGATAATAATTAAGACATTATTCCAAAATATTATTAAGCATGTATTTTCATTTAAAACAATTTTGACCGCACTAAATTGATATAGTATCACTTTTTGTGAGTAGTATGTAAGTACAATAAATGAGTCGGTTTTTCACCTCATCTTGAATTCTAAAATAAAAAGGCCCACAATTTTAATCTTGTGGGATACCCTGTATTCCTATACTCCATCACTGCCTTAAAAGGCGTCGGGAAGGCTCTGAACTAAAATAAGAAACTCAGAATATATGCCAAATATAATCTAGGTTTGAATCTAGTCTGTATATTTACCGGATCTAGACTTCAGTCCGAAAGGTCTCAATATTTTTAGTATACCATAATAGTTGTTCCCTGCGTCTGCTATTGTCATCCGCGTAACGCGAATGTATGTACATATCTATAAAGAATTACTAGTAATGATGTTGTGTCTGTGATATCAATGTTGCTGTAATCGCCACCAATATTTCCACTATACGCATTGATTTTTTTCAAATTTTAAAGAAGAGCTTAGTTAGCTGTTGCTTATTAGCTGTTCCTTTTTTAATAACTGGATGCGACCTAGTTAAAAACAAATGTAAAAAGAACCATATTCGATTCTTCTCATTCCCTGTTTTGATTTTGGGGTGTCTTGTATTGCATTATTCGAAATTCTTATTATTGATTCAGGAGTCTGGAAAAATCGAGTGTCCACAAAGTCTCGACTGCGCTTTCGTATTTGCTTCTCGTTCAATAATGTAATATTTACGTTTACGCTTTTTGTTTCCTCTGAGTCGTTCTCGGGTCCTAGTGAGGAGTCAACATTATGTAATTATCTAAACTCTATGTATGTCTAACTAAATATTTAGCAAGACTAAAATGAGCTTTGACTCCACTAGTAAAAGTATAATTTTAGTATTCAGTTTTTTTGGAGCACGTCATGACATGAAAACACCTTATTGATGGCCGCGGAGCTTTTTTATTCTTTAGAATTTCTGATTATTAATCATTGCTGATTGGCAATTGATGTTGTGCCAACTATGGTATACTGTTTTTCGCTCTGCGAAAAACAATGAGAATACCAAACTGTTCAGAAAATTTCACTCAAATTTTTTTTGATATGGCAATCCTCTTAAATGTTCAGATTTGCTTCCCTGCTGATATGACTTTACTTCCGTCCTTTTTGCCTTGATCTCTTCGAAATCGCATCGTGAAATATCTCATCGTGAAGTATCGCATCGTGAATTATCGCATCGTGAAATATCACATCATCTCCTTTCTTTTGGCCCTTGAAACAGTGTATTAAAATATCTTCAATTTCATTAGATAAATAAAAATTCATAATAAAAGTGTACAATTGTTTTTTCTTCATACATTACTTTTGGTCCTTCGAGCCGGATATATGGCTTCCTTCAAAAGCATTATCGGAGTGCAGCATGATTTACTTCGGCGCATATGCCGCATCGTGGAAAACCTGAGGAAGCTGTGTAAGGAAAAAATTACTCGCTAAGGAAAAAATTAGACGCTTGATTCACGTCTCCAACTACTCCAATCACAATGGGAAAACTTTCATCGAATCATGAAAGCATCATTTTACACCACTCCGAAGAAGGAAAGGAGAGCCCTTACTTCAAAAATGATTGGTTCAATGATGGGACTGAAGCTTTTCTCAAAGCCAAGGCTGAATTGCTCTATATGCGCAATGCACTCCCTGCTTCAATGGCATCTCATGATGTGTCGATGGTCGGCACAGGTCAAGGCATAACTCGCGCATTGCCCAAAATCACGCTACCCAAATTTTCAGGTGAGTTTCACGAGTGGCTCACATTTAGAGATCTCTTTCAGTCTGTGGTGATCGAGAAAAATGACATTTCCGCTGTTGAAAAGCTTCATTACCTCAAAACTCACTGCATTGGTGAGGCAGCTGGCTTGCTTTCCAATTTCCCTGTCACTGAATCAAACTTTCAGCGTGGGGGGATTCTCTTGTATCCCGTTATCAAAACAAGCGCTTCCTTCTTGCATCTTACTTTGAAAAATTGGAAAAACTTCAACCTACCTTGAATTCAGTTGACAACTTGAAGCATCTAATGGCCACTGCTCGCGAAGTAAATGCTGCTTTGGCAGCTCTTGAAATTACACCTCAAGACACCTGGAATTTCTTTTTGGTGTATTTTCTGACCCATCGATTCGACACCGAGACTCATAAGGATTGGGAGTTTAAGCAGGGCAATTCTGACACTCCTGCTTCATTTGAGTCTTTGGAAGAGTTCGTCGATGGACGCATTCGCGCACTGGAATTGGTAGGGTGCATGCCTAAACAATCACAGCCACCAAAATCAAAATATACTGTTCGAGCTCATGTCACTGCCTCCAACTTTCTTCATTGCTCATGTTGTCGATCGAATCATTATATCGCTTCTTGCCCACTGTTCATCGCCAAATCTTTACAAGAGCGACGTGAGTTGGTTGTAGCAAAACAACTCTGTTACAACTGCCTTGGCGATCATCGCGTTAATCAATGTCGCACGGCTAAGAGGTGTCGAATTTGTGGCGAGCGGCATCACACACTCTTGCACTCAGCTCGATCACCATCATCACTCCCTGTGGCACAACAGCTAGCTTCACCGTCATCAATACCAGCTGTGAAACAGACAGATGCATCAATATCTCCACCAAATTTCACAACTTGTAATAATGCTCCATCATCAAGCGCTACTCCGCCAGTGCGCTCGCATTGCATATCAGCTGGCTCTGATGTTGCCCAGGGTTTAACATTGCTCGCTACCGCCCAAGTAATCCTTGAGACTGCTTCCGGTCAAAGGATGACAGCGCGCGCTCTTTTAGACCAAGGGTCTGAGATTTCATTTGCAAGTGAATCACTCGCTCAAGTACTGCGGCTTCCTCGTAACAAAGCTTCAATTCCAGTTGTCGGTATCGGCGCACATCAGGCTGGCTCAACACGTGGCTCAATCACACTTAAAGTTTTTTCTCGTTTTCAACCGGCAGTTCAGTGCATCGTCAAAACCTATATTCTGCCACGACTCACCGGTCGTATACCAGCTTCTGAAGTTGATGTGTCATCCTGGCCACATCTTAGAAATATTGAATTTGCGGATCCTGCTTTTTCAATACCAGGTCCTGTCGACCTCATTTTAGGAGCTGACGTTTACGGTTATATGCTTCGCGACTCTGTGATTCATGGTGATCAACACACTCCAGTTGCACAATTAACTGCATTTGGATGGATCGTTTCAGGTCCAGCTGTTGCACCTGCCTCAAATGGTTCTACGAAATACTCTTTCTCAACTTCACTCGATAACGAACTTCATGCATTAATTGAAAGCTTTTGGAAACAGGAGGAAATTTCTGTTCATTCTTCTGCATCCCACACAAAAGAGGAAGAAGCCTGTGCAGCTCATTTTGCAAATACGCATTCACGCACACCATCAGGCCGCTATGTAGTGCGCTTACCCTTTAGTAAATCTCCATAAGGCTTAGGTGACTCTCGCGCTGCTGCAGCGCAAACTTTGCAACGGACTCAACAAAGGATTCGAAGAAATTCGGAGTTCGGTGAACTCTATTCTGAATTTCTCAAAGAATATGAAGCTCTTTCACACATGATTCGCGTGCCTAATACACTCTTGCCATCACGGCATCTATTCTATTTACCGCATCACGGTGTTTTTCAAGAAAATAGTTCTACAACAAAATTCCGCGTCGTATTCAATGGCTCAATGAAGACATCTTCCGGAATTTCACTCAATGATTGCCTCCATATTGGCCCAAATCTCATGCCTGATTTGGCAAAAGTTATTCTCGTATGGCGCTTTCATGCTTATGTTTTTATTGCCGACATAGAGAAGATGTACAGACAAATACTTGTTCACCCAAGCGATAGAGATTATCAACGCATACTCTGGAATCCATCAGGAGTTCCTCAAGAATTCCAACTGTGCACTGTCACTTATGGTGTGGCTTGCGCACCGTATCTTGCGCTTAGAGTGATCCATCAACTTGCCAATGATGAAGGGCATCGATTTCCTTTAGCTGCCACTATCCTACGATCTCAAATGTATGTGGATGATATACTTTCCGGCGGTGATGATATACAGCAAGCTCAGAACATGGCTTCTCAATCACGGGATCTGCTCATGGCGGGCGGTTTCCCTCTTCGGAAATGGGCAAGCAACGACGTTGCAGTTATCAAAATTGTGGCACCACATAGCAACGAAAGTTCACCACCTCGATCCTTTAATGAACACAACATCTCTCGTGTACTTGGAATGTCCTGGGATTCAGTAACTGATGCATTCATTTTCCAATTTCGTTCACTCCCAGTCCTTACTGCTGTGACGAAGCGAGCAATGCTATCTCGAGTCGCGCGGTTTTTCGACCCTTTGGGCTGGGTCACTCCGATTACCGTCACCGCAAAGATTTTTATGCAGCAGCTTTGGAAATTGAGATGTGATTGGGATAGTGCACTGCCTGACACTCTGGCCAATGCCTGGCTCTCATTTGAAGCTTCTCTCACCCATATAACCACAATCAACATCCCACGATGGTTCGGGACGAACCCGAGCACTCTCGGGGTAGAACTTCACGGCTTTTCTGACGCTTCTCAGGATGCTATCGGCGCCGCTGTCTATCTCCGTGTGTATAGTGATGTGCATACTGTGCGAATCTCCCTCCTCTCTGCGAAAAGTAAAGTGGCACCTATTGCGAAGCATACAATTCCGCGTCTTGAACTCGCAGCGGCTGTTTTGCTGGTTCGCTTGATTAAACGAGTTTCCTCAGACCTGAATTTTGAAGTTTGTCCAGTACATCTTTGGGTTGACTCCAGTGTTGCATTATCATGGATTAGAGGACAGCCCACACAGTGGAAAGAATTTGTCGCCAACCGGGTAGCTTTCATTCAAGAACAGGCTCCTCATGCAATATGGCACCACATCGCTGGAGTTGAGAATCCGGCTGACTGTGCATCACGGGGAATCTCACCGCAAAGACTTGTTAGTCATGACCTTTGGTGGTCTGGTCCAAGTTGGCTTTCACAGCCATCTGCTGCTTGGCCAACGCAGCAAAAACCAAGTGTCGACTCGACAACTGTCAACAATATCAACCTCGAACGTCGTTCTAGCCCTGTAGTCTCCGCACTCGCCACTTCAAATGCAGTACAATGGGATCTGGTTGATAGGTATCCCTCATTGCAGAAACTCCTTCGCGTAACTGCTTGGATCCTTCACGCTTGCGCCATTCTTCGCAAACTCGATGCATCATGCAAAGCTGCACTTTCGCCATCTCAAATCTCTGCTGCTGAACACTTCTGGATTAAGCAGACTCAACAAGTCCATTTCAGCGCAGAACTCAAGGCAATTTCACGGAAAGCATCTCTTCCACGCTCTCATTTTCTTTTACGCCTAACGCCCTTCGTAGACGAAGAAGGAATTCTTCGGCTTGGTGGTCGGCTCAAAAACTCACAAATCGATCCAGATGCCAAGCATCCCATTTTGCTCCCTCGTGTTTCATCACTCACTCTATTGGTTATTGACGACGCACATCGCCGCACTCTACATGGCGGTACACAAGTAATGCTCGCACTGTTGCGACAAAAATTCTGGATTATCGGCGGGCGCGCTCCAGTCAGCTCTTTCGTACGAAGGTGTGTTCGTTGTTCTCGCTATCGGGCTATCACCGCACAAGAAGTGATGGGTCAACTTCCATCAACTAGAGTCATTCCATCGAGACCATTTACTAATTCGGGGGTCGACTACGCAGGTCCATTTTCCATCAAGAGTTGGCGCGGTCGCTCGGCACGGCTCTATAAAGGATTTCTTATCGTTTTTGTATGTTTCGCTACTTCAGCAGTGCATCTAGAGCTAGCCACGGACTATTCCGCGCAAGGGTTCTTAGCAGCATTCCGACGGTTTACCAGTCGCCGAGGGATTTGCCAGACGATTACGAGTGATTGTGGCACTAATCTTATAGGCGCCGATGCCGAGCTCAAACGCCTGTTTAACGCCTCCTCGAAAGAAGTGCAAAATTTAGCACATCTGATTGCCGCTGATGGTACCCAATGGCGCTTCAATCCTCCAGCTGCTCCTCACTTCGGAGGGAAGTGGGAAGCCGCCGTAAAGTCTGTGAAATTTCACATTCGAAGAGTCATTGGTGATGCCATTCTCACATACGAAGAATTCACAACACTTCTTACGCAAATTGAGGCAGTGCTAAACTCACGACCGCTGTGCGCACTTTCGGATGACCCCTCAGACGTAGAGGCATTAACTCCTGCAAATTTTCTGGTTGGTGCGTCTCTTTCAACGTTACCAGATCATTCCCTCAACGACATTCCAACATCAAGGCTTTCCCGCTGGCAACTCATTCAGCAATTTTTTGAACGCTTCTGGCGTCGCTGGTCTGCAGAGTATCTTCAACGTCTCCAAAACATTGGAAAATGCAGAACCCATCTCATCAAGTCAAGGTTGGTTCACTAGTCTTGCTTGTAGATGATCGCTACCCACCCTCCAAGTGGCCTCTTGCTCGTGTGGTTGACACGCATCCAGGGGCAGATGGATACGTACGAGTCGTAACAGTCAAAACCAGCACCTCCACTCTAAAGAGACCTATCGTAAAAGTGTGTCCACTGCCTGTGGACTCCAGTTAAATAATTTACTTATAATTCGGCACCACACTGCGGCACCGAGACGGGCGGAAATGTTCAGAAAATTTCACTCAAATTTTTTTTGATATGGCAATGCTCTTAAATGTTCAGATTTGCTTCCCTGCTGATATGACTTTACTTCCGTCCTTTTTGCCTTGATCTCTTCGAAATCGCATCGTGAAATATCTCATCGTGAAGTATCACATCGTGAAATATCTCATCGTGAAGTATCGCATCGTGAATTATCGCATCGTGAAATATCACATCATCTCCTTTCTTTTGGCCCTTGAAACAGTGTATTAAAATATCTTCAATTTCATTAGATAAATAAAAATTCATAATAAAAGTGTACAATTGTTTTTTCTTCATACACAAACCAATACCGAAACCAAAGGGAATAGAGTGCACATCGCTATTAGTTTTAATTGCGTTTATGGCCCGTCAAGAGGTCTAGCAATTATATTTTAAAGAAGCTGAACAGTACAAAGGTAATGAACTGATTGCGTAGAAACAGTGAGGAAGATTATCGCTAACTAGGTTTGCACGATTGCAATCACAAAACGCAACCATAAGGGTTTTGTGCTAGCAATGTGACTAGCCCATCACTTTAGAAAATAATTCCAAGGCTTAATGTGGCTTGTTCCACTAAAAGTAAAATTGTTTAAACAGTTTCGAACAGATCGGTTGACCAGTTAACCAGTTTTTTTTACCTTATTTAGATCCAAATTGTTATGTTATTGAAAAGCCTTTTAATTGTATTGGAAACGAAGCAGTCTGTGACCTACCCCACCTCTGATGTTCCACAAGAGCATATGCTTACTAAAACAGTTGATCAACTGAAACAAATTTGTTGATGGTCATTTACCAATGGTTTGCGAGGTTACTGAACATTTTACCTATATACAGGGCGATTGATATTCTGACCTGTTCTCTGATCACGCTAGCGTGTGGCTAAATAAAAGTGGAGTGCCACGTAATCTTTAGAATTGATCAAGTATTTTGATTTCATAAATTGACAGAAAAAATATAAAGCACGTAATCACACAAAAACCACTATTATCTTCAGGTATCGTTTTCGTTAGTGCAAAAACTTTTATTTATTTTCATTGCTAATATTGTTTGTTATTCGTTTTTCTTGTTGTTTATCGGTTTGGTTGATGTTGGATAATAACTTCACTAAAATTTTATACTCCACACTTCCTTAAGAATTTTATACACATTCCTTACGGGTCTCAAATATTCGTAATCTTTGACAACATCCATCTAACAACATCCATCTGACAACATCTAAGATTATTCTCGCTCTCTGCTCTCACTGTTCTATTCTGCACCCCGTTTCTTACCAATACATAGTTTTATAAGAACTAACTAACGAATATTTTCTTCTTTCCTTAAAAATTATTATAGTTTCATGTTAACATAAAGAACCCTGAAAGTGAATAATTGTGTATTACCTATAATTAATGCACGATGAATGGAAAATCAAGTAACCATGCAAATACTTATCACCAGATGCACACTCATCCACGGCTATGTACTCACTCATTCACGCACACACACATTCGAACTAAAGAAAAATAGAAAAGGATATAACAATTTAAACACCGGGCAAGCCTCAAGCGTAGGAGAAAAGAGGAAGCGAGGGAGCGGAGGGGAATTACGATTGTCTTTATATAATATTTTTTCTCAGATATAGACATATATTTGACTTAAACTAAGCTACCGGGAACTTTTCGAATTGTCACAAACCCATACGAACACACGCAGAAAGTCGTATGCATATTTATATAAGTATACACTCCCACAGATTAAAATAAGTACATATTGTCAGTTTATAATTTGAAAGTGTATTTATGCGTTAACGTCAGCGTAACCACCACTAAAAAATTTTACTCTGACTGGAAGGATTTTAGCGAAAAAGACCAAAGAAAAGAAGAATCATTTATATTTTTTTCCATCCACGCTTTCTAATGAATGTTGTTTTCAATTGAGCAAACAGCATTTTAATTGATAAAGTTAAATAGATAAAAAAATGATAAAAGAAAGACGGAATGATGGATACGCGGAATAACGGCGCAAAAATTCTCAGAAAAATAACTTACTGTCGCAGTCTGTGAGTCGAAGTTTAAAGTGACAGGAATTTCGCGGTTAACACATTGGTGTTCTTCATCCCATTAAACGGATGAGTACGGGATTGATATCCGTTTTTTACACTTTAGTCGAGTATTATGTTCGAAAGAGTTTCATTATCACGCTAGACATGTCATTGACAAGGGAGTGGGGGGAGGGGCTTAGATAGAGGCATTCCATGAATGCATAGCAGACGCATTACTAACTTTCAGTACATTCGGTGAATGAAGTTGAAGGGGAAAAATTTTTAAACTTTTGCATGCTTTGGTATTCTGACAAAGAAAAAGAACAAAAATAAAAAAAAAATAAATAAATAAATAAAGGAGGAAAACGAATGAGAAATAAAGGGGAAGGTCATTATATTTAGATATTAATTCTACACTTTTCATTTTATGCTTTAGCTACCTATTTTTACAAAAAACAAGACATGACGTTCCCCATAAGAATCAGAAAAAAAATATAAATCGGAAAGGATGCTGTGGAAAATCGACGGTAGTCCTGAACAAACAACTAAAAAAAAGGTTTCAAAGAAGATCGGAGACAGAAAAATAAACAAATACAGTAATCCACGATGAAAACCTTAACGTCATTTACTTTATCGCGGTTTTTAAATCTTGTTTGTAAGGAAAAAAAACTAAACGAAAGAAATGGAAAAAAGAGAATGCGTTCATATACCCTACACCCGTAATATAAAATTGTGGCTTAAATTCAATAACCAGTGGGCGTAACACGACCATTTTTTGAGTTCATATATTGAACTCTAAATTTTGAAGTACAATTTTAGTTTCGTTTTCTTTACTAACTGAGGAACTGAACCATAACCACCGGTAAACTTGCATCGTCCAAAAGAAATAGGCATGCTGTGTAACTGACGCGACTAAGACACGAGTAAAAATATTTGTAATCCATTTCTTGCAGTCATGGGGCTGATCTCATTACGACCGGAGTTATCAATGGTGGCGTCCATTTTCGAAGTGCTCTTTTGCTTTGAATGAACTCTAATATAAAACCTTACCTTTAAGTACCTTCTGCAAGCAAAAGTACTAGCACATATAAATTCATACTAACTTAAAAGGTAGACGTGACTCTGCTCCGATTTCTATTTGCAATAAAAAATATTCCACAATGACAGAGAATATCCTCGCCATGGCAATACTTCTGTTCATTTTACTGTGGTCGTAACTTTTAATTTGGGCGCGCTACACCCATTTTCAGTAGTACGTGTTCAACGGGGTCGTTTTAATTGGAATCGTAATTGTAAGAGGGCGTCTCTCTTAACCGACTCTGGTCAATTTCAATTCCAAACGGCCTGCAATAATAAAGTCTATTCATGTAAATATTTGTTAAGAAATGTATGCGGTACAAACGGAAGAAGTATGTGAATGTACCCTATTCTTTGGGATATAGAGTATAAACGAAGAAGGAACACAAAACTAGAGTGTAAATTATATAAATGTAATAGAAAAAAGTAATAGAATAGATAGTACATAGAATGTAATAGAAAATTATATAAATGTAATAGAGTGTAAATTATAAAATGTAATAAAATTAACAGACAGTTTGTCTTTAAGGGACCTCTTTCAAAACTAACCCCCAAGTTTTGACAAGAATTCATTGACTTGACTGAATTAAATGTTTTTTAGATAAAATCAGATTCATGATTCGCTTCTTGTTTCCCTTTCTGTGACAAGATTTAATTTCTAAAGTAAATTTCTTAAAAAACATTTTTCATTTCTTAAAGAAAAATTTCTTAAAAAACAAGCGACAATATATTACATTTTTAAGTGTCGTTAAATCTAAAGCAGAATAATTAAATCAAATAAATTCAGACTTTATCTGTCAACATTTTTGGAATGAATTTGTGATCTTTACTGTATCCAAATTTTCTCAGAGGGCCTGTTTTTGAAAGTGAAGAGAAATTAAAGTGATTGAGGGAGAGGAGATAGAGGTATGGTATAAATTAAAGTTAAGTTAAAGAAAGCAGAAGCTTCTTTATTTTTATAATGAAGTGTCATTTGGAAAATAACAATGAATAATAAAATATAAATGAATAATAAAATACCATTCGAATTTAATCGTATAACAGAATTAAACGAATCAAACGCTAGATAGATAGACAGTATTGTTCGGTCTTTTTGCTAAAATACGAGCCCAAAGCCATTGATAAATTTGCTTGTCCTCTGTGGGTGGGTTACCTTAAATTAAATGAAGCGACTTTAGAAGTAGGCAACTTTAATTTATTCTATTCCGAAAACAATCACTTAATTCAATAATGAAACAATCTCCGAAATTATAAACAGCATTCCTTATTCAATATTGATAATATTCACTCTACTTTTCGCTCTTTCACTCATTCGCATATTCGACAACGGCTGAAATTCGTCAGAAAAAACTCCCTCATGTCTTTTGCGTTGCGACAACACCTGCGTCGACCCCAGTAGCCCCGTTAACAAAAAAAAAAAAAAAAATAAAAAAAAAACTAACTAGAAACCATTTTTCTCCTTGTGAACTTCCCAAGATTCACAGATCTCCGGTAGTAAATGGATAATAAATGGATAATAAAGCGCGTCGGGGTTCAAATACGATGAAAGCGCCTGGATGAAGGAACCACTTTCGTTTAACTGCGCTTGAGTAAGTGCGAAAAGTTGATGTGTGTGCTTCAATACGTGAAAATGATGATGATGCGGGTGTTTGCGTCTAACAGTTATACGTTTCATGGAATTTTAATGCATAGCAACCAATATTCGTCTAAAAATGACCTGTTAGTAAAAAAGACTTTACTCGCCATTGTCCCTACACCGCCTACCCTACACCTACATAAACGTATGGCTTGTTGTTGTTGTTAATATAGTTCTCACATTTCATTAATCAGATATTAACGTTATTTCTGCTGTTATTGTTTCTATTTCTGCAAATATTATGGCTTATGGATTGTTTCTGCTACTACGGGTTTTCGGTTTTTCTGCCCTATGACGTTTTCTAGCAATCAAACGGTTACTACCACGGCATACCTGAGGACGACTCCTGAAATGCTTGCAACCCCCTCACCTAAAAATAAACTATACGCAAAAACAACAAAAAGAAGCTTTAGACACAACATCTCCATTTTTATTTAGTGTTCAGCAATATGCCTGAGTCAAAAACATCTACAGGAATACATAAAAATAAATGCTATTGTTGTAACAACTATTTCACTTGCATATACGTATATCTCTTCACATGAACTGACTGTACGAAATTTCCCTTGTGAGCAAAATCATTGAAAATGTTTTTAGAATTCAGTGAATACTAATTTTGCCTCAACAGAATTGTGTAGGGCGGTTCGTCTGGTCTGGCTGGACCACTGGTCTTCTGATCAATCTGTCCGGAAGTTCATAAAAATACTGCGTAGCCTACATACTAACAAAACTTGAACACATACAAACAAACCATTAGCCGCTTCTTTCAAAACACAGTTATTTGTTAAATACCTTGATAGTAAGGATGCTTCTGGGTTTTGTCCCTTCTTTGTCAATTTCTCTTATTTCAGTTTATTTTCAGTCTATCTTATCAAGTTTTTATTTAAGCTCGTCGTGTTGACGTAGTTGTTATTGTTTTTTCTGAATGTTTTGCATTTCGAACAAATTCAAAAACATGGAATTTATTCGGTCATTGCTTGTGTCATTGTGTTGATTGCATTGAATAAAAATTAAAGAATAATTGAAAAAGCAGAAACTGTTTGAGATTTATTGATATTTTCAAAGCTCAAATAAAAATGAATCAATCGTAAGATTTTATTTGCAATTCTACGTTTTAAATTCTTTTGAGTTTAAAACAATGGTAAAGATGTAATGCTTTATAGAAATTACGCTACTTAATTTGAATACAATATTTCAGTTAATACATTCCTTCAAATTCTCTCGAAAACAATCACCTTTGCGCAATTCTTTACGTATTTTCTTTAATAAAACAAAAGAAAGAAATATCCTTAGCAATTTAGAGAAAGCTTGCTGCTTGTTAGCCTTTAACCTTTTTTATGTAAATATTTACAACTGTTTTTCTTCATAAAACAAAAAAAATTTTAAAAAAATTCTGTGAAAAGCGATTTGTTTGAAAGTGGCCAAAGCCAGGAACAAAATGTCAACTATTTAAGCAGCCGCCAGTTGCTGTTTAAGTGCAATCAACTTGAATTTTCAAACACTCTTTAAAAGACTTAGTGTATTCAGTGATAATTATTTTATTATTATCTATCAAAATTATATCGTTACTATCGTTACCTTTATGCTTATTATTATTTATATGTCCGTTGTTTTATTGCAATTTTACACACGCTAAACAAGGGAAATAGAAGCAACATATTCACACAAAACAAATGCACATAAACGCATGGATATATGAGCAGGATATCCGTGTTTTACTAGTTATTGTAATTTCCGTTAAATGTGCTCAGTTTTTTTATTACAAATGACTGCGTCGGTTGCTGTTTTAGGTCTATTGCTGACATACAATAGAAATATAATATACTAACGGTACCTTTACTGACTTCACTAGCTATTTGCCACTACAATAATAAAAATACAACACTAACAGTGTTGGTGAAAGTTATGTATATATTTTGCTTAATTTTTGCGTGAATGTCATTGGTGAAACATTTCTTTTTTCCAAATATTTTTGTTACTTGCTCCGACATTTTTCAAACCGTTATGAAATCAGCCGGTTACCCAGTGGTATTTATATGTCTGCGACCTAGAGGTGAAGAATTATGAAATTTCAGTTAGGAAGTAGTAAAAAATTTGCGGAGGTTTAGCGATGTGTCAATTAATAACAACTGTTGGAAGACAAATCATATTCACACTTACAGATATCGTCGAGCCAAATAGGTAATACCATTCTATAACGGTATTTAAAAAGTGCAGAAAAGAAAGTGGCAATGGGAGGAAATCAAAGAATACGTGTGGTTTTTTTTTATTAGTGCTCGAAAAGTTACTTTGATTTGTCGCAAAAGAGAATTACAAATTTCACATTAAAGCCGTGCTAGTATTTTGTAATGTGATAAAAGTATACCAAAGTTTGGCCTATTTATGACATAATTTTATGCTGAGCGCCAGGTTTTTTCTAAAAAAGAGGCACCGCCGACAGCAGCACTTTATCTCTATCACTCTTGCTTTCGCTGCACATCCCTCTATATCTTTTCCTGCGTCTCTTCCTCAGAGATTTTAAAGTAATTTGAACATTATTAAAATTGTACAAATTATTAGTTACAAGAACTTTGTGCGAAGTTCCTGAATTTTGACAAATTTTTAAGAAAATAACAGAACATGCGTTACAACAGTTGTTTCTTCTGTGAACTCTTTACCTTGGGCAAAATATCGTTGTCCATTATATATAGATCTGAGAATTTAATGGCAATCGAAAGGACTTCAGTGACAGTTTCGTTTCTTAAGCCTGCAGATAGATTATTACGGTCAAGACCTAATCGTTTCGTGATTTTAGCTAATTTTTGGCAAGGACTTCATGAAACAGACTCTTGAAATGTGAATACTTCTTGCGGTGCACTACATAATTAACATCGGCCTTAAGCAATCAAATGCTCTTAACACCGGTAAGAGCTTTTTCGTAGCTCGTAATAAGAATTAAATCGTGCATTGAATTGAAAAAGGGTGGATTAAATAGAACGATCCGTTTTCTTTTATTTTACCTTTAGAATAGCCAAAAGATCTTTCGGTTATTATTGATAAAATGCAAAGGATGATTTAAGAATTCAGATATATTTTAATCATAACGTTTGTATCAGCAACGTCTTATGATTGGAAATAATAACTGAAGTTTTTACACAAACTTCAAGAAGAATACGCACATATATAAGGAGTATACAAGGGGTACACCCACATATCGCAAGGAATCGCTAAGTAATGGCTGAAATAAGTGTTGTAAAAATTAAAAATTTAAGAGTTATTTTGGTATTGTTTCTTAAAATTAGTGTGGGTTATTTCAGAATGGGACCAAAAATTGCACTTTGTCGATATTAACTTGTACTTCAGCCTGTATAACGAACGTTATGAAAATCGTTCTAAGAATCATTTATAATACAAACTACTTGACGTTATAATACAAAACGCACTGGGTATTTTTAGCCAGCACAACAAATTATCGAGCACAACAATAAATTGCATATCACCCAAAAATCGCCATTCATAATGTTGTGCTAGATCACATTACTTTAAACGTGTTTTGCTTGGAAATCAAGAAACAAGAGTACATATGTCAAAATGACACCACTTTAGTTCTAAAATGTTATTAGTTACCATCAAATTGAAGATATTGTTGGTATTTTTATTAACATTGATTTTATTTTCACAACATAATATTTTAAATTTATAACCTTGTTTTCAACAAAATACTATTTTTGAAGTAGATTCGACCACAATTGCTTCCAACTTGCATTTTTGATGAAGTGTTTTTATACAAAATTCTATAGAAACTTCCATAAGTTCGTATTAATTGAGGGTTTGGAGGTCATTTGGATTTGGATTTGGATATTCCATTCAAATGGATTATCATTTCTACACTTCCTTTTTTTATTTTTCTAATAATACTTGACTATATTCTTTTCATATTTCTCCTTCTTTCCAGAAATCCCAACACAACTAAAAGGCGCAGAAACAACCAATAGACAGACGTATTAACAAAATTTAAAAAAGTGTCCAAGCCTGAATTACATTGGAGCAAAGAAGAAAAACAAAAATATCTTTAGCCTAAACCGAAGAGCAAAAAGCATATATCAGTGTAGTAAAATCATAAAGCAGTACAATACGACCATATGCTCATTCAAACCAACACTCATGCAACCAACGCACTAACAAACTTGACACGTATTCACATTCGTCCGTCTTCCGAATCTGCACGTAGTAAGTAAGAACATTCATAACTACTGCAGAAAATCAAGTGAAACGGGTTGGAAAAATTAAGATAATGGATTCTTCTGCAATTAAATCCCAAGCTGATTTCTTGTTAAATGTGAACAAAGATCAGTTACAGTCAGCAATAGACACGGCACAAACATATGAGACCACATATTTCGTAATCGGACAATAACCTGTGGGTTATCAATACATGAGTGGGAGGAAGCCACGACGTCCATAAGAATTCAGTAGATTGAAATATGGGTAGAATATTCCTATAATGAGAATTATTATTACTAATGAAAGGAAATGTAATAAATATGAAAGTGAAAGTAGATTAAAGAACGATTTAACTGCTGTGATTACTATCATTATGTTTCATTAGTATAAAACTTAATGTCATAAGGTTTATCACTCACGATCTATACTCTAAAGGTCTATTATGAAATGCTTAGCATAAATTTCCCAAAAACAAATTTTTGATGATAAACACCTACGATAAAACCATCAACTCAAAATATAAAAAGTGACTGAACCAACTATAAGAAACGTAACTGCCACGAAATGTGAATTAACTCCATTTTAATAATTATTTGTACGAATTTTTATCACGCGACCGTTATCAGTAGTAATCCCCCTACATTCTGTTTTTCTGTCTAATCTTTGGATCCAGATGTGAAGCGCTGGACCACTGAAGATGTCTGGTTCTTTTCTAGTTATGATTCAACTTAAAAACTCGGCTCGTTATAATTTGCTACCCTATGTTTTATTATTGTAAATAAGATCTATTTAGAATAGAGACTCTCATAGAATAGAACCTAACTAGTATTTTATGTTGGTTGGATTTCATATGAAAATATTAAATCACATAATTATGATCAGTTCATTTTTTTCTCACAAGTTCACGCTCAAAATTAATAGCTATCATCCAATAATAAAACAAAGTAACGGTTTCAAAGCTAAACCTTAATCATGATTTCCCCCACAAAATAATTTAGGCCCGGTAAAAGAACCACTCGCTTAAAAACATTCCTTTCCGATTCCACTTTTTAAAGGTTTGAAAAATTGAATTCGCCAATTAATCAATTTAACAATTTGTCTTAATAATTTTGGACTAATCTTCAAGAAAACTAAAAATGTACTAAAAGATTTTCTGACATTTGATCGACTTTAGAGTTTATTTTCATGAAATTGTAAAATCGCAATTAATTTTTCGATATAATAATCGAATAATTTCAAGCTGCTTATAATTGCAGGATATCAAACCAACCAACGACTACGCTGTTTTTATCGTTTCTTTGTTTTTGTTTTATTCAAAGGACATCATTAGATACCTTGAAATCTACAAGTGAGTGAACTGACTGGAAACTGAATACTCAACGAAACAACAACAACGATGGAGCACGAAACGTAATACGTTCACATACGTAAGGCTTTTGTGGAATGTTATCGTAATCATTACATGAACAATTATCGAATAAAAATAGTATCAATACCATGGCCGGCGTCAGGGGAGACAACTTTGAACATATTTTGAAATTTGATACAAAACTTACTTCTTCCTCCTCTTCTTTTCTTTCACATAGGTCAAATTCAGCACAATCAGTAACAAAATCAAAAACAGGATCTCTAAAAACGCGATTTACATTGCCCCGTGCGTCTCTCATAAGGATAGCCTAGACGTGAACATAAAAAAATTAATGTGATAAATACGTTTTCAGGCTGGGATTCTGAGAATAGATGAAACTTTTCGTGGTATAAGAATGGATGCAGTTGCTAAAATAATATGTACACACTTATATCCGAAACGTGGAAATATTCTATTCAGTGCCTGACAGTTGAAGCCTTTTCTTTCGTTCTATTTTTGGCATATATACTCGTTACGATATTTGTATTTCCACAAGTGTTTGAAATTCTGGGAGCGCATGGCTGTGTATGCGTGCTTTTTTGTGAGTAACCTCCTTTTATTTACCTTTGTTTGCAACCGTTTGAAATTTTTTTTCGTTAATGAAATGTTTGTTTTTTGCCAATCTATTTGCCTCGAAATAGCGAGAAATCTTGCTGTTGCGTCTCTTTTGACAAAAGGTCTATTCGCACTACTTCCTCCATTCCACAATTATCACTTATAGGGACAGCGTCTTCAAGGTCCTCAAGGACTACAGCACTGAAATATCTTCGTGGCCAGGAGTCAGACGACAGAAAAAACAGGAGACATCTTCAAATCAGCAAACAAACGAGGCCGCGTCTTGCATGTGCAAAAAGAGGACTATGTAGTTAATGATCTATTACCTCATTATTTTTAAAAAATTGACAAAGGTTTCATTTTTCTTTCGTTTTGCAAAAAAAAGTTTTTGAAAGAAGTGGGCGCGGCCCATATATGCAATAAATATTGCAGACCGATTTACTGGAGATGGAGTAGGGGTATTGTCATGGATTGTGGCACGAATATTCTGTCACTATAAGTTGTTTTTGTATTTAAAATGGACGGAATTGGATGAGCACAATAGCCAATTCTGAGAAGTAATATGGGCGTCTTCTGCTTTCAACGCCTGTAGACGATTAAAATCTTGCGTACTTGTTTTATAATCTTTACTTATTTTTTGTCTGTAACCTATTTTTTCACAATTCCTGGTTTTGTAATCTAATGTTTATAAAATGAATACAATTTTAAATAATATTAAAAAGCGTCATTTTGGCCCCCTCAAAATTGTACAATTTGGATAGGGCCGTCGCTAAATGTAGAGAAATTTGTAGAGAAATCTGTCCCAATTTTATAGTGTTCGTCAAGTATTGCTGCTATCGTTGTTTTTACTGCTATTGCTTTCGTCTTCCAGCTGTAAGGGAAACAAGGGGAAACGGTACAAAATGTTTTCCCCATGTCTTCGCCTTGTTTTTGCAGGAAAACAGTGTTTCTTTTGTAAATTTGTTATCTTCGCTAGCAGCAAACACGTCTGCTGTTTTTCTTTTTTTCCACCTCTCCGTTTTCTATCTTACGATTACTGTTACTTAGTTTGTTATCCTCAATTTGATGTTGATAAAACTGCTGCCGTTGCCGCTACCGCTGATACATTCACTAGTGGTGTTGCCCCTCGTGTGTGTTAATTTTCCTTTCTTTTCAATGTCTGCGCATTTGAAAAATCTTACGGCAAATCGCTTGGGGTTCAAAACTCACACGACAGTTTTTATGATTCCAGCTTCTAAAATTTACCGCGTAATTGCTGTGCGCTCCTACGACACGCGAAAATATTGTTAAGTAAACATCCCATCGGTAATATACAGTCCTCGTCCTTATTTTTTATGTGGCCCACTAGTATTTGTGTTAATGCGTGTCGTTTAGGAACATTTTTTACATAATTGACGGCATTCAAGGCCACCCGCTGAGTTACTTTCACATTTGTCCCCCTTTCACTTTTACTAGATTTCTTTTTTGCGTTTTCGTTTCTTAAAACGTTGATTGTGATTGCATTTGATTTTGCTACTCACAGAAGGAACTATTCATGCATTATTTGCTAGCAATACACAGGCTCATAGTGTTGAAGACGCTCTGATTTTTAAGTAAAAAAATTGGCGTCTCTAATTACATAAAAATTATGGGGTTGGACGCAGAGTTCCTTTTGACACACCGTTCCTAAGTTTTTATATCCTATTCCCTTTAAAAAAAGGAAGAAGGATATATTAACATTGATACTAAGTTTGTAACGCGGTGAAGGAGCTACAATAGATATAAAAAAGTATTAAAAGTATATTCTGGCACAGAATGATCCCCTGAGTCAATTTAGCATTGTCCGTCCGTTCGTCTGTCTGTCTGTCTGTCTGTGGAAATCACGATTACAAGAGAACGAATTATGCTATAATCATGAAATGTGGTATGGATATTTGGTGTTATGATAAGCTGGCTCGTGTTTAAAATGGGTGAAATCGGACGGAAATCGGAAATCTCCACGCCTACTTTTGGTATTTATTGTGAATTAAATCGTGTTTAGAGGTCTATTTCTCAGCTCCGAGTACGAACTTAGAGGTGAAATTATATATCCATGTCTACTGCCTCATTTGAAAATATAATTAAAAAAAATAGGCGTGGTTCGCCCACTAGAGACAAAATTCGTACAGGCGTAAAAATAGAGATATTGCCATGAAATTTGGCACAAATATTTCCTGTCATCATAGGCTGGGTGCTGTTGAAAATGGGTGAAATCAGAAAACCGCCACGCCCACGCCTTAATTGAAAATGTTTCACAAAAAATGAGCGTCGAAAAGAACAAATAAAGCATGAAATTCGGTGCGAATATTCTCTGTCATCACAGGCTGGTTATAAATGTAAATATAATAATTTAAACATAAATATATAATATATTTAAATAAGCCGCCGACATTTTATTTGAACGTTGTTATCAAGATATTCGGGAATAGGATATTCTATTATATTTACATATAATAGAAGCTTCGGCATATATAGCGGCCGAAGATAGCGTCCTTACTGGTAAATCTTATTATTTCAAAATTTTAGTGTATCTATTTAAAGAATGTTGAGTTATTATCGATTGTTTCATAAAATACAAATAATGCAAGAAACCCATTAATTCTGTGAAATCGACAGAGTAGATAATTTTTATGGAACGACAATATGTGGTCATGAATTTTAACTATTCGGAGAATTAAATATATGCAGTCACAAAAACATAGAAAATTAATTAAATGCTAACGTTTTACCATCACCGCTATGACCACCATCATCCATAATAACACCATCACCTCCAGTCATTTCTACACCACTAACAGCATCAAAAGCTTCCCTCCTCCCGACCCCTTCAAGCGGCTGTTTACGAGACGCTTCGTCGATAAATTTCCCCGGACATTTTTACAAAATTTAAAAGCTAAGAGATTGAAATATTTACATCCTGGTCATTATGTGAAAAAGTGTTACCATATTGGCCTACTGCATAGAAGAGTTTGGGTCATTATTTGGTGTTGCAAGAGTTCACGACGTAGGGGGTATTTTGCAAAAATGTGCCAAAGGAACATAAATTTCAATTAATTTATTCTCATAGCGTTAACGCTTTGACGTTAATGTTTTGAATTTTTTCCGACTTTTTTTTACGATTCACTTTTAAATATTCTGAAGTATTTCGTTAGAAAACTTAAGAAGAAAGTAGTTAAATAATTGAAGGTTGTGCAAATATACAGTCGTGACTAATGCTGCCGATGAATACAAGCGGGAGTGTACTGTTTCTATTGTTGTTTTGTTGTTATTTTGGTTGTTACCAGAAATATTCTTCCTTCAATCATTGCTTAGAATGACTTGAATCAATTTGGCTATGCCCGTCTGTCATTTCGTCTCTGCGGAAATCACGCTTCCAGCCAGAAAGAAGGGCATCAACGAGAAATATGCTTTGCAATAATAGACTGTTTGGGATTGAATTTGCCAAAAATAGTCTCTTTTTTCCATTATATACGCACACATATTCGTATCCTAGGCTATCTGTATATATCCTTTCCTATCTGTCTTCAATTTGATAATTTTTTTCTTGTTTTTAAATCTTTGTAATTAACTTATACTTACTGTCATTTAGGTTTTCATTTGCGTTCTATTTTGTTCCATCTCCCTCTCGTAGATTAAGTAAATAATAATACATGACACCACAAGGTATTAAAAAGATTCTCTATTGTGGTCTTAATATTGACAAAGGCCAAGCCTTTGCTGAAACCAAATTATACAAAAATCTTTAATTTCGTTGAATTTATTTTAGAAGTGTTTACCCCATCTCAATTTCCCACATTTCCATTTCCATATTTTCTAGTTGTTTCGAAGGACCATACCGATAACATCAACCTCATTTATGTTAATAAAAAGCAGGATTGACAACCCGAAAAATCAAAGACAGCCAAAAGCAGAACACAATTAAAACAAAAACGAAGCAGTAAAATAAAAACCAACCCACAATAAATAAATAAAAAAAGCAAAACGAGCAAAAAGGAATAAAAATAAAGCCATGGAGAAGGATAATAACACCTCAAACAATGAAGTAAACAACAAAGACAAACATAACGGTCGCAATAAAATTCAATCCACATTGAAATAAACATAAAGTGACATTCAAGAGAGAATTTTATATGAATTCATTAAGAAATCAAGAAACGAAAAAAAACAGAAAATAATTAATGAAAAATATCAAACAAAGACGAAATCCCAAGAAAAAAGATAGTTTAAAACCAAGCAAATACCAAAGATGTGCGATCGAAGGTCTTACCATAATTGCGTCATCATCAGCAGTATCATCAAATTTGCCGTGATTAGAATCATTGATAAACTCTGAATGCAATGACCCGATATAACGAAATTCCAAGAAGAAAAGTGTAAATATTTAACGGGAAAAAAGAGAATAAAATAAGTTGAGACTGAAAAAGTAAAACATAAAAATAATGCCTGCATGAGTGATAGACAGTAGATACTCGATGTAAGGTTTTTCATATGAAAGCAAGCCTTAAGCCTCAGCACTCCCACCGTTTTATCCCAATTATGACCATCTTATGCTGACGCGTTTTTTTATTACAATCATTTTACGCGACAATAAAAAGTGAATAAAAGCTTTCAAAGTATTGAAATATTAAAATAAAAATATTACTAATAAAAGCATTTTTACAATACATCAATTTTTATATTAATAATAAAAAATTATAAAAGCACTGAAAGAAATTTTCTACTTTGGCGACTTCATTTCGCAAATCTTATTTAATCAATGTCGAAAATATTTAGACTCCTGATTAAAATATTTTTCATGTCGAAAACAAGCACATATTTCATCTATATTTAAAGCATATATATTTAAATGAATAATCAAAAATTTGTCTAGAATGGTGGGGGTTAGGTGTTAAAGCGGATGCGCACAAAAAAGTCGAGAATAGTTTACTTTTTTGATACAAATTCACAGCTAGTTATTTTGCAGAAATAGAGTGCAACTCAAAAGGAATAGTATTATATAATCTATTCCACCCGCTTCACAATCGTATCCTGGGCAATTAAAATGTCAACCCAACCATTTCTGTCATCCATCCTCCGTCTAATGTTCGAACACAACTCGACATAAAATCAAATCAACAATACCAGCCCAATTCCAGACATCTGCCCGTTTCGCTCTCTCCGCCACCATTTCGTTCGAAGTCAACAACCTCGATTTAGTCCCTTAGAGAGCGTAGCAATTATTACGTTGAAAACACTTAATACTGTTTAACACGACACCGTGGGAAGAAAGACCGCAACAAATATTAACAACATCCAGCAAGGAAAAACCTCTGCAATCTCTTTTAAAAGCAAAGGACAAAACAAAGTTAACAGTAATAAACAAAGCAAATAAATGAAAGTAACAAACAAAACAAATAAATGGCAAATATAAGAACGAACGAACGGATGGCGCGGCAACCATTGAAGAAATGAGTAGCTGGGCACGACGTATCCTCTGCAAAAAAGGAATATGAATATATTGGCAACATATAGTTGAAATTATTGTCGCACCTTTTGTGCAACATTCTGCTCATTGAGCTTTTGCTTCTTGAATGCTAAGCAATTTTGAGGAGACGGGAACAGCATCTGCATTTGAGGTACGAGACAGCGAAAATAAAAGTTATATTAATGATAATATCGAGAAGAATATGATTGGCTTTCCATGAAAAAATTGGCACGCGAAAAAATTCATGAATTTTAATATTCCAATAATCAGAAATGGGTGTGGACAGCTATATATCAAATCAATTCTAATTTCCAAATTACAATCGCTTACGGCCATTATTGTGTCATAATAAAAATTCTACAAAATCGTTCAAGAAAAATGTCTACTTTGCAAACAAAAGCCCAACAAAATCGAAGATGCACAACGAGATGATGAAGCAATCCTAAATGCAATCCTAATGCAGATTGGAATTCCATGGCTAGATTGACTGACTTATTCAATACGCATACAAAAGTATCTCATGCCTGCAGTCACATACAAAAAACATGCTTACAGAGTTTCAATAAAAGTATTAACCTAAAAATTTAATTAAATTGTAACTGCGAAGAACTGCCTAGCCGAAGTTTATATACTCTACACACTTAATAACAACACTCTGGTTCTAAAAACCGGTGTAATATCCCAATGTTGGGAGCTCACTTATTCTTGGGTGATAAAATTGATATTTTCAGAGTTGCCCAAAAAGCTGAAAATTCATTCATAAGCACCAATAAACGTGCGTGGCACCGCTCCAGTTTCGCCCACTTTCAGCACCAACTACCCAACAGGAAGGATTTTGATTAATAAATTTTGGAATATTTGGGACAGTACTCATTTATTAATTGTAGATTAAAGCTAAAGGAATGCCTCGAAGACAGCAAAAGAAGTAATCGCAAAAAAACGAGACAACATTTGAGACGACACCACAAAATTAATTTTAGATATTCCTTATTTTTCTATAAATGTCCTGAAGATTTTGATGTTTTCGATAAATCTGCATATCAAACTATCATTTCAATTTAAAATAATTTGAACTCTAATGGCACAAGTCCTAAGTCGACCGGTAGAGAACCACAGAAGACAGAACTAATATATAATTGTATATATTAGTATAAGAATATACTTCGCAGAATTCACTAATATAATTTATAGTTTAAAAATTTAAATTAAAGAAAGAAACAATAAACTAAATAAATTAAATTAGCTATAAAACAAATAATATCGAAATACTTCGTACATAGTTTGATTAATTTAACAATTATTCACAAATTTCCTCCAAGAAAACATATATGAAATATTAAATATTTGTGAAATAATTATATGATTATAATAATAATTATAATAATTAAATAATTAATAAATAAAAATAAGCGGGTAAATTTATTTATAATATTATTGTAGACATCAAATAAGACACTTAATAGTCATTGAATACTCCAAATAAAATAAAAAAATTTAACATAAATTGGAGTTACAAAAATGTTATAGAATTAAATTTTACATAAATTTACAGTGCATATGAGTTTAATCTTTAAATCAGTATAGGATTTTTATCAATTAAATAATATTTTTAATCATAATTATGAATCTAAAAAAGTTTTAGGAAATAATAACTCTTTTACTTCCAGTTTCGAAACCAAGAGTCAAATTTTATATATCTTATATTTTAAGACTTCCTTCTCAAAATATTTCAAACTAATCTTCTGCACGCATTTTTCCTTTACATTTTATATAGGTTATAGTTCACGTCAAGGGAGCAGTAACACTACTTTACTTACTTTATTAGGAAAACTAAAATAATTTTTTCTTATCTCTCGTTGCAACCTCATTCCTTTCCGTTTTGCTCTTTCTTTTCCTTATTCTAAACTTCTTGTGACACATTTACCTAATTGTGTAACATGCCGTCACCCACTCACATACACATCTACGAGCTCGCACCTTGTTTTTTGGCCACATACATATCAATTGGTAGCAACGTGATGTTGCCTGAAATGAAAAACAACTGCCATAACCAGCCATTGGTTAACGCTCCGACGAATAACCTAACACTGAAGTTCGATAAAAAGTTTTGTGTTCGCTAGGGATAATCAACAGCAGGAGGAAGGGAATTAGCATCGTAAACGGCATAGGTCGGGCTGAATAAGCGGAAGGAAAATGAGGAGCTTTTGTCGATCGAATTTGTCGTAGTTAGTTGTAGTTGTTGTACAACTCACTCTATATTTCTCTAAGAGTTAAAGGGTTTTGAACGAGCTTCGCGTTGCGGTTTGCGTTACTCAGTGATGTAACTGCTATTTTATGAATAGAGTTAGTCGGTTTAAAAAGTATTTGAAAAATAAAGGAAGCGATTACAGATGAAAATGATATTCCAGTTTGCTTTCTAAAGATAACATAGTAAAGAACAGAAGTAAAAGTGAAAATAATATGAAAATAAAGAGTGCAATGAATGAAAGAATGAAAGTGAATGAAAGAGAAGTTTTCATTGTATTTTGGATCAAAATAAGTTTTTATATATGGATGATTTTTATTTTAAGCTTAATTGTAAAATTGTAAAATTTATAAAAAACAAATGAAATTTTCCTCATTACGACTATCGTTTATTTCGACCATCATATTCTTTTCTCCTTTACCTTCACGCTTCTTTGTTTTCTACCCCTTTTCAAATATTTCCAATGGCCTCTTACTCACCACGGCAGAATATTTTTTAACAAATCAGGACACTTTCAATGCAAGATTGGTGTGTGTGTGTGTGTAAAATATCCTACTTTTTCAACACATCCAGACAAGAAATCACGTATTGGTGTAGGTTTCATCTCGATGGTGAAAACTGAAGTTTGTGGTGGTGAGATTTCAAAAATGTCGTGCTATCTGAGGGCTTAACTAAAACAAATTTCATAAATATTTTCAAAAATTTTGTTTCATTTTTCTGAATATAAAAATATGGTGTAATCACAAGCTTGCCTGGATATAACAAAATGCAAGTAAATTACACTTACTTTCATTCAGATATTACTTATTATTGAAAAATGTTTCTGTAGTAGAAAGGCGTTAAAAGAGGCGATGCGTTAACGATCGAAATATCAACAGCAACAGCATCAATCCAAGACACCTTAGTTTTCATTTATGTGCTTTTCATAAATATAATTTTTCAAAATCACTTCAAATCAGTTATTCGTTTCAATCAGTTAAAGTAAAGCACCGCGTCCTACAAAGGAAAAGGAATTATACAGAAAATAAAGGAAGAAATTTAGCGGGAATATATTTTAATCCAGTAATATTTTCATCAACAGGTGGGATATCTCAAAACCTTCTACAAATTTAAGTAGAGGTGAATACACATTCAAATAATCCTTTTGCATACGAGAAGTAAAGAAGTAATGAACATCATGGGCTGTTATATCCGCTATACTCTCCTGTTATATCTGATTGTAAACTAAACCTCTTTTGCAACAAAAAAATAAATATTGTACTAATTGATATTGGGTGACTAGCAATTTAACTGATTTAATCCCTTTCCCAAAATTTTTGATTTCACGTGTATGCAAATATGATCAGGATATTGTGCATAATGATCATACATAAAATGTAATAATTAAAATAGAAAACTTTGAAATAGGATGGTGTGTCTTTTAAGATTAATTTCCGATTTTTTCATTCAAATGAAAATTAGAATAAGAAATGAAGAACAACAATGGCAAGGTGACGAATAATAAATAAAATAAGAGGCGTTTAAATATTGAAGCAAAAAGAGAAGGAGATAGAGTGTTAAAAGCCACAGGTTGGGGAAAAAAGAGCTTAAAAGGGCATATAGAAAAAATGCGAAAAAAATCAGCAACAGAAAAACAAGGTAGGTAACATGATAAAATGAACAAATGGGGACCCAACGGTAATGGTGAATAATAAATTCCGGGAAAACAACTGCGACCAAATACGTAAATGGGAAGAAATTGTAACGTTTTTGGAGATGTCTGAGTAAAAGGAAACCACAAACAACTAAACAGCATTCGTGGTAACAAGTTGGCTTTAAGGCTGGGCTCACAATATGACCTATGGCAAAAAAGTTGTAGGCAAAGAAGGCGGATGAGTAAATGACCAATAAAAATACGTATTATCAGTTAATTGCGCTAGAAGTAAAAAAGTCTTATTTTACGTTGGTTGATGTGTATTTTTTATATCCTAAAAAACTGCGTTTAAATTTCTTTATTTATTTTGCGCTTGACCAGAATAAATTTATGTCACATAATTCGACAAATTATAAAATATGATTAATTCGACCAAGGAAGCTTTAATTGGTACCCATCTTCTGAATCAATCTATGGAGCATTTTTCCAGTGATTTTCGATCACCTACTATTCCATTTTTAGCATTTAAATATTATATTTAGGAATCGGTGAAACGCATATGATCATCACTTTATCGTCAACTTATAGCGCTTCTCAGAAATGTTTAATGTTATTCAAATCAGCAAAAATAAAATTAACTTTGATTATCGAAATTAAGCAAATTAACGTTCTGTAGCGGAAATTAAGTATAATCATGGAAAATATTTTATTTCGAAAATAACAAGCATGAACTTTACGTGACAAAATGAAATTTTTGATTCATTCTTCCACAATTGATGTTAAATACAAATTGAGTTTTTCCAAGTCTCTGTTTGCAAATGTGGTCCCATTGGCTATTTGACAAAAGTGGACAATTGAGAAAAGAGAGTAAAAGTAAAAAGTGTTGAAGTTTTTCGATAATATCTTACCTTTTTGGTTGTTTTTATATAAAAAAACCATCACATGCGAATCCTCATGAACTGTGACATGGGATGGGCATGTCATGGGGCATGTCATGACATGACATGGGGTAGGCAAGAACATGCAACATATAGCCTCTCCCTTTCAAGTGTCACTTTCACCTTCTCGCAGTGGCCCTTGAGTTCGCTGATGAGGCTCTGAAAAACAAGCGAGAGGGCGGTATAGCTCTCTCAACTTTCATATCCTCTTCTATCAACTTTTTGTATTATTTTGCTTAAACTTTTTCTTTTTTCCCCTTCTCTTTCTGGACCGAGCCAAGGTGTTAGACATCACGCAGAGCATTAACCTGACTGTGGTGCCCGACTTAAAAAGAACTCAGTCGCTAAAGGTGCCTATAAAATACACGGCACTTTTTGGTAGTAATTAGCCTTATCTGCACACACGGGCCTTTATGCGGGTTAACCAGTTAATTGTCAAGTAATCGTGGGATCAATATTAAAACGCACACAAAACCAAAAATATAACAGACGATGTGAGGGGAGGACGGGAGTTGTCACAAAACCTGAACTAGGGTAACGTGGGTGGGGATGCTTTTAGCAGCAAACTTCAGCAACAACATATTGCGATTGCGTCATGAACTGAGCATCTTTGCTGTTCTCGGCTGACGTGTCTGACCATTGGGTGGCTGGAGATAGTGCGTCTTTGGCTCTTCCACGGCCCACCCAAATCACATTGATTGACGACGAGACTGAAAATACTCCTTTAGAGGATGACTGACTTAGTAGCAGTAACGGAAATGGAATGTAGCCGAAATGGTCGATTGATATTCTGGACTGGACGAGAGAGTGCACTTGTGCAGACAGAAACAGAGAAATGAAAGCTCGATTTAGAACGTTTGAAATTACTGCTCGGGATCTGAAGATAGGAGCAGATTTTTTCAGCCGACGTTCACACAAAGGACATGGATCGAGGGTCCGGCCCGAAAACAAGACTCTTGGTGTCTCCCACATGAATGCGGACCCGCAGCTCTCAACGAGTAGGGTGGCAGAGTGGGAGTGATGTCGCCAAATCTAAATTAATCGAAATTAATTTAAAAGAATATTGTTAGCGAAGAGGTCGCGTTTTACTTATAGAGGATTATAAACCTTGCCGTGGCCGAAAACCGCAATAAGCAAGCAATTGGTTTACAAGAATGCTGTTATGCAGCGAAGAAGACGTCAGATTTAGAAATAGTTTCCAACAAATACTATTTGAGCAAGTTGGATATTGATATATGAATTTCGGGAATTTTTGAAATTTTTTGGTTCCGGGACATTGCCGTTGCGGAATTTTCTAGATCGGGCTTTTATCCATTCGGAATTTTGTCGTTTCTTGGTTATGCCGTTTGGTATTTTGTCGTTCGGGATTGTGTCGTTCGGAAGTTTAACGTCCGGGATTTATTTACTAGCCCATTGTTTGATTATTTTTTAGTAATTTATATAACTTTTATTTTACTCTTTTTCACGTTATTGTTGTGTTCATATTTTGTTTTTGTTTTTTTGCTTTACCTCTTCCATCTCTTCCATCTTTGATTCACTACACTAAAAAGCTCGAAATTCTATTGTACGAATAACTTTCCAGCGGAATTTATTGCAAAGTAGACTTTAAAATATGAAAATATTTTTGTATTTTGTTTATATTTTACCAAAAAATAGGTCATAAAATATTTTTGTATGTATTAAACATTAACACACAGTGTTAAAAAAACTATTATTTATTTGTTGTTTAAATTTAAAACCAGCTTGAAATTGTATTTTGGCCTGGCTTCTGCATTTCATTGGTTTTAGGGAATTAAATAAAAAATTTTGTGTTTACGGCTTGATTTAAAATTTTAAGGTCACCGAAGTAAGGATGCAGCGTCATAATTTCCTCTTCCGTTGAAAATTATTCCATAGGGTTTGTAAAAACTGCTGTTGGAAACATTTTTCAATGCATTAAATGATTTCAATTAACTTTTATATGCTCTTGGCTTTATTATTTAATTTTAGTTTGCAGTTTATTATTGTTATTATTTATTTTAGCATAAAAATGTTGTTAATATTATATTTATTATAGTTTATATGAATCATATAAACTATAATAAATATAATATTAATAACATTTAATAACATTATCATATAACATGATAATCTTATATAAAAAATTTTATAATGGTTTTTTACATTCCATTAAAACGTTAATTCTCTTATAGAATTAGGAACTTACCATCGAACCTTTGTTTCCTATTTTCTCTGTTTTCATTGATGTTGGACAAGCTAGCGTAAAGGAAGTTCCTTCTGCAAGTGCACTGACCCCAGTTATCATTTGCACTTAGACATTTTCCACCAGGTTGACAATATTCCTGTTTTCTACACCTTATAACTCTTTCCCCTTTCATAAAACCATCCTTTGCTTGGACTACAACGTAGCACATTATGACAAACTTCTTTGTTTGGCTCACTTGGTACTTTGCTAGCAGTCTGGTAAATCTCTTTGTCCAGATCGAACAATAGAAGACATACAAAATCAATGAATGATGCAGGAGAATAATAGATTCTCTGCCATTGTTTGCGAATAACGGACAATGAGCTCAGAAAGGTGAGGAGTGGGATGGGCAGTGACACAAAAAGGCATACAGGTTTGAGACAAAGCAACTCGTAAAATACAAAAATAAACAAGTAGTTCTTGCCAGCCAATCCTACAAGCCAACGGGAAACACCAGTAGTAAAATCAACTTGTGTGAGTATACCACACGACATTCTTTTATGGGTCTGTATGTATAGACTTTTTGGCCTCAATCACATGAGCTATCCCCTATCCATTTCCACTCTATATCAGTCTGTAACTTCAACCATAGAGTAAGAAATAATAGAGAGAGTTGTTTCTTACTCTATGCTTCAACACTATAGAATTTTTTTAAAATTGCTTTAAATTGCATTGTTTTAAAGTGATGTAATATTTTGAGATTTTTATATCGTCAAACGCAAAAATATACCATTGGTAGTTTTGAAAAATTAATACATAAGTGTTGACTAAATTGTTGAGAAATGTTTCAAGCGTGTCACTTGACGTCAATTTCAATAATTAACTGTGACTGCCAGTTTTGGAAACATTTGCACATTTTTCAAATTTAGTCGAAAATTCGTCCTTCGCTGGAAAATTTCGCCAGTTGGACAGTTCGCTTTACCCCCCAGTATGACATGCAAAATTCAATTCCTTTCATTTCATTCCGTTTTGGTAATTTTTTCTCAACTATTGTTACTAAATTATGGTAAAATTTAAGTATTATTCCATTACGAAAACCATTTTTCGTAGTTTATTCTTTGGGAACAAATCTTCCTTAATATGGCCAAGAATTATGCAGACATATTGAACTCGATATTCATTGAGGTTACCTGCATAACCTCAGAATATTGGAGCGCTTTTTTGGAGACATATTTAAGATAGCACGCGGCTGAAAGCGGTTTGTCCCCGAACCAGGTTTGAAAATTGATAAGGGGAATTTGCTTCAATATCCTTTAATAGTTAGTTCATTACAAAACTGACGAAGTGATGACAGTCAGCAAAAATATGAAAATCGTAGTAATAGTTCCTTCAGCTTTAACTTAGTTACGGAAAACAGCAGATGCAAAGATTGAGTTAAATAAGAACATTGCCAAACTTTTTTACACATGCACCCACTTTAAAACACAATTTATGCTGAATTCTAAACATATACAAAAGTGCTAACATTACAACTTAGCAGTAAGATTATGGTGTTTTCTGCTATATTGAATGGAGTTCTGATTGTTTGAATTTTCTCAGGGGCCACACCATATAGGGTTTTGTGGTTGGAAGCATTTATTTAGAATTTATGTGATAATTTTTAAGCAGGTAACATTCTTTTTATAAATTTCAAGATAGTTATTAAATTCTTAGAACCTGTGGTCTAAAGCCACTTTTAGAAATTTAAAGTTTAATATCCGTTTCTTAGAAAACTGTATGATCTACTTTTGAAAGCGCATTGAACTGTAAAGCCTAGACTTCCAAAAATATATAACCGCGATTGGCTTATCCTCCCCGTTATTCATGGACGTTTTCTTAAAATTGTGTTTATTAAGATTTTTTATTATTGTGTTTATTAGTTATTATCGTTCTGGTAGCAAAGAGCATAAGCTTCTAATATTGCTAACGCTCCTGCAATGGCCCTACTAACGTTCCCTATTTGCTTGTTTTATTTCTATGATTGCTGGCTTTAATCTGTTATTAGGACAAGCTTTAATTTAATTATTTGTTTCTACTTTGAAATATTCCTTACATTTCTCTATTACTCTGTAAAGCCCTCGTAGGGGTGCTCGAGTGAATTTTTAATTATTGTACAAAAAGGAAGTCGAGTTTAGAAGTCACGTTACAAAGAGAAAGTCAAGATGGTAAAGTTTGTACATTCCTTGGGATGTATATATCTGCTTCTCTCGTAAACTATTCCAGGTCTCAATAACAAAATGGTCTTCGCTTGAAAATCGTGTCTGTTTAGCAATTTAAATAGTTCTGCGAACAGTTTAGAACTGAATTTCGTACCTTGGACTGTGGTGATCTTTAATACTACTACGAAACCCTGTACTACTAATGGTTTAACACACTCTCAAAAACTTGTTGGCTGTAGTTGTTGGTGGAAATTTTTATAATATGAATGCTTCTGTCTACCAAATGAGTCCTGCCAATTATAATAAAAATGTAACGACGTCCTCTTGAGACGGACAGGGGCCGATCCTATGTATGATTATATTATTAGATTGGTATGTTCGATTGATTGTTCGATATTAGATTGGTATGTTCGAATAGACCGTTTGGCACGGCAATCTTTCTATCTTAGCCCTTGGTTTATCGTGGGTTTGGTATGACGGTGTGCCTTTGACTTTTGAGACTAGTACTTATTTTTTACGAATAACTAATCCCTTTTATCATGTTACGCCAATGGTATCTTGCGGTAATGAGTTATCGCTTCGCTTTTATATGTGGTGTGAATTATTGTGCAACAGAATTTTCAATTATTTCGTTAAGCAACGACTTCGTCTTAACAGAGATATTTATGACAGAAATAATACAAAAATTTAATTGTTAGCTGACTTTTCTTTGTAAATTTGTTAATATATTTCAAAAGTGACAGATAAAACTAAATTAACATTAAATACGCAGGAATTTGTTTTACTTTTATCACTTATTGAGAAAAAGCAAAAACAAAAAAAAAGAGAGAAGTTGTTGGGGAAACTTCGCGACAGTAACGATACATTTTTCCTTTCATGAAAGGAACATTTCTTTGTTTTCTTTAGAAAAGTTTAGGAGAATGAAGTCATTGCGTTGGCAAATAATATTCAATCTGCAACCACACGACTTTCGGAAATATCTTCGTCCTTTTGTCAAGATTTTTAGTAGATTTATATTCAAAAAAAATCCTTACTTTTCTGAAGGTTTCCATCGTTTTGTGAAGTCAGATAGCTGATGTCTGTCACACGGAAATTATCACACGCTTTTGAAGTGTAAATAAAAACAGCAAATACTTTCCATAATTTCTTCATCACTTATTTAGGGAAAATAATAAAATGTATATTTGTCCTAAAATTTGTTGATTTGGCTTATGTGTAGCGCACAGATCCAACCACATCGAATTAATTCTATCCAATTCCATCCCATTCAAAACGAATCTAATCACAACCAATTGTTTGTATCGAGTCTGCATCACCCGAATCATCTGAATGATTCCCAACGAATTTGACGGTCTGCTCTCCTCGACAGAAGGACCATTTCTTTGGCTAGTCAGGCACATACACGTTTACATACCCAGAATCCCTGTCTCTCTCTCTCTCTCACCTACACATTCACATACACATATGCGTACACATGTAAAGCCAAAAATATGAAGAGACACTAGAATCTGAGCTAGAGGACGCAGAACTGAGGTTTAAATGTGAAAAAAATTTGTTGTGAAGAATAGCGTAGATGTTTTATTTATATTTTTGATTACTCTGAATCCATTAGAGCATATTAATCTGTAAGGTTTTTTGATGCTTGGTATATTTATTTAACCAGAAGCCCTCAAACTTGTGACTAGTAAAAAGATTCAGAAATTTATATTCAATGTTTGTTTCTTTTTTTCGAAAGATTGAAATGATACCCCAGTCTTTTAATTCTGTTTTTATAGATCTGTCCTTTGTGTCAGATAAATACAAATGCCTAAACAGAAACCATAATGGACGTAAAGCTACCATATATTTTTTATGTGCTCTGCGGAGTGCGGTCATCCCCATTTTCGAAGCGAAGATTCTCGGCCGCGTATTTAATCGAATGGAAGCTAGTCCGTCAACGAAGCATAATAGCAAAAGGCATAACTAGCAAATGCGATAGTTACGACAAAAACTCGTACAAAAAATTATATTATAAAAAAGATATAGAGATATTCCAGACAGATAGATGATGCTATTATGATACGATGTTCATGTCTGGTCGCATGCAATCGGTAAATGTTCCAGAGGTTTTGCTAATCTGAGTATCAGAGATAGGGAAGTGTTGTAATTTGTTGTTATTGTTATTATTTATTGTCTTCTTTGAAGGCGGATTTTCGTACGTTTCTATTGACTGCGGCGAATTCGTAATTAAAATAGAAAAGCATTTTCAATTGAGTCTGTCCCAGCGGGCAGAAAACAGAAAACTATAGAAAAAGATTAAAATAAAAAACGACATAAAATATGATAGCATTTTGTTAGTGGTAATATGTGATCGCGTAACTTAAGAGCTTGGAGAGGATATATAAAAACATTAAAGTACAATTAAAAGTCTATACAGTTCCATACCAACACAAACACTATTAAATGAATTTATGAAATGTTTGTTATTATATATTTATTGTTGACACTTATTTTGTCTCATTGCTTCGAAAAAAACACGCCCAATTAAAAGGGTCAATTTAAGTATTTGGTTTCGTGAATCATTAACTGGAATTAAGCTCTGAAAATGAGTTTGGAAGCGAAAACTAATTAATTAAATTTTGATTGAAAGATTTGCGTATTTAACAACAGGCTATATTAAAAAATTGACATGCTGAATATTTTGATAAACATCAATATTAAAGATTTACTAAAGAATATAAATTTAAAATAATTTTGTAGGAGATAGTATTCAGTTTGGAAAGAACGGCGGGCTAAGCCCTAAGGAACCTAATACCTAATTAGCCCTAAGGAATACTGTAGTGGGTATTTCTTACGTATAATAAAGTTAAGAGTATCAAGTAACATTTATATGTACTTTGAGTACCCTTTCCAAATTAGTATGATGTATGGGGGACTATATTTTCTATGAAGTGTAACAATTTTACGGGCAGGATTACTTATATTATTCTATGTCCAAAAATTCTACATTTTTCTACTTCATTTAAATGTGACGTGAAATTTGAAAAACACTAAAAAATATTTTATTTATAAAAGTTTTCCTTATCCTTGAGGACCTTTAAATTGCAGGACTACCGTATGACGGGAGAATTAGCGAAATAGAAACAATTTATAAAATAAATTTATGAGCTTAAATTCAGTAAACAATGGGCGTAAGGCGCTTCTTTTATTATTACAGTCTCTTTCCCTTATTTAACCTAGATTCGCTTACTCATCATCAACACAACTTTTCTTGGATTGCTATAATATTCTTTCATGACACAAGTACTAATGGCGATGTGTACGACAAACACTGTGGACACGAAGGAAAGAGTTCAACTAATTGTTTCCGGCCTATTTAGTAAATTTAATAAAGGTAAATTAGGTAAAGTTTTAAAATAAAAGAGAAGGTTTGTCTCTTGCAAAATACAAATTGGTAAGATTGTGCATTCCTGGACTGTATTTTGTGACTTCGAATTCGAATTTATAATTTTTGAAATATTGGTACAATTTAGTCATACTCATGGACTTGCTTATTCTTTCACACCCTTCTTATCTTTCTTCCTTCTTCCCATCCATCACTTTGCCCTATACAGAGTAAATATCAGTAAATTATGTTACCCTTTATTATATGCGGTATGAGCCAATGCAGGCAACATAACAATAAACAAAATCTGAAATAACAAATTGTTGGTTCAAAAAAATTTTTAACTAAGATACATACATTCTTACTTGGAAACAAACAAATATGTGAATATATTAAATTGTTTAAAACGTAGTGTGATAAATTTTTGAGAAGTTTTGGCTCCTTTTCAAGACGCCTAGTATTTATTGCCCATTTCATGCAACAAACCAAACACTTTACTTGAGTAAAAGACTTTCACCACAACTGACTTCAGCTCTTAGATTATAACTCAACTCAACTCAACTCTTGCAACAACTTGTGTTGAAGAGTTGCTTAATTAGTGGTTTCACAGGACTTTTAAAGAGCAGTAATTGAGCAGTTATGTGATGTCCATAAATTATATTTAGCAAAAAATCCTGTCATCTTGTCAATTAATACAACAACAAAAGACTGCTTCTTCGACGGTTTTAATGGTGACTTCAATTCAGTTTGTGTAGTGACGGAATACCAATGAAAGTGCGTTGAAATTCGATGAGCGTTATATATTTTATTTACTATGCAAAATATTTTATAAAAGCTTTCGTATAATAAAAATTATTGGCCGATTCTTTGCCATAGACCTTTATGTCCGCCCACCATCAATATGCCCAGCCAACCCCGTGGACTTCTAATGCTTCTCCCAATGTCCCAAATAAGAAGAAAACTTCAGGCAATCTGAAGATTAACGTATTTATTAATAAAATTAAATTTAAAAGGTGTTTATTTATTTATCAAATTTTTTTAACACGTAGAATAAAAAGTTGAATGACATTATTTGTAGTATAACGTAGTAGCGTATATCACAAATTTTAATTGCACGGAGAGTGAAATTTCTCTAGGAAGTAACGTCAAGAGCGAGGGTAGCATGAATGGAGAAATAAATGTATAAAAGCTGGAATTTAATGAACACTAGGAAAATTAAAAATGAAATTAGTCACAAATAGGCAGTAACCGGATACCTTTCCTATAACTTTTTCTTCTTTTTGAAGGCTATAATATGCCCTTTTCTCCATCAACCTGTTCGTTTCTTCCCCTTGCTTTAAATAAAATATTCCAACTGAATAAATTGCAATGAAAACTAAAAGTATACACTTCCTTTCTCTTAGCGAAAATATAAAAAATACAGAAGCAACAATAAGAGAAGTCATTACAATATTCAGACAAAAATTCATTATTTACCATCACAGTGATAACCACAACGATTTCGAATAGTCCATTGGAGAAAAACAAAGGATAAAAATTTAGAAAATCGATGAAGAGTGAATTTGAGTTGATGAAGAAAGAAAAAAATTAGTAAAAGTTGGTAAAATTTACTTTAAATTTAGCATAAATGTTAATGCATGCCAGCGATATTCTGGATGAAACACAATTAAATGAACGGTTTACGGCGTTTAAGAAGTGGTACGAAGTTAGTTAGAGCTGAGTATGAGGTTCATAAAGAGTTGGTATGAAGTTCTTGTGATGTTGATACGAGATTGGTTTGGTATTCGCCGATGGGTTGTTTTACTGATTTCTTTCATTGAGCATCACAGCGCGCAGCTATGGCTTCTGGCTTCTCTACCTTCTCAACTGATTTTAACACAAATTATATAGTTTTAAATATATTGTTTTTAAGAAAATTAAGTATTATTTTAATGATATAAAAATGTAATTATTTATGCTAAATTAAATAATGTTGCGAGAGCGTTATTAATATTTGCTATATAAAACGCAAATCAATAAAATGATTGTTTAGTGCAACTTTTTCGTTTAACCCTAAACTATGGACTCGGCAATGGGTTAATATTTCGAACTCTCAAGACGTATCCAGCAATGCTTATTCTTATTATATAAGCAATGCTTATAATTCTTTCCCCAGAAATTGTTTTCAGATTTGACGAATGAACTCACTTCAGTTTTTAAAATTATTCGCAGCACTGGTAAGATTCTGTCTTGTTCTGCCAAAACCAAGCCAAAAAGTAAAAGAACATTTACGCCAAATATATTTCACTAAGACCGATGGTACACGGAAGGGACTGAGTCGACTCAGATACTAGTTCAGAATCAGAATGCATATACTTTCCTGCAATTATCATACTCCTTTTAATACTCTTTCTTTCATAACTATTTAATTATTTGGAAGTAGAGTCTAATAAATAAATAAATTCAAATTAAAAAAATAATAATCAAAAGAAAAATCAACTGAAACTAAGCAATAGGTCGAACTAAAATATAAAATACTACCCTTTTATACTTCAACTTTTATTTCAATTTGGAAAACTGTTACGAAAACTGGAGATTATGTCGAGTAATAAACGCAGAACCACCAACAACAACATTATCAACAGACAGAGAAGGTTATTGTCTTGGAGTCGATAAGAAGCAGGATAATGCAAGCAATTATATGGAGTTAAAATTAGTTCATCTTACAAAATTATTTGATCATCCCCGGGAAGTGTTGAGTTGAGAGTGTTGAGAACTCAAAAGACAATTCACTGCTTACATGCCAGGCGACAAGAAACGATTGAATTGCTCCAAGCAGAGAAGGCGGCAGAGGGTGAAAGGTTTTTCAAATGCAAATTAAATAATTGCACTTTAAATATATAATACTAATTCTTTTAATTTTTCTTTTAACTTTTTCATAAAATATTTTTTCAATAAAATTTTATCCTAAATTTTATTACCTGTTAAGTACCTCCTATTATTAGGAGGAGTAGGATAGCCTCTTACGGCGACCAAATAAATTTGTTATTAAAGATGATATGTCTGATTACTTCTGAATGACTTTCTAAACGTTTCATAATTTTATTTGGCTCCTTATTACTTTATTCCTTTTTCAATGACTATTTAATTTAATAATTTAATTCAAAGGTTTTCCAATAAGAGTGGCTCGATGTTGAAATGTAATAAAATAAGATGTGTGTGATGTATTTTTTCTTTATTCAAAAGCACCATTTATGCCGTTATGTATGAAATATGACATCGCTCAAATGTCCGCTGCAGCTTCGCACCATGGAACTGATCTGAGAGGTCCAACTTTCAATGACTGTGGGATATGTTGACTTTGGGGGCATCGGTCGATTGGGCCTTATTCGTATAGACCTACGACTTCAAAAAACCCCACAAGAAAGGGTCTAGCGGGGTCAAATCGGACGATCTTGGTGGCCAGTTCACGCCACTTCCACGAGAGGTAACCATGCCCTCAAATCATTCATGCAGAATTCATTGTGGTATTCGCTGCGTGGCTCGTAGCGCCGTCCTGCTAAAACCACATGTCGCCCACGTCCATATCGCTTAATTTGGGCCAAAGGAAATTGATTATCTTCGATCTGTAACGCTCGCTGCTGACGGTGATAGCCTCACCAACGTCGTTTTGGAAAAAGTACGGACCAAAGCCAGCCCAAAATCCGCACCAAAAATTAACTTTTTGTGGATACATTGCCACCTGGTGAACATCGTGTGGGTTGTCGTCGTTCCATACACGGCAATTTTGCTTGTTCACATAGCCATCCATACAAAAATGCGCGTCGTCGCTAAAGATGATTTTTCTACCAAAATTGGGTCGAAACGAACATTCATTTTGATAATAAAATTTTATCATTTGGACATGCTGCTTAATAATGTGACTTGTCTTGATTTGACAATACTGGCTGAATTACAAACACTAGATTTACCAGACGCTGGCTAAACAACGTGACTGCTACAGACTGTCAACATCGATCCGTTCTTATTGGAAGACCTTTTAGTTTCTTACTAATTTTAAATATATTTTAAAACTTAATAGATTTTTCAACCATTTCATTTATCTTTTAAAATTTTTATTTATTTTTAATTTTATTAATTAATTGGATTAAATGTTTTCTTAATTTTTTTAATTTTTCTAAATTTTTTCATTTCCTTTTAATGGTATTAGTTAGGAACTAAAATGAGTTCGAAATTTATAAGCATTCCTGAAGTCAAGGTATCATATAGGACAAGCAATGGAATGAGCGACTTATTTTAGATTCTTCACGTATCTCCATGAATTTAGAACAATCTTTGAGGATATTTAACCTTTAGACAAATCAACGAAAATTTCACTGATTTATTTTTTGAAAATTAATTCCAAGGTTTATAAATCTTTTACAGTGAATATGTGCAAACGATAGGCAACAAATTTTGCGAGGCGGTTTTACCGATAGTGAATTTCATGTTGAAATTATTTAAAGAGCTACTAAATACATTTTATATTAACTTTATAATAAATTATTAGTATTTTATTTTAAATATAATAGAAGAATATTGCTCCAACAAATTTTATCAACAAAATTTGTATTTGCTCAAAAAACAAATTCATCTAGTAAAACATATATTGCTCACGTAAACAGTGAGATTTTATTTTAATATTAAAAGACAAGTTATTAGGATTTAATAATGCCATTTTGTATCTCAAACTTTTTTGTTTCGAACTTTGTTGTCGCTTTGACTTTCTTCTCTTTCGTAATTTTTCATTTTTTGACATTTTCTTTACAGCGTTACGGGATTTCCTCGTTTTGTAATTTAGCTGTTTTGCGATTTTGTATTTTCCAAGTCTTGTCAGTTTCGGATTCTGTCGTTTAGCGAATTTACCCTCCAGGTACAAAAATCGATGCAGTAAGATCTTATCATAGAGGATATGATCCTTTAAGATTTTTTACCAGAACTTATATGGTTAATCTAACAATATACACACTAATTTCTCGTATAATTGGAATACTAGTTTAAATGTGAGAATTTTTGAAGATTCTTTCATTGTTATTAAAGTGTCCATAAAAGTTGAGAGCAAGTTTTCATTTAATGCCTCACATGCAAAATATGTAGCTGGTTTACGTTTTGGTGCCTCTGCTTAATTCTTTTCGCAACATCCTTGATTCAGTCAGAGTATAAATGAGTGCGAACAATTAAATGAAGAGAAAAAATATCAAGTATTTTTAAGAAATTTGAGTTTGGCATTGATAAAAGAGAGAACGAAGAAAGCAAAATCAAATGCATATAAACTTTTTTAATTTTTCCTTTTTCTTTCAATTAATTCATTTTCTTCGAGTAATCATCTTATCTGAAGTTGAAGAGTTTTCTTTGTATCCTTAATTGTTTCTCTTTGCATCACAATCCTTTATAGCAAAAAGAATTGACGTGCGATACATTTGTTGTTGTAAAACACGTGCCAATAATTCTTAATTGTTTTCAAGCTTCTACAAACAATTTACGTTTTAGTGCCAGAGACGCTGATTCTTTCTTGAATCGCAGTTGAGAGTTCAAATGGATTTCGGCATGGATAATGACCCTTTTATTCATTTAGTTCTGTAATTAAATTCGTATTTTAAGCAATTTTAAAGTTCAGATTCTTTTAAGAATTTGAAAATAGTTCCTTTGGATAATCAACAACCAATATTTTTCACAAAAAATTTGAGTACCAGCTCGCGGGTCCCTCAATTTTTACGATATGTAAACTATTTCAAGTGTTTCCAAGCTTTTTGTTAGAGCCGTTCAAATCTGAACAATTAAAATTGTATTTAAATTAAATTAAACATTTAATATTGGTATATTTTTTGTTTTTTTACGATAAAATTAAATTAAAAATTCTTTAATCATGTGTGTGGGTAATGCGTCTGATACAATAAATCAATTCTTTTCTTCAGTCTAGTAAAGAGTATCTAAATAAGGAGTCAGTACTCTCAACAGTTAACAACAATGAACAGAGACATCGGTTTATTCTGTAACTTGTAAACAAAACAATAACTCATATAAAGCAGAGGATAGAGAAGAGAATGATTTGTTCCATTTTAAACGAAATAACGAAAAATTTCTAATCTTTTTGGCTACTCATGTATCAAAGAGAAGACCAGAAATAAATAGTATAAGGCTTTCACAAACAATAACAACACCGGCAATAGTTTTTATAAAGCAATTGAAACTAATATAAAACCTAAATTTTTTAATTCATTAAAATTCAAAAATTTTATTCATTAAAAAATTTTATTTAAATTCATTAAAATTTTAAATTTTTCATAGGAAGCTATATGTGATGGTAAATTTTCAATGAATTGAATTGTGCTAACACCAAATTGCAAACAAAGTGCAATCAAAACCCCTATCTGGTTCTAGTATCGTAAAGGCCAACAACTGCATCTAACAAATTCAACAAACTTAAAAGGAAAGATAAAGCTAAAGAGATTAGTGGTATTGCTATATTGGTAAAAGCGAAGAAAAGAGCAGGAGGATGATTTGGAGCTATGTATGTAATGAAATCCATCACAAATCGTTTGTGAAAATCGGCAAATGAAAATTTTCGTACGTGATGATGAAGGTAAAAAAGAGATAGTTTCTTAGTGCGTTTGTTGCTTTGAATTTTATGGGATGGGTTTCTGCTGGTGTTGTTTTGAGGAAATATAATAATCGAATTGGAGTTAACTTTTGAACAAAAATATTAAAAAACAAAGGAAGTGAATAGTTTTTAGTAAGTAGAGTAAATCATTAACTGCCTTACTGTTCCCAATATAGTCCATATTATTCTTCATATTGTTTTTTCATAGCTTCTCTCATATTTCTACAAATTCCGAGCACTTCCTCCAACATGGACACATGATTCTTATGGAATCAACTTGTTAAGACTTCAGCATAGTTGCCCGAAAGAAAGCCCGAATTACAGAAGAACGAGAAGGAAATGTATTGCCTTGAAGTGTGACGCAAATATTACCGAGATAAAAATATATCGAGATGAGGAAATGGGCGTAACGCGCCTGCCATTATAATATATCTTGTGCAAACTTTTCTGGGAATAGTTGTGTGGAAGATGATTTAGTAGTCCTTAAATAACCGAGAAAAGGGAAGCATAATATTAAAATTTCCAATTTTGTGATAATTTTTTGACATTCACGATGAGTTCGAGATTATTACCATTACCATTACTGATACCAAGACGTCTGAGAAAAAAAGTATCACGACACTTATTCCATATGCTCCACTGTAGTGGCGATTTCTCATTGTCAATATTTATGAGAATATAATTTAAAGATTTTTTTGCATTTTGTATTGATAAATTATGTTCAATTATTCGAAGTCATTCTAAGGTGCCGCACATGAAATGTTGCTTAAAGTAATCATTTGTTCAATTCGTTGGGCATTCAATTCAATGGCATAAGTTTCATGGCAGACATCAATCACGAGTCTCAAAATTGATGAAAACAATTTACAGACAGATTGAACATGAATATAAACAGATTGAAATTTAGTTTCCAAAAGTTGTGTAGGCGATTCCCAACAACAACCCGAACCTCTTGATTTGCCAATCCAATAAAATTGTTCTCAAACTGAAGGACATTTATAAATTCCCTCCACTGAAAATCGTGGTAGCCCACCATAACACCTCACTTTTTTATATCACAACACCTCAACATCTGTCAACCTAAACATGGACATTCACGTTCCTTTAACTATCATTTTAGCCTAAAAATTTTTGGGGGGAAATTAAAAAAAAAGTGCATTTTGATTAAACATTTGCGCTCCCGAAGGTACTATTTTTTCCAATGCATACCATATGAAACTCTCCAGCGGAAACACAAATATTGTCACTTTTTTGCAACAGAATGCAGAGAGAAACCTAACTATTTTTTATGTAACACCTGTATGTAAAATACTCAGAAGGTTCTTGGTAATTATGTCAAATATTGCAACCCGGAGAAATTACGGAGATATTAAAAAAAAGAAAACTGAAGCATTAGAAAATCACCGATTTGGATACATTCACCGTCATGGTTTTGGTTAAGGGCATGAAACTGCGGGGGATGGAAAGATATTAAAGGATTTTGAAATCCTTGAAAGAGTGCCCCAGGAAACGCCACTCCAGGGAATGTTTACTTCTCTCTATCTCTCCCTCTTTCTATGTCCCTCATGGATATTTCCGGGCCATAGCAGATGCATATTCTAGGCCAAAGTTTTGGATTTTTTGGAGCCTGCACTACCTGATGCGTGATGCACTAGTAAGAGAATTAATGGATTTCATTAATTTTACTCGACTGTTTTTTGGCTAATCTAAGTCCACCTTAAGGGAAGTGACGTGGAGGTGGAGGCTTTTATTAGAGGTAACCATGTCAACATGTTTTCAAAGAACGCGGTGGTAACCATTTACCAACAAAATTATAGAAAAAATTAAAATGAATGGAAAGAAAAACGGTAAAGCAAAAAATATATGAATTCTGACAAAAACTTTGTGAAGAGGGATGAAATGGGGAAAATTAAATAGAAGAAGTGTTGCATATGGCTTTTACCTGTCGCCTTAGTTTATAACCTATTTATTCAGATTGTAACAAAAACCGGAAAAGCTTTTATCAAAAATATTTTTGCAATTGACTCGATAGTTGTGTTGTAAATATTTATAAGCGTGAGAGCGAGCGATCCAACCAAAAAGTTAATAATAAATTATTTTTATTAAAACTAAACATTCTAATTTTTTAGCTCCTTGGTTTTCCATAAAAGGCTGGTAGAAGCATTTTAGTCTAAATTGCATTAATTTTAATTTTTATATCCTATTCCCTTTAAAAAGGGGAAATAGGATATATTAACGTTGACACTAAGTTTGTAACGCAGTGAAGGAGCTACAATAGATATAGAAAGCTATATACATTCTGGCTCAGAATGTCTGTCTGTCTGTCTGTCTGTCCGTGGAAATCACGATTACAAGAGAAAGAATGAAGCTATGATCATGAAATTTGGTATGAATGTTTCGTGTTACGATAGGCTGGTTGGTATTGAAAATGGCATTTAATGTGAATTAAATCACGTTTATAACTCAATTTCTCAGCTCCGAGTACGAACTTAAAACTGAAATTGTATATCCGAGTCTACCAACTCATTTGAAAATATAATCCAAAAAATGGGCGTGGTCCGCCTACTAGAGAAAAAATTCATACAAGCGCACAGGCGTAAAAATAGAGATATTGACATGAAATTTGGCAACGTGATGGAAATAAATAAAAAAACAGGGGAGAGCAGTAACGTATATTTCAGAATTCATGCTGCTGCACCTGCTATTGCTGCTTCTGACACAATAACGATACTGATAAGAATGAAGCTTTTCATTCAGCATGGCAGCACATGTGAGATAATAGAAAGCATTTCAGATCAGATAACATTACAAAAGAGGCGATCTAGAAACAACAAGAAGAGGAAAAGTGAAAAAGTTATTGAACGTAAGAAGCGCCAAGCATTTGATTCGGCAATGCTTGGTATGTCGATGTAGAACACAATTTTTTAGAAAATTCCGGGAATTTTGAAATTATTTCTAGAGTTATTACGGAAGGATTCAGAATTGAATTATGGGGCAATAGTTTATGGAAACCGTTACAAGTTTTGCCGAGATTAAAAATAGTAATAATCATAACGACATATTAAAAAATTGATGCATTAAAGAATTGATACTTCTTAAGTTCTCTTTTATATTTATTATTAAATTTCCTTTGGCGTTTCCTTTGTTTGTATTTCGTTTTTCATACTTTATATGAAAGCTTTGATAGTCCCTGAAGTGAGTAAGGTTACGCATTCTAGCGGAAGTCCAAAAAAGCCGCACACACATCCACGTCCGTATACGTATACGTTTGTACATCTTGATGACTACATTCATGTTTTAAGCCATTAATAATATTAGCGCGTCAGCTGCAATAACTGGAAATGCAGGCACAAACGGAAACAGCCAAATGCATATGTAACATCACCTACACAACCACATACATACACACATACAATTATTCAAACTAATCCTTTGAGAACAACATATCAGATTAGGGAAGAGGTGCGAAAACTAGTAAGAGTCGGAATTATGTATACCACGTGCACCACGTATATGATCGTACATCCCCGCGAACGATTGTGTGTGCATGTACGCATGTGCCTTTAAATGGTTTCGTAGAAGGAGCAATTAAATTTATCGATACCTATGGAATTCGATAGAATATTAGAACCCCATCAGGTTTGTAAGTATTCTTACCCGAAAATGCATAACTGAGTCTTGTACGTCAGCACGTTTTGAGCTGAATGGGAGAGTTATGAGAAGTGGATATAGCCTAGTGATATCCATACGAAACATACACACATATACGCGCCTGCATGTACACATAGAGTAGATATATTATTAACTGTTTAAAATCGAAGTTCAAAGAAACGAAGATAATATTTAAAGTCGCTTAAATTCAAATACGATTATTATTTCTTCTAGAAATACCATAAATCACGTTTAGTATTAAGTAGCTCGATATTATAAATAAAATTATGATTTAATTAAAGTACCTAATATTTCCCCTCCTTACGTAAGTCGATTAACTGTGAAGTAATAGGTGTAATTTCAAGTTTCTAAATAATTACATCATAGATATATCTTCCGACAAGTACTGACTCATCCTTAACAGTTGTAAATATCTTTAATGACTTCAACCATAATTTTTTCTACTACAATATTGGTTGCGTTTCTTCAGCCATTCCACGACGCCTGTTTTTTACGAACAAAAAGCGAGTATAGGACAATTACCAAAAACGACGAAAGTAATTATATATCCGGCAAAAATTGTTGTCAGTGAGTAATATATAGTGTGGTATTTTGTAGATGATACGAGGCACATTTGTATGAAAACCCTCACTTGACACAACAAACTTGAAATGGAAAGTATTGGGTTCCCTAAAAGCCTGATAAAATTCTCGCTCTTTTACACAAGATAAAAATGCTTTTACTAATTTTGGTTATTATCTAATTACAAATTCATCGAATGGAAGTTGATTCATACCCCAAACAAAAGTCAAGGACCCATGCAGCGTCGACGCTTATGCATAAATGAAATAAATGTTTATATTTATGTAATATTTTGTAATTTAGTTTGCATCGAAGCATTTAAGTTAATGCCAGAACATACCACTTCAAAATAATTTTGATATTTACTCCTACAGGACACATTTTCAGAACTCAGAACTCATTAAATAACCAGCTCATCGATTGCTTATTGATTTTACATTACTGGACCGAATAAATAGTTAATGCATGAACATATCAAAACATGTAAACAATCTGCCTTTTAAGAATTCATTTGTCTGTCCTTGAGTTATAAAATTTCATATATATTGCCATTAAGAATTTGTTGTAATTAAATATATTTTACCCAATTTGTATCGCATGAATTCATAAGAAAACCAGCGATAAGGGGGATCATGTTTGGCAATGGTAATGGTTCGCGAGCTTCAAGTAGTCAAGGGCCAAAGAAAGCTTGGTTTTGTACGTAAATATCAAATCAAATTCTTCAAACTTCGTGCAAGTTCAAGAAACAGCGTGCAATCAACTGATGTGTTTTATTTGGATATTCAGCTTTTAATGTTGCAGAGTTTTTAATGACACAATCGGTCTCACATACCCAAATTCCACGAATGTATTTATTATAAATTGCTTACTACCATCTATGCGACAGATGACGGTACCTTGCGATTAGCAACTTAGTGAAATGGTTAATTTTATTAATCGCAATTTGGCATCTTTTCCATGTAATCCTCTTAGGTAGAGACGTTATTCTCGACAAGATTAGCCAGGTTATTGAGAGATTTCATGGGTACTTTGAATTTGTAGGTGAAATTATTATACACTAATTGTGAAAATAACATCATTTGGCAACCCCCGGTCTTTCAACAAGAGAGTTCGGAATTCTTGAAAATTCGGATAAATTATGTCGTTCAAATTTCAACTTATTACTTGAAAAAATTTGTGTTATTGAAATAAACGGCATCCCAGTTTTCCAGCTTCTTATCAGTTTTACGTAAAGCTGTAAAAAATGCATGGATTTTACAGTAACCTTTAAAGTAAAACTGCTTTTTAGCTTCTGAATTTACAAAAATTAGTATGCCCTTCTAAAAAAATACACATTTCTTCTGAAAGTAATGCAAATCTATTAAAAAAAAGAACAAATGCATATTTTTTAGATTATATTACATTCTGCACTGATTCCATGGAACAAAAGCACGGGAATACAGTATAAGCTCTGTCTTATTCTATCAGTTCAGTCTGAACCATATAGTTCAATCTTATCGGTTCGGAAGCTGTAGGGTAGATTTCCATAGTGAATTTTACCGATTTAACAGGGATTATCTACATATTTGCACCTATATTTTTGGCTGCATCATTTCCTTCGCTACCATCGGTTTACCCGCAATTCAAACAAGTTGATAAAAATGGTTATTGCGAAACGAACAACTTTATTGGTCATGCTCTTTCCAAAGAAAGAATGAATGAGTAGATAACCAACCGCACTGCAGCAGCCGGAAACGACTTCTTCCACTTCAACACCAGAAACGAGTTTATGGGGATTAGAGTATGCAACAAAACAAACAACCTTATAGAGAATTGTTCATATGAACAATAACAGTTTTTGAAAATAGTATCGTACTTTTTAGCTTCCGCTGAACACTGAACAAATTGCAACAACTCTTTTAACTCTGATATCTGACTCGGACGAGTAATTTTTTACAAAGGGTTCATTGAAGAAATTTAACTATTTACATAAAAAGTTTTGGAAACCCTCAACTAGTCGAGGGGAAATTTTATTCATGTCATGCCAATGCTATAATTTAATAGACCTAATCTCGCACTCAAATTTAAAGTCGGTTTGGGTCTCAAAATCATCCTTGTAGCTTATTAGGAATTAATGACTGATTGACTCATGTCATTCAGTCATTATGGTGGATTGATAACGTTGGTATTTATTATGTCACTGCGTTTATTTTCAATGGTATTTCGTGTGTGTTTCTGCCAGTAAAATATCTCCACAAATGCATAACAAATTCTAACTGTTGGTACAACGATGAGAATAATTTACATATCCACTCAAAACCCCATTTAAGGCCGTTCCTCATTTCAGCCTATTTCTTAAGTCCCTTAAGTCCTTTTTATTAAAATTTCGAAGTGAAAGTTGGTATTTCATTTGAAGACTTGGAAACTTGAGCAACTGTTTCACTCATCTATAAATTCTCCGAATAAAAAACCACAATCTCAATCCCAGATAAAACTGAGAAAAATAAGATGCATAAGGCGAAGGTGGTGGAAATGGGTGGATTGATTTCTGATTATAAGTTGTTACGTGTTGTTATCAGTATTAGTACCAGTGCATAACATGTTTGAAGAAAATGAAGAGGATGGCAAAACTCCCGTGGGGAAGTGAACTGCTGAATTTAACGGTGAACAATATTGAGAAAAGTGATTTATGTGTATCAATGAAGTCAAGAAAAGCAGAAATAATTAGAGGTGCGGTTGCTTTGTCTACTTTTGGTTTCTTGGTTTTTTAACGTAAATAAATAAAAAAATTTATGTTATCTTCTCAAACTTCTTTCTTCTCTATTTGTTCATAACAATGTGATAGGGTAAACAAAAGAGAAACGGCGGATCATTCAATTGTATAGTATTTGCTGTAGCTCTGGCCCTTCTTGATTCATGAATAAACTGCATGGAATATGTATGTGTTTGTCCGTATATATATATGCCCAAGTGTTGTTTTTATTGCTTGGCAATGAAAATGCATAGCCTAAGGCATATACTGCTGTTTTTAAACTTGGCATTACCAGAAAACACAGTTATTATTGTCGTCGGATTGCTTTCTTCAAAATCAACATAACCAGCGTGCACTTATTGCCATATTCCACTTCACCACATCGGTACTAAGCAGCCACTTGGAATTATCGATGGGGTTGGTACGGTAGAGGCTGGTATTGAAACGCTTAGGGTGTGGGTGGGACGAGCTTAGGGTGTTGAAACGCGTGCTTTGCTCGGTTTATGATGATTCTCCCCCACTGGAAGCATTTTTCCTATCTTCCCTTTAAAGCAAAATAAATTATCCTATTTTCTCTTTAAAGAAAATAAGAAGAACACAAGAAGAGCTTCAGGTTCTTTTCAACAGCAACAAAAATATCATATACGTTACCTTCTCAAAAACCATTATGAACTCTTAAGGAAACTTTTTGTAAACTTCCGATGATGTCGATTGTGGCAACATTACCGTAAATAAATAACAAAATTACAAGGCAATTGAATTTATTCAAAGAATTATTCAGTGATTTAATAAAATAAATGAACTGATGTAGCTATTAATGGTAGTCATATGACGCACAAAATGTAACATATGTAACGTAAAAGGAATTAGAGTAATGATTAAATAAATTATCTAAATTATTCTTAAAAAAAAAACAGCGAAAGTAAATGATTTAACTGATAACAGCTCGGGACTCCTCGAGTCAAAGAAAAAAATTGAGGGTTTCATACAAAGTTTTTATGAAATTAATTTTTAAATTGTATTGAATTTTAAGGATTGAAACTTTTAATTCAATCAATAAAAAAACCATGTGAACACGGGTCGAATAAAATAAATAAAATAAATTTCATATCAAATTAAATATTTTTTTAATGTTAAATATATGTCATATAAATAATACACATATGAATGAATTGAATTAGCTGGGCCTTACCAGGAAATGTATATATGAATGTTCATGTATGAATTGGTATGATTATGTTGGATTGACACTTTCAAGATGTCGTTCGTGAGCTATAGTGCTATAATGTTTGAGCTGCGTAACCTTCTTCTCCTTCTATTAAAACCAAATTTGCATATTTTTCATATTTAATTTTTCCCGTTTTCCATCTTCGTTGTTGTTTCGAAGATTTCTGCAGTATTTATCCTGGGATTTGATAATAAGACCAGCTAAAATTAAATAAAAGTCCATTAATCTCCAAGTCCAGCAATTAAATATCCAATAGGATAGAATGCTGCAAAATATGTCATTGATTGATGTGATTCCTCTACTGAAGCTGATCCAAAAGAGCGAGAAAAATCGAATTTAGTTTATTCACATCTTAGCGAACCTCCTCTTCTTTCTTGTAAATCGTAAAACTACACTTGATTGTAATTTTTGGGAAAAGGTTAATGCCATGAAAACAGTCATTGTTTATCAATAAAGTTCAGAGAGTTATATCTAAAATATTTAATGCCAAAGTTCCGGACGTCGAACCTGGGGTTTAGCTCCTTGATTAACTTGAGTAGCTCATTATTTGTAACGCTGTTATTCTCGTGACACTTTTTAAAAAGAAAATAAATGGAATGAATCACCATTAGAATATCTAACCTAACTAAATTTTAATTCGTAAAAGCAATTTAAATTTAACGTGATAACAGCGTTTTATAGAATTCACGTGTGGAATCATCAAGAATTTATTATTTCGCTTACGGCAATGGCTCAACCGAAATCATATCCTTCGAGGTGATGCTGCAATGGCAATGACCAATTTATTATTAATCAATTTTATGTTTCATATTTACTACTACAATTTTATATATAATATTTCCATAAAGTGAAAAAATTAAAGCAATTTCATAGTCAAAATTCCTCCAAGAATGAAAACAATTTTTGCCTTGGAAAATGTCACGTTTAATTGATTTCGAAATTTATTTCGTTTTATTGACACTCATTGCTATACGGCACACTTACATGAAGATTGAAGATTTGTGAAACGCAAAGAACAAAATCAAGGTAGCAAATATGAACATTCATCTGGATCAATAAATTAAGGAAAAAGAAAACAGATAAGGAATAGGACAAAGGAAGAAATAGTTATAATGAAGAAGAAATTATGTATATTTAGCAATCTGTAAGGCAACTTATATCTATCTGCAGAGATAGTTATCTCCATCGGCTGCATAACTAACGCATCTCCACCTATGATTATACCCACAAAATCGCACATGCAGTTTTTATGATTGCAATAACATTATCAGCGAGCCACTATGTCATATCGAATAGTGCAGGTAGCGGGATTTATTTTAATAGTATTAGTATGTTCATTTCAGCGAGTTCTATTCTTATGCCTGGGAGTAGTGCAAAAATCACTCGCATTTTGTATTCATTTGTTTCTGCGAGTTCTCACAGAAACTCGAAGGAATGTTATTTTAATTTTCTGAAAGTACTATATTACGAGTTTACGTACTGTGAGACTTTGTGATTAATATTTACAACTATTATATTATACAGAAAGTATTACTTTATTAAATAGGATTTCATACAGGACGCATCACGTGGAAATAATTATGTGCTGGTAGAAATGCTCCCAAAGGGATTTTTGCATAAAACGTTCTTAATTTTTATATAAAGCAAAGCATCTCACACAACTCAACTCGATTACAATCAGCGGATTTTAATCGATAATGCTAAAATTTCGTATATAAAATTGTTCATTTTCATTTTTTTGTAGTTTTGTAGGATTTTGAATTTTTTAACAAAAAATGGCTGACCGTAGAAAGTAGATATCATCGAGGCCTGATTTTGGTTATAATCAACTTATCCATAGACTAACTCTTCCCAGAGTTCTGTGGAATTTGTAAACGTTTTTTATACATTTATTATATATTACATATTATTATATTTACTATACATTTTATTCTACCATTATTGCAGTATTATTATACTAATGCGTATAACATTCTGAATCCCTAATTTTGCCTACAATCGATTAGTCGATCAAAGACGTCATGCATCAGTCAAAATTACAGTAAAAGAAGCCTTCAAAAATTGCCAATTTTTAAAGGCCTTCTTTTACTGTAATTAAATACTGACGAAGCCACTTCGCGCCCAGGTTAGCAATTGGAGCTGTTTATAATAATTAATGTTCATCGAATTTAATATTTCTTATTACTTTTGTTATGATAATTTCACCGATATATCCCACCCATAGATAAACCCATATATATCGAAACATAATCATATGAATATCTGTATGTGTGCGTATGTATGTATCATGTATATATAAGATCAGAATGTATTACCCTCATTCACAAAGTCACTTTTATGCGTCGTCGTCGTCTTTAGACGACGACTGGTATTCACAAGGTCGACGCCGTCTCTCAAATATGAGTAAATGTATCAGCTGTTGACGTCGTCGTCAATAACGTAAGAAATCGGTATTCACAAAGACAATAATTGGCGACGCGTCATCTCAAACAAGACGACACCAAATTAGGATCGTCTCTCAAAAAAAATTTGCTATTTTCCTTTTTAAAAATGAATTCAAGTTATATAATTCTATCCTCGTATTTGTAATATATTTGTTATATGCAACCAAATGATAGAAAACATTTGAAATTTTAATAGTTTTTACTATTTTTGATTTCACTATTATACTATTGATATGGGCAATGTGGCGATTTTTCGAAGATAAATTATAAATCTCCTAAAATCGTTCCACACATTACGATTTGTTATTTATATGATCGATGGGTTCGATTCCAGTTTATTCCTCTGGCGGTGCTTGTTGGCTTCGCTATTTTTTACATTGTATATTGTTATCAAATCTCTTCTCATGTTTTCACTTTAAAGTATAATTTTTCACTAAAAATTAGGAACATATTGGAAGTACCAATGGTCCACACTGTCAGGCGAAGTATACTAGTTGTGAAGTAACACAAATATTTGAAAATTTTGAGTGTCTTATCATGTTATCAATGTGCATTACCGACGGTAGATCAGACCTTATCCTTAGTATATAAACGTGTTTATACAGAAGGGCCTACGTGTGAATTAAAATACGAAAACTCACTCCAGATATCGTTAAGACGCACCCATAAAAGAAATATAAAACCAAAAAAAAACAAAAACTAACTAACATTTTTGGGTACAACCTATCGATATTATCAATAGATTTTCCTATTTTAGTTCATTCGTAATTACTTCTATATTAATTGAGATTCTATATTGAGATATTTCTAATAAATGATAAAAGTAAATAATAATTTACATATATACAAATTTGCACGGTTCTAACACTAAACTTCCAACACTAAAAATTATGCTTGACATTATTGTTCAAACAAAAAACAAAAAAATGTTATAAAAAACAAAATAAATGTTGTTATAACATTTTCTTTCAACTATTCTGTGCTTTTTCAGCATTTATTGGTCTAATATTGCCAAAATAATCAAAAATTTTTGAATGTGGTGCAATTTTTTTAAATAAATTTATTATTGAACACTGAACACTGAACACAACACTGAAAAGTCCACCATCTTTAAATAACAACAAAAATACTACGTTAAGCAGTGAGAACAACGTAAAAGCGGGTCACCAGCTCAAAAAGTGACATTGTGAATATGACGTCTCTTAAAAAGTGACTTTTAAGATGACGTCGTCCTAACTCACCAGGTGACTTTGTGAATAAGGGTATATATGTATATATCAGATTATGTTTAAATTATTCGAATGCTTCCCATTGAATGTTTTTCTCCTGAAGGAAGTCGTTCATTGGCGTAATCACAAATCAAGCCAATTAACAAGAAGGAAATGTACAAAGATTAAGCCGTGCGCAGTAAAAGTAAACGAGAAAGTTGATATTTGCAGTAAAATTCTTTGCATTTCTGCAACGCCATAATCGTCAGGATCCGGTTTGCTGAACCTCGCCAGGTAGACTCAGGCTCAAGACCAATAGTAGTTAAAGCGGTAGGAGCTATAGCAACGAGTGCCAATACTGCTATCGATTGTCATCTGCAATAATTAGTCGTTTTATGACAAACTCTAACCAGCGTCTCTCTAACAAACGCACGCACACACACAAATGCGTACTCACACACACACACGCATACACACACAAACACACACTTTAGTTAATTACAACACCAATTCCACAAGCACAAATCAATTAGTGACTTTATGCTTCTTCTCTATCTAGTTATTTTTCGATTTGCGTATACTCGCTACCTTTATTCGATGCTAAAAATTGTTGAAGGTGCAAACTTTTGTAATTACATTCAAATGACGTTGCTGCCTCCGTCTCTGCAGCTATCGCAACTGATATTGCTGTAGGTATTTTGGCTGATGTTGCTGCTGTCGGTTATTGTTGTTGTAGTAATGAAGCAATTTAAATTCAGACCCGTGTCGGGCTCATTAGTAATGCGTACTTTTGTTATGCCCTACATTTGTCAGCCTATCCTTGAGGACCCTTCCTTCTAAGCTTTCTACACCTTCTTTAACATTCCTCGATGCACCTTTGATTTGGTTTTGTTCTTCCTCTCGTAACTCGTTATTATTGTTGTGTTGTTGCATCATTTTATTTCTCCGTTTTTCTTTTTTTCTCTCATCGGGTTCTAGTTTTTCCTCTTCTTTGGCATGCTAATTGGAATTGGTTTTCTGAATTGTTATTGGTTTTGGAATTGACCAATATTCATGATGACCTTTTGTTCCTTTTTGTAGGAGGAACAGCAGCAGCCGCAGCTAGAACTTGGCTTTTGCCCAATCATCCAAATTATACGCAGATAATGCTAATGGTGGAACTTTTTTGTCGCTGAATTAAAAGGTTTGTTCATTAGCAGTAATTCGACTAATTGCGCTTCTTAATACAAACCTGAGGGAAAATTGTATTTGTTGTAGTCGATTAAAATTGTAAATTTGTATTTGTTGGTTTTATATGCTATTTTTTAAGGCTTCTCTTTATTTATTAGGGTTTTTCGACTAGACCTTGCGTTCTATTTTCTTTGCAGGCGAAGTGTTTGCTTTAAGTCATAGTGTCATCATAGTTAGCATTTATATTTGGTTAATCTAATTAAATGTTTTGCTTTTGAAAATGAGAAATAAATTAGGTTAATTTCTCAGTGAATATAAAAAAGCTAAATCAAAATATTAAACTCGAAAGTATCCCTTACTGATGATTATTTTTTGTTTTAATTTATTAAAATATATTTCCTGCTAATAAATTATATTTAAAAAGTGAAAATTTTAAAGAAATGATATATTTATTTTTTCATTCTCATCTTATTCCTTGAATAAAATTTCTTAATAAGTTTGTCACATTTCAGGGGACATCTTCTTATACTATCCCTTCTTTTGTCTAAGGTGAGATAAAAAACGACTAACGAGAACAAATCAAAATAACAAATCACGATAAAACGACAATAAATTTCGAGGATTCTTTTTCTTCCTGTTTCGTATATGCTACCGTTTGACCTCAAATAATCATTCCGTTGGTTTATTTTCACTTTTTATCTTTGAGTGACGGGATATAGAGTGGCTACGGGTCTGCCTGCAAGTTTTAATCTGATGCAGCCAAAGGTCGTATATAATTTTTCTGTGGCAAAGAGAATATATGTTTTTTCATTCAACGTTAATCCTACAAAGATGCTACCGCTGCAGTAGCAGTTTCATTTGGATTATGACAAAAAATGCCAGCACATTCAAAATTTCACACGCCAAACAGGAAGAAGGAAAAATGATTTGCCATTCGGTAGCGAAGCTGTGGAGTCCTGAACGTCTGTCAGACACATTTTTCATGAAGCTTCTGACCAGGAAACTGTATCTGAAAGGTTGAGTACATTCCGGTCGAGAAAGAACAGGGGACAGGTGATGAAAAGTGATTCCAACTCAAGTTTTTTATCCCATTTTGTTAGCCCATATCCAATTTATATGGCGTTTGCACAATACTTTCCTTTATCGCTTTTTAATCAATTTAAGAATATTTAGATGAAGTAAATTGCGAGCTTAAAATAATCATTCGTACAAATAAGTTGTGGCAAAATTTTAGGTTGCTTTTAGACCCTTGCTATGATATCCGCAAACCAGATAAAAATATGATGCGGCTTAAGCGTTAAAGGCTTGTTATTAAGTTGTAATTAACCTTGTAATTTGTAACTCTCAAGGTTATGATCGAATTATATATGTTAATTTTGGTATGAGCGAATCAAGGACCTAACTCGAAGAGACCATATATACTACTACTCCCTTTCCGGAGGTAGATTGATAAAAACCATTCATTTACACTTTAATTGAAGTGTCATAAATACGAGAAGGACATATAAAAAACCAATAATAATTCCTTTCGGTATTCTATATACACTCAAAGACATTCCACTATGAAAATACTTCAATCTTCATAGGAGGAAACCCTTTCTTCGAAAAAAAACTTTAACAAATGTTACGGAAACTGTTCTTCCATACCGAACTCCCTCCTTACCAAAAATTAGTTTTTCTAGAAAACGAAATAAAAGCCTTTTCGCGTAAAAAGTTTCGCGTAAAAACTACCTTTTTCCCATCTATTTGCCAATTTATTGGTGCCTTAATCAATATTATTTGGCTTCTTATGACACGCGATACCTTTTACACGAAATCGGCATTCAATTTCAATTGTTTCACTAACCGGAGCGATAAAATCAAATAGAAACGCAGACGAAAATCAATGACAAAAACAAAGAAAGTAAAAGAAGAATTAAACACAAGCAATTTTCCTATCTGCAGAAACAGAATATATATATGAACTAAAGAGGAAATCAGAGACTAATCATATCAGATGCAGGAAATGTAATTAGGTATGTATACATATTTTACATATAAAATGTAAAACTTATAATCGACATATTATCTGTGAAAACCGGAAAGAAGGTAATTAAAAAATACGATTATTCGATTTAGTAGGACGTGTGGTTTAGACATAGTTCTTTCACTAGTATCACTATATGAGCTAAAGATATATTCTACATACTTGTGACCATTCGTTTGCGAGATACCAACCAACGCCTGTTAGAATTGAAAATGTTGAATGTTTAATGAATTAAATGTTTTCAAATTGTCACTGGAGGTGAAATGTGGGTTCATAATGATTACCCCAGACAGAGCGAATGGTTCATTATGCATCTGGTGGTGGTTTATCCCTTTAAATTAAAACTTATTTCCAAACTTTATAAATTTGTTTAGTGGATAAACAATTTACTATGGCTAATGCCAAAAGCATTAAAGTATCTTAACTTTTCAGGGAAGCAAACGTTTTCATTTTTAAAGAATATTAAATGCTTTAAATCAAGGAATAACTATTGATTGTTTTATATATCTCCTAACTGTAACTTATAGAACTGAAATTTTAACTGAAAGTGGGAAGGTGTTTTACTTTTATATTTTTTTCGTCTTTTCTAAATTTTGAAATAAAAAAAGAAAGACGTTGTCTATAGAAATTTTTCAATAAATTTGCAATAAACTTTATTAACTTGTTTATTATAATTTAATTAAGAAAGCGGTTTTTGCGTAAATGCTTTTACAAAAATCTTTAAAGCGAAATTTATAAATCTCGCTGTATTTATAAATTTTCAGATAAAAATGTTAAACGGAAAATATCATAAAACTTTTTTTATGATCACAATAATGAATGTATTTTATATGTCTAAATATTCACAATAAACTAACTTTTTTTTGTCACAAAGATTTAAAAAAATTGAGGAAGTTAATACTGCACATAACAATAAACAAAAGCGAATACAACAATAATAATGATAAACAAATGGTTGTTATAAATAACCATAAATTTAAGTCACTTGAAATATTTTCATAACATTTAGTAACTCATTTGTATTAATTGATACGAAATTTTTCTAAAAAAATTAACTTCATTGAGGAATTACTTCATCAAACAAATTCGTAAATAACTCGATTTTTCAAAAACATAATTAATTAATAAAAAAATTTGATCTGTGGTATTGACTGCAAATAGATGTGATTCACGTATGCACGTTCAATATTCGATTTTAATATATTATGATTAGCTTATGTTTTTTCGGATAATATTTGTACGTTGATTTATTCTGAATTTACGCCCGATGTAAATTTACACCCGGTGTGTAGAGTGTAAGTCAAGGCTCGATCTCTCAGACGTTAGCGTTCTAAATTTGTTCCTCTTTTTTTAATGCAATAAAAAGTATGCATTTTCTAGTTTAGAATAATATCTAAAAATATCAAAACTATATTACCAAAAATGGCATGTTCCACTGGTAGTTATAGTCATACATCTTTACCTCTTTACATCTTTACATCTTTTACCTGGGGGCGAATTCACGATTATAAAAGTAGACATAGTGGGATAAGTGGCACGACCACTTCTTGTGGCAATGCAAGTTTATCGGTGTTTGCAGCTCAGTTTCTCAGCTCATAGAGATAAATTTAAGGATAAAATTGTATTTTAAAGCTTTCTGTCTATGACGTTAACCTCGAATAAGAAGTGGTATCGATCCAATTTTTAAATTAGCAATTAAAATTGCTGATAATAAAATAATGTTTGGTATGTTTGGAATCTCTAGAAAGACTTTATATTTGAAAAACAAACAAAAATATTTGAAAAACATTTTCAAATAAGGCATTTTCAGATAAGGCTCGATTGTAGAGAGTGAGGAATTGGAAACAGTTAACAAATGTTTTAAAAACTTAATCAACTCTTAAGGCATTATCTAAATTTCCTTGGTTATTTTTCATATAAAATTTCATCCCATGTACCGACCTACTCGAATATCTCTTAAATAATAGAAATATTATTTAATATTTCTAAAGAAATTATTACTCATTGTGTAATTTGTATTTAGTTGACCTTTTGTATTTTGACCGCATTGTAATGTAATTATTCTGATTACATAATACTTCCTTTAATCTGTCAAAGCTTCATGTTTACCATTTGCATTCCCTTTTTGAAATCTTTGTGTATTGTTTTGTATAACTCGATTACTTCTCCCATTCTATTTGACAAATTTTAGTCGGATACGTTCGTTAGGAATCAATGTTGTCGTTTTGTTGTTGTTGTTTTTTGGTAATATTGCATGCTTAATCAGCCCCTTCCTCTGTTTCTTCTTTATTTCAATTGACTGATACTAGTCATTCAGCTCTTTCGCTCGATTGTTCATTTAAATTCAACTTCCACCTTGATAATGTGTGTGTGATTCCCACAATGGGTGTATCTCTCCCACATCATTCAATGTGTGCAGCACTCGTATGTGATCGTATGTAATGTTGTGGACACAACATGGTCGTCTCTAAAATAAAAAGGATATGAGTTATTGCAACCATCGCTCGTTTATTTCCTGTTTGCCAATGTTGCTGTTGCTGTTGTTTCTGTTGACAACTTCCTGATATCGGTTTACCTTTGAATCAACCTGCCGGTCAGTGTCCGTTCCATTTTCCTCTACTTGACATCAGTTGGATTCGCTTTTGTCATAATAATTATTCGTTACTGACTATTCGTCTGAATGATTGTTAGTCCATTTGTGTGTTGCTGAATGAAGAAGTAAGCGGTTGCTAAGGAATGAACCTCTGTATATTGTATTATGAAGTGTGCGAATCGTGTTGCGAAGGGATAGCCACCATTTTGAACATTTGTTTATCAAGTGTAAATCTATGTTCGGGTATGTGTTCGTGTGTAGGACTGTACGAGCTGGCATGCAATTTGGCATTTTCAGGCTAGAATTTGCAACGATTTTAGAGATACTTTTCGCTATAAAGCCAATGACAACAGCAACGATAAGAAAGCTGTTCTTATTACTAGGCAGAGAGAGAGATAAAAGAGATAAGAAAGATAGAGGAAGTTGTTCATAATATTAAATCAATGTCACAGTCAGAGAGGGTTCAGCGAATCAGATGACATTTAAAGCTCAGATCTGGTAGAGATGATCGATTGTATTTAAACATTATATAAAGCTTTATTCATAATCGACAACTATTTTCATAATCATATTTCTAAAATAATTTAAAATTTAGCTATGTTTATTTCTCCTTCTTCCTGATTTATATCAAAATTTCGTGATAAACTGAAAGTAACAAGTTGTATTGTATTGTTTTTGCAGTTGTGATATTTAATACCTAGTGATTGTGTTGAATTTTTTGTTTATTTTGTTTTTATTTATATTATCTCTTTTTCATATTTTGCTTGGTTCAGTTCATTCTTCGGTTTGGTCATAGATTAGTTGCCAAAGGCATGATCGCTGCGATCAATTTTTAAATAATGAATTAATACAATCGCGACACAAATAATATTTCCCAATAGTCATGACGCCATGTTGAATTTACTTATAAATAAACGATTTTTTTATCTTTCTAATTCCTGGGGCTATGGCCGTTTAGGCGTGAATGTGCCGATGTGTGATTTTGAGTGAAAATTTGATATATATGGTATCGCTAGGGATTGTCTGTCTATCGAGAAGATTTCGTCAACTTTCGAAATTACGTTCTGCGGTGCGGACAGACTGTATGAATGCATGAAGTATTTGAGAAAAGAGCAAACCAAAATAATCAGGAAAAGGATTGAATATAATAAATATTGGACAAATCATTTTGTCTTTAGGTAATTATATATAGGTATAATATGTTTAAATAAAGCAGATTAAATCCGTACGACAAATCAAGTAATGATTCTTTCGAATAGAGCTCGGTGGGGGAATAGAAGGCTAATGTAAGGAGTGGGGAAATATCGAGTTTCTGGTAGATTTTGGTAGATCTGGTAGAAATAGATCGAAATTTAAAACCATATATCAATAAGTTCCTACAATATTTTTAAAAAACCATGAACATTTTAGTTTCATATCAATTAAAAAAATAAAATGTTTCTTTTCGAAAAATATTTCGATTATATATATTGCTACATATTTTTTTCTAGTTTGGTTATGCATTTATAAGTCGTTCAGATCCTCTTAATAATGAATATGTTTTGTGAATTCCTTTTATTTTTATTTCATTATCTGAGATTTTTCATGATAATTATTTGCGGTGGAAAGATATTGTCCGATTTTTTACCACAAACAGGCATCAATTGATAACTTACATTTCTTCTCAACTCTTCCATACTTCATAGCGAAAATGTTCTCTATTGGCCGCTGAGTCTTAAATGGGTAACGTGTCCCAGTATGTTGCAAAAAAATATTTTTAAATTAAATTTGAAGAAAGTGAGCCTCTCACTAAATTATATGACATAATTTTATTTAAAGGGATAAATGTCCTTAAACTAATGCCGTCATAAATTTCCCATAATTCAGCTAAGTATTTAATATCCTGTTCATGTGCCTCTAAGTGGTAGACAGCTGTTACAACATCAAACTTAGACGGTGCCACATGAATAAGTCTGGAATGCTGTCAAATCCTATTCAAAAGAACGCCGGTTTATAAATATGATATTGCACACCAATCATTTGGAAGGTAATATATAAATGATCCTTATAATTCTTTCATTCCTATTCAAATTCACTTTATTTCTACTCAAAAAGTTACCTCTTTCTCTATTCTTCGTAATATCAAAATGAGTGTAAGAAGAGGGAATTTTCTTTTTATTCTGTTTAATTTATTGGTTTTTTATAGTTTGATTTGACCTTTCTTTAGTAATTTTAATTAATTGCTCACGGCAGATCTAATAATTTTCCTCGTGAACGATAAGCTTTTCCTCCCTCTAAACTCGTTCTCCCTCTCTCGACATCTCTTTCCTTTTCTCAGTGTCTCGCCATTGGTGAAATATTTGTGGAAGGGATAGAAATAATTAGGAGATAGAATAACATAATTAACTGGGAAGCAGTTTAATAGAACTCTATATATTCTCAAAACATGGTTAACATATTCCTTGTGCAACCGGTAAATAAAAGGTAATACTTCTTATATTACCTTATAAGAATAATTATCTTATATTACTTTACAAAATTCTTAAATGTTTCCAATGATTTGCGAACAACTTCGGCATTCTACCCACCTAACCAGTTCGTATTTATCCTGCCTATTCGCCTATTTGTTGGTTCATTATCGTTTTACTCGTTCTTTCCTTTATTCAATTATTCGCTTATTAATTCCTGCAATTATTCAATCAAATTCATATCTGGATGTCGAATGAAATAATCATGAACTATTTGTTCCGTTTAAGGAGAAAAAGGAGCACAAATTCGTTAAGCATGTCGGCGCAGTATCGATTCATGTAATAGTGTGGATTCAATGCATCGGCGGTCGTCCCCCTTGCATGTCATTGCAGAAGGTTAGCACGTAAGTGACGATTTAAGAACATTTACAATACAATTGTATACCCTTAGCTTGTTATAATTTTTTCCAGCAGAAAGCTAAATCATTTTGATCCTTTTTAATGCAGACGATTTTAAAAAATGCAAAAAGTGCGAAGGAGGAATAATTTGAACTCGGTGATGTTCAGTCTCAGCTTGCAGCTTACAGCTGAATTTTTGAAATCGTAGGTATTGACATCAAGAAATAAATTTGTTTCTTTTGGGTAAACTCATTGTCTCAATGCGCGCATAAAAATTTTAATAATTACTCTAAATGATACATATCGTACATTTGGAAGATGACCGATGGAAAAACTTGGATGAAGATGGATATTGTGAAGGATGTAGCGGTTATATTTCTAAGTGCTGTGGTAATTTTGTTTTTTAAATAAACCAAAAATTGCGTGGCCATTATTTATTAATGAGATAATATTTGAGTGATGATTGATAACCTTTAGTTATTAACGTCGTTCGCGAATTATATTATAACATAATAAGTACTCTAAGTCTTTAGACGTGTTTTGTCTTTTGTCTCGAATTATTAATATTTTTTCTTCGGATTGCCATCGTTCCTGTGTGATTCCCAAATAATTACCTTTAACAACTTGCCTCATAAATATTATATAATTAACAAATGATATCCGCGAGTAGCCAGACTTCTTTAATTAAGCTATAACAAGTTACTCCTTTAGATACATCAAACATGGACAAACTTGGTAGAAAATTTAATGGGTAAAACGCGAATGCATATCAATTAGAGGCTTTGTTTATGAGTTTTATATGACCTTAGGAAAGTAGAAGGCACTCATTAGAGTTGCAAAGAAGAGAGAGGTAGGGGAAAAGAGAGGGAGTAACAAAAACTCAATTTGTATCAAGGTTAATGTTTAATGTCTTTGCCACTTAACTGTCATTGTACCAAAGTTGTCAAATTTGAAATAATTAGTAGTCAATAAATGGTTTCAGTAGTACAGTAGTTTCGGGAGGGGGGTGTGCTCTCCTTTTCCGTTGACACATTCTTTATTTGAAATATGAATTCCAAACCGCAGAAATACTGTATGCCAAAGAGGTTTAATAACGATCAAAATTTTCGTACATAGTTCCAGGCTGAATTTCGCCTGAATTTCGGTGCGTGACATGATTTTTTAACAAGGTTTAATTACTGATTGAACACGGTTTTTATGAATAAGAACGTAAACTGAAATATAGAAAGTAAAAAAACGTCGAAAACAAGAAAAACTTGGTATCGAACTTATGTACTGTTATTTCACTTTATTTTTACTGTTTTTTTTTTCTAGAGCCTACTGCTTAGTACTTACTTAACAGTAAGTAGGTTGTTGTGGAGCAAATAGGAAATTATGTGAGTTTTCATAAACATTTCTGAGTATATGTGTGGTAGTGGTATAACCAGTGCTACTACGATTCAAAATAGTGTTACCAGTGATAGAAGCAATAGTAGGAACAATAGCATTACTACAAGTACAAGTTTTTGTTGACGTTGTACGAGATTACAAGCTTGTGATATACAGTTAAAAAATGCTTATTTCGCGTTCGTCAGCTGATTACACAGCTTACACAGATCTTTGTAATTTATTCATAACAACAAAACCGAAAATATTGAATTCTAATACTAGAAAAAATTGTAAGCGGGAGGCTGAGGAATTAATTGGCATTAGCACATAAAATGCCCAAGTACACATCGTCGATGAAATGCTTAACAAAAGTGTGTATGAGTGTACTGCTTATTGCATAAAAACAAAAACCAATTAATTTTGCAATTCTAAATTCAAAATGGGAGGCATTTGTTATAAAAACATTTCCATTGTTGTGCCGCTGATACAACATTTCGGGATCATTGTAGGCCGCTATTTGTGACGAGAGACACATGAGTTGCGATTCATGGAAATTGTAACAAATTGAATTCTATTACAGCTTTATGCAATAAAAAAGTAAAAACATTCCATGCATTCGATGCACTCCCATTACATGCCATCAGATTCTGTCCGTTGGATTTCATCCCATAGCATTGTATTTAGGCCGTCTAAAGTTGCAACTAATTGCGGTCATGGTATTCTAATTTGTATGAGACTCAATTTATGAGACCTATTACGCAAACATTTCAATTTTATGCTTACCTCTTTCATATGCGGTAAAGTTTGAGCAGTGCAAATTAGCAATTACAGTAAATATTACACGGCTTACATATAGTATAATATTTTGAATAATATTTTAAAACCAAATAAACTTAAATTATATTCAACGCAAAAATCCCGTATGTAAATCTAAACTTTCAGAGGATTTGTAAGTTGTAAGGATTGTTATTTCTCGTGAATCCTTATGATGAAAAATTTAGACTTTTATTGGATAATTTTGTTCGATGCACAATGAGTTTTTGTTCTTTTTCTTCTTCTTCTTTTCTTCTTCTTCTTCTTCATTTTCATCTTGCCCGTATTCAAGTTGCCTCATTACCAGGCACCCAGTTACTAAACCTTTGGACAAAGATGCCTCCAGTCGACATTCAATGAGAATAGCTCAAGTTTAGTAGAAATTTTTGTACTTCATTGAAAACGCACGTCAAGCCACGGTAAATAATATTTAAATTTTATTTTTATTTCCAATTTTTCCTAAATTTCTTGTTTTATCTGTAGATGTTAAAATACGATGAATTTTCATATCAGACATTGCCGATGAACTAAAACTTTTTAATACTTGATAAATATCCAGAAATTCCTACTGTTTTTTCAATACGCCATCCCAGCAAATCCAGCAAATTTTTCAAATTTTTATTTGATGGAATTAAACCCTTTAAACGATTAAAATGTTATTTGATATCATCTTCCCATCAATTAATGTTTCAGTCTTGTATTACTAGAATTTGTCTTTTTCAAACTGTGGTGACTTCGCGTTTTTGATGTCTTTTTACTACTGTTGTTTTTTCTTAATAAACTCTTAATTAACTGCTATTTCAACTATGTTTTCTATAATCCGAAAAATTCGGGTATAACATTTAATCAATTATTGCATTTAAAATTATTATAAACGGAATAATGGAATGGCCGTGAAGCGCTGAGAACAAAATTATCTTAATTTAATTTGAGAAAGAATAGGACTATATTATGACTAACGAAAAATAAATAAATAAAGAGAATATAATGCGTCGAGTGTTTGTATATTTGTTTTCTTAACAATAATGTTCAACTATTTTCTATGACTAAAGGAATTAGCAAGAAGGTGGTACAAATAAATTAAAAGGGGAAGCTGGAAAAGAAAAAAATTATTAGAGAGATTTTATTTGATGGCCTTTACACAATTAAATAAGCACAAATTAGGTAGAATTTAAAATAGTCTCTATTTCCGAAATGTGTAATTTTTTATTTTCAAATTAGTCGGGTTGAACTTTAGCTGCATGTTTGGCCTGTTTTTTTAAGGAAATGTATGCTGCGGGGTTGCACTAATAGGTATACATGCCACAAATTGAAAAATTAATTTACACGATTTATGTCCCCTCTCTCTCTCTCCTCTCTCATCCCTTGTAAATCATTGTTTCTCTCTCAGGGGACAAAAATCATTGAAAATGTTTTTAATTAATATTTGGAGAAAATTTAATGCTTATTAATTATATAATAAAACTGTAATAGATTATTACAGTTTTAAAATTTCGTAAGAATATTCAAAATTCCTCTATCGGTGTCCTTTTGCTATCAGTTTCTCCGACCTGAATTCTCCGACACGATTATTCAACTTCAATGTGTTCTCCGTTTTCCAATGTTTATAAACCTATTTATTATTTTTTTATGCTTCCCTCCATCCTCCAATATTTCTCTTTTAAGGTAAGAGTCCGTTCCCATTTTAATCGAATTGTGAATCAATCTAATTTTTAAATTGTCTTCTAGTGTAATCAATTAATGGATTTGTTTAGAGCATTGCAAGTTACCCGATAGGCAAGTATGATGAATTTAATGAGAAGTACAGATACAACATGTACAAAATAACAATGTAACAAAATAATAATATCATAAACACATTACCACCCCAATAATTCCAATTATAGAAGATTCTAAAACAATATTTCTTCGGTATGATGACAAAACAAACAAACAAATTACTAAAAATGCTAAACAATAAAGAAGGCTTCAAAGTTTCAGTACTTTAAAAAACTAGTATCGTTCAACTAAAATTGTTTAAAACTTAGTTAATTTTCACGAATCAGTTTCATAGTCATTTCTTACTTAAGTACTCATAACATATGTACTCTTACATACGTACATTCCTTATATGTATGTAAGTACTTATTCCTTATATGTATATGTACTCATATTCACACTCACACAAAACTTTAATTGTTTCGATACAATCTATAAATGGATGGGAAATTCTAGTTTGATTTTTCGATTGACAGAGAAATGTTGAAATATCTCCGAAAAATTATATAAATCTTGATGAAGGGGTTAGGGTTACAGCTATAGGGCTTCAAAGTCTAACTTGTTTCAAATTTTTTTTTGTTTTTCCTTGAATGTTTATCATGGGAATGATAATGTAAAACTACCTTTATATCTGCTCTATGATGCTAAGACATTTTCCCCTAAATATTATATTATAATGTTGGCCCAATTTTCCCTGTTTTCAATCACAAACAGCTTATGATGACAATGAACACTCCTACGACAGCATTAGTGATATCCACAAACAGACAGGCAGTCGGACGGACGGACAGACTCAGAAGATTATTAAAAACAGGAATACAAATACTTTTTTATAGCTGACGTGACTCCTTTAATGCGTTACAAACGGAAGAAGTAAGTGAGCATACCTTATAGTTTCTGGTATAAGGAATAAAAGTTACCAAAATATGAGGGCAAAATTTGTTAAATTATTTTAATAATTTATTAAAAATTTATAAACACAGAAAATTGTGCAGCTGCCAAAATGAAATTTATTATCTATTTTAATTTTATTATTTGGGTCCATTCAAGTTTTTTAATTTTTTTGTTAATAATATATCTTTCTTTTTTTATTGTTTAACGTTGGTGCCTGAGGTTTATATGGTACTTTTTATTCTCGTTCTTTTTATTGAAATTCTTTTCTCTTAGAAATAAGTTTAAGCAGAAAAACCGATACTATCAGTTTTGGGCACGATTCTCTTAGTATGACTGATATTCACACATTCGCGCACACACATTTCTTTCTAACAATATGCTGCTTCTTCCGCTATACATAACAAAAACTTAAAAACTTCAAAACTTCTAAAATTTGATAAATTAAATTTTTACTTAGTCGAGAGTTAGTTATTTCAGAACGCATAATTTGTCTTCCCCAAGTATCTAAAATTTAATAAGGTGACGATTCGCCCTTCATACATTTTGGGAGCCAATTTATTGCTTTAAACCATAGTAAAATTAATGATTTCTTTATTGATTTCGTCTAAAGCATTATCTTTACACTCCTGTGGTTTGGTCACCATAAATAAATCGACCGATATCGTGATGATGAAATAGCCTTTGGTCGTGCCCACTCTGGTTGTAGGGATGAGGAAGAATTCATTCCATCTGCCATTTTCGATGTACAATTTTCTGATTTATTGTAAATTTATTCATAGCAATAATAATAATATCAAACACGCCAAGGCCATTCGCATATAAAAGTTTGATTCTGAATTCGTTTCGGTTTATTTTATAGTGAAATATTTCATTGCTTTATCGCAACGTCTGTATGTATAAATTTATGTGAATTTAAGTGTGAGTGTGTGCGCATATACATTTAATATGCTTTCCTATATTAAGTGGAAGAACTATCGACCAGCTAGATCGTCTTGTGACCGAGTATGTTAAATTTATTTACAAAAATAAATTCATAAGAACATTACAGGTGACAATAAAATTAAAGGAAAATATAACTCGAAATTTTATGAGATAGAAATATAGTCAAACAAACACTTATTTCCGTTTGAGGAACCCTAAATATCGTCCTTCATTTAATATAATCGACAAAACAATGTCCCATGTTGGACTTCGTTCGTTGTAAGATAATTTGTTTAATACCTTTTTAATGTTGAATATAAGAAAAACTTATTTTTGAGGGTTTTAAACAAAAGTTATCGTTATCCAGATCAAGTATGGCAAATCAGTTTTGGCAATATAACGGTCAAAATTTACTTAAAAAATTTGGGCAAATCCATTTAAGCACTCACAAAATACAATGAAATGAAATTAAATTTAAAAATCGAATGAATTTAAAATAAAACATTCGAAAAACGTTAAAAACTCTTGGAAATTAATATTGCTTAACGGAATATAACATGTTGCTGACAACATGAATTAGCGAGCTTAACACCCATGAGACTTGATAAAAGTTAAGGAAAAGAAAATTAACGGTAAGAAAACCACTCATAATCTTAAAAACCTCATATAATCTAACGAAGTTTGAGGAAATTTTATTACACTGAACTAAGTAAAGCGTATAAATAACTTAACTGAGTCTAGTGAAACAAAATATTAAAATTTGCGCTGATTCTATTTCAATTTCAAACCATTCAGCAGAAATTAGAGAAGATTTACCTAAAATATACAAATAGCGTGAATTAGTAAAATAAACTTAAAAAATTAACTTAATAAAATTAGTACAACAAAATTAAACAAGGAACAGCAATACAAATTTGCCTGGAACAAAATAATGTAACAACTTTAAAGTAAAAGAGAGATGAAAATATTGCGTTATGTTTAGTCGTACACAAAATCACGGAAATCGTGATCAAACTCGTTAAATTGATTTATTTATAGCAGTTTTAATCGTGAATGCATAAAATACTTTTCCTCAAAGTAGGAGCAAGTTAATGACATCGAATTTACCATTGCATTCTTAATATCAAATTTCCCTTAGAGGTCCTTCCTTCTTCGTTTACCATGTTTTCTCCATGAAAGAGGAAGTACTGCTACCATTCAAATTATGCAGTTTTCGATTGTACATTCAATGGCAATTGTAAATATTGGTTCCCTTTTGCTACAGCTGCTGCTTTTAATGACTGTTTGCCATAATTTTTGCCAGAAATTTCTCATAAATACAAGGAAGAGTATCTCGAGGTCTTGCGTGCTTATGGGATATGTACGCTCCTTCCTTCCATTCTTTATTCTACTTAAAGTGCTGCACTTCTAACAGCTGCAATGATGTGCAATAAAATGTTTATGGTGCCTGTTGGAGAAAGCAGTAAGCGCCACATCTGGAAGAGTTAAAATTATATATTTAATTTCGTCGTTCGGATGCATCACAGCATGACACACGTAACAGCAAATTTGAGCAACTTCTAGAATTTTTCTGTGAGATAGTATTAGGAGAAAATTGTGGAAAATATTTTGGGGAAATTCCAACAGATTACAAAAGCATTATTGTTTAAAAAATGACTGTTACATCAGAAATAGCCATAGTAAATGTGATCCACAAAACGTGATTGCCAGCTTAATTGTTACTCTCACTGTTGACGGTCCTATAAAAATTTCGATTACAATAATATGAAGAATGGAAATCTGCTAATTCTATGTTTATGTTCAACCTCAATTTTTTGTCTCGCCCTGCACGCATTACGCACCTTTATATCTGCAGCACAATGAGGCAAAATAAGGAAAAACCAAATAAATAAGACGATTCAAAATTTAATTGTAATAGAATTACACGACTCATGTACTCTTTCTGCAGCTTAATAAGCTTAGGTTAAAAAGTAAATTCATCATCCTGCGCGTCATTCTTAACCAACAAAAACGAGAGAGACGGAGAGAGAGAGAAAGAAGGAGATGGGACAATATGTTAAATGCAATTGCAATGTTTTGGTGGAGACGAAAAAATATGTTTCTCCTAATTATAAAGGAAAAAAGACACGATTTCTAATTTAGATAAAACTAAATTAGATGATCTCTAATTTAGTTTTCCTCGTCCACGTCCGGTGTTCCCTGTCTGTGGTGTTTGCCTGCTTTTCGTTTTCTTGTAATTGAGCTTCACCTTATTTTCATTATTGTTTAGTATGATTTGATAAAGAGTAAATATAATGTACAAGATGATTAGCGTATCTTTTTGCTCCCCTTTGGCGTATCTGCGTGATACCTCTGCCTACGAAAACGACAAATCAAAAGGATTAAGCATAATAATTTTCCTGCATTTTTCGGCAAAATTTTATTTATTTATTTATTTATTTTAGTGTAGAGCATTACGTGATTCTTGTTAAAAGTTAAGAATAAAAGTTCAGTGGACCCCATTCGTGATATTGACGTGGACGCCTTAAAATAAGATGACTATTTTTCATTTAATTTATTTTTTTCTATTTTTTTATTTCTTTTGTTGTTGTTGTTGTTTTAAAACTCGTTTTTTATTCGAATAACAAAAGGATGTAAGTGAGAATCAAATGTTTTTAATAAAAACAGTTTCAATTTTATTCATTTGTGAGTTCCTTATCTGGTAACTTTTCAACGCCATCGTATGCGAAAACACTTTTTTATACATTTATTTATACACACGCACACACTTGCTATTGCTATCGCAAACACATACGTTTTTGGTTAGTTTACTGCATGTGAACGCAGAATTGAAATTCAAGCTGTCCCAAGAAAAGGTGAATTCGATTTATATTCCTTAATTTCATTTTATAAAATAATGCGGTAATATTAAGTTTCCGAAAGAACAAGGTCACAGTTAAACAAGCAACAATCATAACTTCTGCCTGGCCGAATTCACCCTATATCCTATATATAATTGTATACAATATCCGGGTAATATATATTTATAGTTTGATCCTAATAATGGTAGATGCTAAATGACCATTTTTGAAATTAACATCTAACAACGTAGACGAAAAATATTAAAACAAAATTTCACCTTCGATTTTCCGAGCTTAGAAGCTGAACTACAAGCACTAATAAACTTAAACCACCAAGGCCTAAAGAGGCAAAGAATATATGTTGAAGAGGTCTTCAACTCAAGGGTATGGCTTTGGGAACACCGTTTTCATGTAATTGTGGCTATAGTGACCAGTAGGAGGATGGTGCTAATTTTTAAGAGTATAATTTTGTAAAAAATTTTGAACACGAATGTAAAGCTTTTTAACTTTCCCTCTAGAAATTATGCTTTTTAAGCTGCTAACACAGACGAATCCGCATTAACATTTATAATGTAGGAGAGGAACTGACCTGTAAACCAAGCAAGTCAGGGCAAGCCTCGGCCTAATCTTTCTGAAGTCAAAAGCCATTGCTTCCCGACAAATTATTTTTTAATGAGCTGACTTGAGATAACGGTTACATTATTATTGTAAAACTTACAGTAATAAAAAAACGACTCATTTCAATATGATTAAGCTGATAAACAGCCAAGGATAATTGTTACTGAACACCACTCTGAGCTGTGGCCTAGCGTATAGAATATTGGTGCTAGATTCCATGGCAACACTTCCATTTGTTTCCTTTTAATTGTAATATTTGTTTAAAGTGCGCAAATATTTTTGAGAATTTTTTTCTAAATGAAACGCCCTTTTCGGAAAGGTAATTGCACCATTAATATTATTCTAAGATTTGAGAAATTGTAAGCGAGCGACAGGTGGACAGACGGGAAGGTAGACCTTCTCAGTTTCAGTGTAGGGTATTAGCATGAATAAGTCGTTGCGCAGAATTTTCTTGCTTTGTAAGTCGATAAGTGGCGTTTTTCATCAAAGGAGTTGGAGCAAAAAGGTATGGAAATATCGAACAAAGATATGATTTTGGTGCGAGTTCGTCATCAGCATAGTAAAACGGCGACGGTAATGATAACGCAATGCAAATTATGATATTTACGTGAACCTCGGATTTCGTAATTGAATAATTATTAAATGTTAAATAAATGGAAATATTTATAACCACATTCAGTTTTAATTCTTCACTCAGACGACGGTTTGAAAGAGATTTGCAAGGTCTACAAGAAATCAATAAGGGAAAATAGATTTTAATCAATCATTGCCAGTATTGAACAGCCCTGTTAAATTGTCACTTGCTGCAGGATGTCACTGATATTACTGCTTAATTAAAATATGTAAGGACACACGAGCCAACTAATATTACTTTTTGGGCCTCGTGGGGTAAATGCGATGAACTCAAATGACCGAAAGCCATGCGCATACAATATATTACTTCCGTTGGAATATTAACTTTGCATTATTAACACGTATTTCATTTCTATTAACTTGGTTTTTAGAACTTCAAAAAACATTGTGGTTAAATGCGATTGTATAATGAAATGGGCACTCTAAGTAAACAACATGTGAATTAAAACTTTATCAATGTGTAAATGACCCAATGATTCAGCGTACAATGGGCCAATTTAGTGATTTTCCTTTAAAAAGACTCGTTAACAATGTAGATAATTTGACTAATTTATGTCATTAGGACCACTATTTAAGTACTTTGCACACGGTTATATATTATATTATAATTGTGGTCATTATTTTCGAAATTGTATTTTTTGACAATGTTAAAAAATATTCGAGTTACAAAGAATTTTGAATGCTATGAGTGTATGATTCATGGAGTAATTTCGATCGAATTGTTGCTTAAGATAATTGTTGCTTAAGATGATGAAGTCGCGCACGCTTCCACACAATGGTATACACAATGGTATCCACACAATGGTATAAGAGGAAACTCCATAAGAAGTTAAGAGTCCCACATTCCTTTGGAAGTTTAAGTAGATTTCATTTAGTTTAAGTAGATTTCATTTAGTCTTTTCACACAAACAAGCTACTAGGCGTAATTTCTGATAAAGACTTGTAAAAAACAGGCGTCGTAAACCAAGTCCCGGCAAGCTGCTTTTGAAGCTGTAATGAAGTCCATATTTACACAAAACGTCAGCGTCGATGGTTGCACTGCAAGTACCGGCGAAATTTTCCGCAACACCTTGCTGTCCAAAACAAGCTGCCAGTGAGTGTCTTTTAATTCCAAATTTGAAGAATATTATTTGGTGAGAACGGAAGCTCATGGCTTATTTTTCAGAGGAGGGGGAATGGATTTCTCCAGTGTATTAGAGGTCAATTCAGTGTATTAGAGGTGATTGGACAGGACTGACTATAAAAATTAAAAAAAAATTATTGATTAATTCAGGAATTTCCATAAAAGGTTTTTGTTTACAATTCATGGTATATTTTGTATCGTTTTAAATATCAAATTTTGAAAATTTTAAAATAAAGTAAATAAAATTAAAAAATTAATGTTTTCACGATTTCACGAATCTTCAGTCTGCGTCTCTTTGAAATTCGTTCTTTTTTAAAACTTTTATAAATTTAACAAAATGAAGCCGTCAAAATATCTTCATTCTTCAACTACTATCTATCTTCAACTACAACTATCAGAAAATGTTGAATTCATTTCCCACTGATTACGTCAGAACATGTTGCCACTGCCTAACATCGAAGCTAATGAAATTTGTTGTTGCCACTATCAAATATCTTAATGAATGACTTCGTTAATCGCGAGGTCGGTTTGTATGTAATCCAGGGCCACCAGCGCTCGGGAATGTAGTACTAGTTTAGTAACCAAATTTATTTCTCTGTTGGGCATGCACGCAATGTGATATTATTAAAATAATCGACCACAGACGAAGTAATTGCATGCAATATCCATACACAAGCTTTTTGAAAGTACTTGCTGCTTTTTAATGAACTGAATGAATAAAATTACGAAAATTATTTATAATTTTAAAACGGCTAATGCGTAAAGGCGTTTGGGCATATGTAGTCATTTTTTTACAAATAAGTAAATAAAAAATAGAGTTAGGCTGCATCAAAAGAACTTTGAAGTAATTAAAAATAATTTAAATAATTAGAATAAAGATAAATTAATTAAATTAGATAATTGAATAAAGATGAAAGCAAGGTAATGAAGTCATCACCTATCGCATTTTGCTCATCGGTAAGCCGTTTTGGTTGCTTCATTCATTTCCTCAACCAATTTTTTGAGGCACATTAGATTGATTGTTGCCAATGCGGCAGGCAGACATAGATATACAGATTTAATTGTAAGGATGAGGTAGCGGATAAAAGTTTTCAGTATCACGAATCTGCCTGTAAAATTTTATAATAAAAATAAACAGAAAAACTTACAAGAACAACTAACCAAGGCCCTATCCCGAAATTTCATCTCAATTTGTGTTTCAGAATACTGCACATTAAACATGTATCATAACGATGTTTCCAGATGAACGAGTATAAGTAGCCTGGGGTACAATCCCTGGGTATGTGAGGAGTAATTTTCATCTGTCCTTTTCAGAAATATTTTTTCATTTTAAAAGAGAATGTGATCACAATTTGTCAGCTTTCAGAAACTTTCCTTGGTTCACCAAAACCAAGAAGAAAATCAGGAAAGCATAAACACACAATGCTGTGTTTTACTCTTTTTCTTTTGGTCTGACAACACTAAATAAAAAATACTTTCCCAAAGGGGAAGATTGCAAATTAAATTGTCATTAAAAAAATTAAATTATTTATTCATAGAAATTTCTCGTTTTATAACTAAAATACGTCGCGATTTTTAAAAATGATGTATCTCCTCTTCCAGTGTCTTCGCAAACTTTTATTATATAAATATAATATACTATATAATATACCATATAATATCATAAAAAACAGAAATTTTTACTATACTCCCCTTGCGAAATAAATATTCACACAAACGCGCCGCGAGGTTACCATATAAATATTTCCTGTCTTCTCAGTTTCTCAAATCTCGAAGTAATGGAATATTATAGAAAATTTGAATATCTAAAATATGTTTGGTTGGGACACAAAACCACCTTACGATTATATGCATACTGTGCATACTTTATGCATATAACTTTTTCTAAATTCAAGTATAGTGAACCCCAATTTGCTTCTATTCGATTTAAATGCATCATGATGCAAGGTCAAATTTACGCAAAAAATTAAGTTTCATTTAAAGTCAGAAAAATCTTTGTGCGAGGTTAAATCAAGGTTTCTATTAGAAAAAATTATTGAAATAGCCTCTAGAAAACTCTCTGTAAACTAGAAAATGTTTCCTTAAATATTTTCTGGGCTTATTTAGAAATAAAATTTAAATAAACTCGGCTGCAAATTCCATCGAAAAACATGACGATCGGTCTTTAATTTCAGCATCGAACGAGTGTATTTTCGCCAAAACGCGATACCCAAATTTTGAACTGGCTGCCAATTTGAAATAACTTAAAATTTATTATTTTCCTTCCTTTAAAGTTTTGAATACTTAAATAGTTAAATATTTTATCTTGTCCATTAAAACAGCGAAAATTAATTTGTGACGCATGACTAATGCTCACATAAATTTAATAAATTAACAAGGAAGAATATTAGCAGAGATAGGACACTCGCACTAATGCGTGCACATTTTTGGCATACATTCACAAGTTTCACTAGAAATTTGTAGCCACGCCAACGGCAATCGCACGTGCGTTTTTGCACTGGTATCGGTTCTAAAGGAGTAGCAGGTGAAAAGCGATAAGAAATTTGTATGTATGTAATCCATTGAACATAAAAAAATATTTCTAAGTTTTTAATCAGTTGATAAATGAATTACTATGATTTACTAAATAAACGCCCAAAATTAATATAGTTAGAAGTTATTTCATTATAATAAACAAAAAACCGAACCAAAAATTACTTCTCCGATATAAAAGGATGATCTGGTAATTGTATTTTACTGTAATAAATTTGGTGATGACTTGATGTTAAAAATTAATTATGCGTATCTATAATTTCCTTTAAGATTTTATGAGTAATATATTTCACATTGATTTGGGGTGCGTCCACCTCCGTATTTCCCCATTGATTTTCTTAAAATAAAGCTACCACTATTGTTTATGTTTGCTGAAAATTATATAGAAATAAGATCTGGTCAAAATGCTTTCAACACGCTCGATGACGAATATGACATTATAATCGTTAGCAAACACACATTAAACAAGAACAACATCGGAAGAGTTCTTACATATTGTGTCCGTGGATTCAACAGACTATAAAAATGGACATTTTAATTAATTTATAATTTACAGCAACGAGTGTCCTATCTCTTTATCTCTGAAATTATCTTCAGCCTGGTTGGAACTTATATACCCTAAACCCACAATAGGAATTCAAAATGTGATCCCAATTATTAGTGGGCGGGGTACACCCATCTTACCGTTACATTTCTCATTTCTTGGTTAATTTAGGTCTAATATCTCGTCTTTAACACAACTCTTCCCATAAAGTACGTACATGGTGTAATCTAATAATGGAAAACCTGTTTTCTGTTAAATATTGGTAATTTCAAGGTACAATATTGTCATCCAAATATGTCTACAAAATCCGAAGGTAACTTATACAACTTATAACTTATAAGTTATATAACTTAGAGTATACATATATATTAATATTACGTATCAGAAGTTTGTGTGGTTATCATCCGATTTCACTATTTTCTGATTTCGCTACGAATTAGCTCAAAGCAATAGATAATAACAGACTTCATAAGAATAGCTCTCTTCGATCTTCTGTAATATTGATTTCAATAGACAAGCAGACAGATATATGTGAGGAATTACCTCACATGCTCTAAAATTAATTACTAATTGAATATTTGATGATATATATTTTGAACTTTATAAATTGAAAATATATTTTATAAATTTAACTACCTCATAGTAATTAGAAAAAAAAACTACTTTTAATGTTCATTCAATCATTTGTTTACAATCGAAAATATTAATATGACATTTATTTATAACGTTTATATAAACAAACGTAAATCGCCACTATTACCCTACTTTAATGCTGCTGCTGCGCATGTTACTTAGAGTAAAACAGCCGCATCTGCAGCAAGTAAGGCATTAGGCTTCAAGACAGTAACTAAAAAACGGGAATATAAAAGCAAAAGACGTCGTGTTTCCGGTTTACTTGACTGAGGACACTGTTTATTAAGCGGAATGAATACGTAAATTTAAGCGAATCATTTTTTCCCAATATCTAGCCTCTCCCAAGTATCAATCTCTTCCAACCATCAGTCGCTTCCAAACTTCTTTAATTTTAACTCTTTAATTTTATTTTCTTAGTAACAAGGTAACATATCTTTAGCAGCACATAAGAAATTTGAAAAATGTTGGATACTTAGAATGATAAGAGGTCCCGGATTTGATTCGTCATCATCAAAGTATATGCAAAATTCTTACCACCTTGTGAGGTTATGGAGTTCATTAATTAGACTTATTTTAAACGAAAGTTTACATACACAGGAAGATCCAATATACTAATTATTATTTATGTATTATTAGCAGTTCGCATTACCTGCTTGAGCGAGTCGAATTTGTTTAAATATTGGCAAACCACAGAGTTCCTGCAATTCCTGAAAATTCTGTGGTGATAATCTCTTAATCATATTCAATCAACTTTATATTGAATATGAAAGTTGGATTCATTAATGTGTTCTTAATAAAAAGCACAAATCTATGAGGTCTATGATTTAAAGTTAAGTTAATTTTTTTTCATGACATTTATTCGCATAATTTGAGACTTCGATGAACGAAAGTTGTTTTTCTCAAAAATTTTAAGATTTTGAATTTGTGGGGTTACAAAGACGAAAAGCTCAAAACAACAAATTATTTGCTACACTGTGTTGAAAAGTTGATACCCAGATATAACGTATACATTGAAGTTATTATTACAATGTCAAAAACAATAAAAGATACCAATTGCGATATTTTTTATATCAAAATGGAGAATGGCCCTCAAAATAACTGAAAAATGCGTTAATTTAGTTATTGTAGAATATATATACTATCATTTTTTAATGTGGGATTAAAAAAAATTATAGTGTTTATATAAAGTTACATACCTCGTAATCAACCAAACCCTTTTTCCTCCCACAAAAAACTATGTGTTTAGTACATACATAAAAATATGTATTGCGTAACAAATGAGAGTAAACAAAACGCGCTTATATTTGATTCAGAACTTCAATGTCATGAAAATAATTGCAATTTTTTAAATATGTGTTATAACTCGGCAATTAGTTCGATTTTTTCATTACTAACTTTTATCTGTGTTAATTTCTCGTGTCATAGCGCTTGAAACTTTTTGCGAAATTTTTCGTTTCGCGTTATTTTACTAAAGTTACGTACGAAATTTTTTGCCTTATTATCAAACCTCGTTCATTCGTTTAATTTGCTAACGAATGAGTTCATACGTTCTTAGTTTCATTTTAAATTTTGTTCATACATGTTCGTGACACTTGAGTCAATGGATGAGAAAATTATTTAAAAAAAAAACACACACACAATAGCAAAACGAAGTGAGCTAATACATAAATCTCTATGCAAGTTTGTAACGGTGGCGGCGAACATGGTTGAGAATATTTAATTAACCCTTATATCCCTTGCTATTAAAAATAATTCTTTGATCTTTAAAATTTTTAATAATATTTTTGAAGATTTTAAGTGAAAATTGTTATTATTGTGACCTTTATCTCAAATTTAATATTAGACAGATGGTTTAAAATTGTCAGAATAATGATGATAAGCCCGCATTTGCTTTATCCGAAAAATAAAGACTGCAAACTTTGCCCTTGTTTTGTCCGAATCGATTAAACACTCAGGGCATCAATAATCTAGTATTACTGAAACCAATTTAGTCAAATGGAAAGTTATAGCCCATAACAGATAAATAACAATAACAGATAATGGTCGACTAATACGACCAAAAATATCCGAAGTGATTTCATTAGAAATTTTGGCAGGAATTTTTATTAACTAAACTACGGGATTTATAAATCTTTATTTACAAGGACGTCTTTATTTTGCTTAAAGTTATATTTTCATTTATTCCTCAAATGGCTTTTCACGTTTTTCACAAGTGTTTTAATATATTTCAGACGTAGCAATAAGGCCTCCTTGAAATCGTAGGTCCTGTAACATACTTTTTTTACAATTGTGCTGTAACACACTCTCTTCACACTCATACTTTGCGGAAGATAAACCAATTTAATGAAGAGGCTTTTCAGCACACCCACAATGCCAGCCAGCTCTTGCTCTATGCCTCTTTCTATCACCCGATCTTGCGCACGTATGTGCATGTGCCAATGTTTATTTGAAATATGGAAGAATTTGTAGCCTTCCGACATCAAAAAAGGTTTTTCATTTAAATTAATTTTAAAAAAATGAAGTGACGGAATAGATGGAAAAAATCAACATAATTATGCTCTTTCTTCCCCTGAATTGCATTTATGAACTGCTCTTCATCATCGAAACCAAAGCAATAAACTGCGTGAATGCAAAACTTTAGTAAATAGTAAATAGTATTTACAAAAGTTTTGCATTCACGCAGTTTATTGCTTTGGTTTCGATGATGGTTCTTTCTTGAGACAATTTGTAAGTGAGTGCCGGTAACAGCAAGAATCTAATTTTTACTTTCTAAGATATAAAAAAGATTGATTTGGTAAATACCAATTCCTTCTATCGTTTCCTCGTTCGTTTGGTTTTTCTGTTTTTTTTAAATTTATTGTTTCGCACTTCACATTTAAAGTTACCGAGGATAACTATAGGTTTTGGCGAATTAACTTTTTAAGAAAACCTCCTCGTTCATCATTCGTTTGAAGTTCAATTAGTTGTTACTAAACAGAGCCATAAAGATTCTAAAAGATTTAGTTGAATTATGGTTGAGTTTGGAAGTTTCCCCAGCTGTTAAAAGTAAATGGTTTTTATAATAAGAACGGGTCGATATTGAAATGGAATAAAACAAGCTGTCATTTCATAATTTTTGCCATTGTGGCATACCCCATTTCGTAATATGACACCATTCACATGTCCGACGCGGCTTCGCGGATTCGAAAGGATCCGAGAGGTTTAATTTTCAATGACTCTGCCGCATAGATCTGGCTGAATTTGGGCGATCAAATCTGGGATGTGTTAACTTCCAGAGCATCGGTCGATTGCATCTTATTCGCATAGATCTGCGACCCAAGAAAATCCCACAAGAAAAAGTCTAGCGACGTCAGCTCCCACGATCTTGCAAGCCAATTCACGTCACCTCCGCGAGAGATAACCATACCATCAAATCGTTCATGCAGAATGCCCATCGTTGCTTGTCCTCTTGATTTGCTTATTTATAGAATTGTGAGGTGATAGTGGAAATAAAGCTAATAAAAAACACAGAATATAGATCTCAAAATAAGGATTTTTCAAAAAGGCAATAAGGATTTTTCCATTTCCAAGGATTTGTTTTACTTACAAATCCCCATTGCCATCGTTCTTCTCTATATTTTACACATTCTAAATAATAATAACTGCTGTGGCTTCTTTGAAGACTTGTTCGCTACTGACTACTATAACATTTGAAAATCTACTAAGACATTTGAATTCCGTCTTTTCTACGCTTCTTACCCCCGTTTGTCAACAACACTGGTAACGAAAAGAATATCCTCCAGCTCTTTTAATTTGCCTTTGTGTATGTTAAAATAAAGAGAGTATCAATCGCACAAGAAAACGTTTTGAAAGAGTCAGAACTGAGCGTAAAACTAGCATTAATTTCCTGAAGCGTATTAGTGAAACTTTATCTCTACTTTGTGTTATTTACCAGATATGGTCACACAAAAGTACTTAAGTGGGTAGCACGGAAAGTTGATTTATTTGCAAAACATATTAACTACTCGTATATACGAATCCTGTGATTCCTGTTAATCATTCCAAAATGGTTTATTGGTGTGTTGGACTGAATAGTTTATCAGTTTCCAGGTTGTCCTTGGCAGACTCATTACTTGGGTCTTTAAACTCTGGTATGGAGCCACAAATATCAAGGCTTTAGGTTCGCGCCAGAGCACTCCTCCATGGAGTATTCTATTTTTCATTACGTACTTTCAGCCACTTGCATTCAATAAGGGTTTAACGAAATAGTTCTGTCCACCCTAATTTAGTGCAAAATTAGTTTTAACACAACTGCAATGCAATTGTTCGCGTTCCAATGTGTCCCGTGTGGCATGATGAAAAATCATTAAGCGAAAATAAATTAAAAAGTATTTTATATAAAAAACCAAATCATAGAAAGGCCCTTGTTCATTGATTTTCTAAAAGTATTTTGACACTAATTTATTTGAAGTTCAAAGAATTATTTATATGATCATATACATATATACATGTATTATATGTACATATACATATATATATATATATATATATATATATATATATATATATATATATATATATATATATATATATATATATATATATATATATATATATATATATATATATATATATATATATATATATATATATATATATATATATATATATATATATATATATATATATATATATATATATATATATATATATATATATATATATATATATATATATATATATATATATATATATATATATATATATATATATATATATATATATATATATATATATATATATATATATATATATATATATATATATATATATATATATATATATATATATATATATATATATATATATATATATATATATATATATATATATATATATATATATATATATATATATATATATATATATATATATATATATATATATATATATATATATATATATATATATATATATATATATATATATATATATATATATATATATATATATATATATATATATATATATATATATATATATATATATATATATATATATATATATATATATATATATATATATATATATATATATATATATATATATATATATATATATATATATATATATATATATATATATATATATATATATATATATATATATATATATATATATATATATATATATATATATATATATATATATATATATATATATATATATATATATATATATATATATATATATATATATATATATATATATATATATATATATATATATATATATATATATATATATATATATATATATATATATATATATATATATATATATATATATATATATATATATATATATATATATATATATATATATATATATATATATATATATATATATATATATATATATATATATATATATATATATATATATATATATATATATATATATATATATATATATATATATATATATATATATATATATATATATATATATATATATATATATATATATATATATATATATATATATATATATATATATATATATATATATATATATATATATATATATATATATATATATATATATATATATATATATATATATATATATATATATATATATATATATATATATATATATATATATATATATATATATATATATATATATATATATATATATATATATATATATATATATATATATATATATATATATATATATATATATATATATATATATATATATATATATATATATATATATATATATATATATATATATATATATATATATATATATATATATATATATATATATATATATATATATATATATATATATATATATATATATATATATATATATATATATATATATATATATATATATATATATATATATATATATATATATATATATATATATATATATATATATATATATATATATATATATATATATATATATATATATATATATATATATATATATATATATATATATATATATATATATATATATATATATATATATATATATATATATATATATATATATATATATATATATATATATATATATATATATATATATATATATATATATATATATATATATATATATATATATATATATATATATATATATATATATATATATATATATATATATATATATATATATATATATATATATATATATATATATATATATATATATATATATATATATATATATATATATATATATATATATATATATATATATATATATATATATATATATATATATATATATATATATATATATATATATATATATATATATATATATATATATATATATATATATATATATATATATATATATATATATATATATATATATATATATATATATATATATATATATATATATATATATTATATGTACATATACATATATACATATATACATATATACATATATCATATAATCATATACATATATGATTCGGTTTGGTGATGTTGCCTTAATTGATTTTAGACAGCGTGTCACATTTATGTGGAGAATATAGAAATATATAGAAGTAGATACAGACTCAATATAGGAAACAAAGTTGTTTCAATAAAAAGGGAAGCAATTTTCAAATGTTCGAAAGGTAAATAAAAATTAATCAATCCGAAATAATCGAATTTGCAATATACCCAAATTTTTATCAGAATGATTTCTCAAACCCGCATTTTTTGAAATTCGCGAACGAATATTTGTGTGCACTCCCAATTTAAGTTGATTAAATTGTTGGGTGATGATAACGATATTGGCAAAAAATATTAAACAAGTGAAAAAATTAAAAACTAAAATGATGGAATTTATACCCGCTCGCTCATGCTTTCAGCTTGCTAACTGAACTGCAACGGTTTACGCTTCAACAGTTTCGAATGATGATATTTAACACAAGAGTGAATGAATAATGACGACGTTAACGTTGTTGACGTTGTTACCCTCTATGCGAACTGGTAATGTATCTTTGGAGAGAGAAACAGTGGGGGAGGTAGGGAGAGAATGAGAGAAAGAGAAGGGAAGAGAAAGTATAAAAAAGGCCACAGGGTGGCCTATGAATTCTTTAGGAATCCTCTAATTGTGTGCTATAAGTGCTCTTGACTAAATAACAACTTTTATTCAAATTTATTCAAAGGCTTTTAATATGTTTTAAAAAAAATTTAAGCATTATACAGATTAACACATACACTGTTGATGAATTACAGTTTTTGAAAACGAAAAGAACAAAAATACAATAAATTTAACCAAGCACACAAGCGATATTTGTAGTATATAAGACGAAAACCAATTAAAAATATTTGTGTAATATAAATAGGAAAGGTAATCTTTTCAAAGTCTTAAACAAAAAATGTGTAAAGTCAAAATAAATACAAGAGGGGCCAACTTCGGATCGCCTGACGCTGATATACCCCACACCTGCAGCAAGATGCAGATTTTTTAATTGGAGAGGGTCGATTTTGAAAAAGATTTTTTAATTATCTATAAGCATTTTATAAGGATTTTATAAGGATTTTATAAGGATTTTTTAATTGGAGAGGGTCGATTTTGATATAGAATAAAAAACGATGTGTGTGGAGCATTAGTGAAAATTTTATTTCAAAGTCACATCTATGTCATTATGTCGGCGGTTTTTTACCGCAGCATGGATCCAAGCGGTCCAATTTTCAATGACCCTGTTGCATAGATCCGGCTGGACATGAATGATGGCCTTCATTAACCTTAAAGGCATTGGTGGATTGCAGCTTATTGGTATAAACTTAAAGACAACAAAGACTTAAAGACAATAAAGATAACCCCGCAAGAAACCCCGCAACCCTCAAACGTTAGCACGTGGTTTAGTTGTGATGAAAAGGCATAGAATTTAACAACATTTCTAGGGAATATCAGGAAAAAAAATATTGACAATTTAAAGATTTAATTTGTGAAAAATATATAGCCCATTTTATGAAAAATCGAAGTGAGTTCTGTACTTCTTTGAAATTATTATGGTGGACGAATAAACTTCTCCTCAAGGTATTTAACCTTAATTAAGGAAGACTTAAATATTTCACAGAAGATCGGCGGTACAAGAAAATAGATTTCTTCTCGAACGTTCCCACGAAATCTATGTAAACATACTACTCTACATACAACATACTTTTCTACTCCTTTCGTTTACGGTAGCCTTTTTGTACAACGTTTTTACTTTTTACAAAGCCGATGTACGATAAAAAGTATCAATTTATTTGCAAATATTAACGTGGTTGGGACAACGGAAGTTGCAATATTTTAGATTTTGCTTGCATTAAAAAATTATGGAATTAATTGAGGATCGCGCGGTGGATCGTACATTCGCCGAAATTGTGGTTAGCGACAAAATACAACATCGCAAGTGGTTTTTATATTATTCACTGCATTTCATGGATATTATGAAAATGCAGTTTAAAAATGGGGTCCCATTGGGATTCGAATTTTTAAATTACAAAATAAGTTTATTTACTTATTCATTTGCTGGGTTGTTTGTGCGTTTGTTTACAAGTACATAAATTTTCTCATGATTACAAGAATGCACGATTTCGTTCAAGTTGTGTTCTTTATTTGTGTTGATTTGTTTAACGAACATCGATGGCAAATAACTTTTACTTTAAACGAATCAATAAATACCAACATTATAAAATGTTTCCTCACACATAAATGCCTTCAAATGAATACTCACTAATACGAATAGAAATGTATGCACACGCATAATTAAATAAAAACAACATAAGTAAATAGCGGAATTCTCACCAATTCAGCACACATTCCCACAACGTTCTTCAGATGTATAATATACCAATATGATAAGATTAACTTAAAAATGGTCAATTTAAAATATAATTCTTGCAAATCTGTTCTCGAAAAAGCATTTAAAATCATCTCTTTGCACCAAATTTCTATCAAAACATTGGGATTATCCTCAGAAATTTTTAAGGTTCGATATAATGCTTCCTGAAAGAGATTGGTTGTGGCTTAGGTTTTTGAACATTATAAACTGTCAAGTGATAAGAATGCATAAAATTCTGACCAAACTCAATTGTGTATAAACTTATATTTGAGTAATTGATAAGACTAATAAATTTCAAAGAATAAACGAGATTAATATAATTTTTGAAATTACGATATTCACTGAATCTTTCTTTGAATTTTTCAGTGAATTATAACGCAAGATATTGTTTCTATATCTATTCTTTATCTAAATCGATATTGTTCCAATAATTCCAATTTTATTCTCAATCGATTCATACATTCTCCTACATTTGACTGAATTCTTATTGTTAAACATGAAATCGAATATTGTAAGCATTTCATGGCATTCTCTTCAGGCTAATCTCTCGTTATTTCCAACGGTATGCTCCCGTTTACTCCCGGATTACTACCACGCAAACGGGTTGGTGTCCGTTTCTATGTCGGTGCTCTCCATAAATTCGTAACAGTATGTTAGGGGACACCAAAAAGTATCCCCATTTACTTTCACGCAATTCTTCGTAATTGTGATTTAACTCGACCGCGTTCAAAAGTGATTTAATAGCGAAAAGGGAAGGAAAGTAAAGACGGAAGTAAATAGAAGGCATTGAGAATAAGCAAATTTGATTGTGCATATGCAGTAACCGAATAAATTTACTGCATGTGACACTTTTTGATGTTTTTATTATTTTGTTGTAATAACGCTGCAGGGTCTCTTCGCATGCTATCGAATGGATTCTAGCATTTAACTCACTTATTAATATATCAATCAAAATTTACTTTAACACTGATTTATAAGCTTCCGTGGTAATTATCGGCTCATCTAACTAACTAAACGTGCGTTCCGATGAGAAAGAATGGAAAAAAATATATATATATTCGTAAATGTATATCTTTATCAAACAAAGTGATAAATACAAACTAATATCGATCAATTAAAAAAATGTTGCATTTTCATTTATATAAAATTTATACTATATTATTTTTTAGTTATAATATTAATAATAAAATTATATTAAATTCTATAACATTATTAAGTCGTAATTCCTTTTTATTTAAGTAGAGTTTTGAGTGTTGTTCTTTAAATCGCATTGAGTTCAAGTAAACTCGATCTCGAAATCATCTCAACCTACTCCGTGCTTCAACGAGCCGGACTCGCTGGGTCAGTATCAATTACACGCCTATGTCGCACCATGCATCTTCATAAAGCTTATGCAGCTACTACTGTTTCTTGCATAATTTATGCACACTAAGGCAGCGAACATAACAATAGCAGAAGAGGCAACAATAAAACGACTGCAGCGAAAACACCAAAACGGCAACAACGTCGACAAGCAACGGAATAAACTGGGCACTGTGAAACTTACGGTTGTGTTAATCTCAACGGGGGATAAGTGGGTGACCTCCTTTATTAAAGAAGTGGTGGTTATTAAAGGTGATGAACATCTTATTATTTTCCCTTATTTCTTATAAGCTTCGTCAGGACCTCATCAAGGTGTACATGTACTAAATTTGAATTTGCTGATTAATAAGTGTGACTTGAGAGGAACTTGAGGGAAAATTGTTTACGTCCTAAATTGTAATAAATTTATAAAAATTAAAAAACAAATAAATCATATTCTTTTAAACACATTTTCAAAGCTTTATCTAAGAATCAGATGGATTTTTGTACATTTTCTCATTAAAAATATAATAAAAATTGATGAAATTTTCTCTTAACATCACAATTAGGCATGTTTCGATCTTAAAAATTTTACAAAAATGAAAACAACGATCCTACTTTTTCATATTCTTTCCACAGTTTTAATGAAAATATCACGAAATTGCTTTTCAATTTCTTTCTAACTTCTTCGTATAAACCGATTTAATTCTTACTTAATAAATTTGATTTTCTCGAAAAATTTTTAAATACAAAAAATGCAATTAAGCATAATGGATGCTTCGGTTTGTCTATTAAATATTTTAAGATTTGAAAGGAAAACCAAGTGATAAATATTCTCTTTAGAACGCCGTGTAGTGATCAACGGAGAAAAGAGGAGAACAAAAAAGGAAGCAAGGAAAGAAAAAATACCTGAAAAGATATTGCTATATAGAAACTCGTTCCACAAATTTTCTAGATAATCTTTCCATCAGTCTTTGGCGCCAAACAGTTCGAAACCTTTAAAATAAACTTTTGAACTACCACGAGAGGTGCTGAACATATACACTTTCCCGGTCCATTTCACATAATTTAGCTTCAATTTCCGGAACTGGCTGCGGTATCGAAGGGACGAGATAGTGCTTGTGAATTTTAATAGCGAAAGATTAATCGTTGAAAAAAAGGAAAAACAACGCTCGGTAGACAAGCAGAATTAAGCGGAAAAAGAAAGTGTGTAAACTTTAACAAGGCAATGATATTTCCCTTGAAGGATTAAAGAAAATTAATGCGAAATTCTAACTTTTCCAGCGTACAATTAACACCTTTAAAGAACAAATAAATATTTTTCGAAGTATAAGTGCATTTTGTTTGAAGATTTGGATTTAAATAGAAGTAGAAATAGAAATCTTTAAAGAAAATAAACTACAAAAATAATTTACACTGTATCAATGCGGTCTTTTTGAGGATTTGAATATAATTACAAATATAAGTAGAAGCTTGGGTTTCTTTATAAAGACTGGAACTTATAAAAAAGTCAAATAAAATATTATAAAAATCTTTTGAGCAAGAATGTTTCGGACAAAAACAAAATTGTTTTGAAGAATAGCTAAACGAAACTCTGATGCTAGCATTTTCGTTATATGTACAGAAGTATTATAGAAGAATTAAGGCAAGTATTTTGAGAGGAAAACCTCCAAATACTTTTGAAGACAATTGACGTTAATTTGAAGTAGTAGCATCAGTTTAGCAGTAAGTGTTGGTGTTGGCACCGATGATGAAACGAAGGCGGTAGGTGTGATAACTATGCGCTCCCTCATTGGTGATAACGCCAGACAACTGGGGATATTTCCAAATGATTTTTTAATGATTTGTAGGGATTAAGAGAGGCGGAGATCATCCCTCACCCGTTCTACTAGGGTTCTACCCGTTCTACATATTCAATTGAAATTGTGTTTCAATGAGAGATTGTATTTTATATTTAATTGGCTCAGTGTAGTGTCTTTAGATATACGAGGCATGAATTGTTTCATTAAGAATTCCTGTTGACTGGAATGAATGGGATGTCGTGAGATCCAAACGTAGTACCGTAATGTACTCAAATGTTTAGTTTATAATGGAATTTTTCAATAAGGACCTGACATAACTATACCTGTGTCCAACATACAAATTTAACCAACATAAAATTGAAGAAAGAAATAAAGGGGAGGAAAAATTCCCTTTTCCTCTATATGTGCTTTTAAAAGTTGGAAATTTCTTATAATTTATTACTTTTACAAAAATTTCCGCAAATTTTAATTCCTAAAACTTCCTAAAAAATTAATAAATTTTACACGCGCCATGTGATTTCATTTGTAAAATAACTTCATTTAAATAACCCAATAAGATCCCCTAAGAGACAATATTGTCCTTTTGGCCATTTCAATTTTTTTTGCAAACGATATTTTTGTTGCCAAATAAAAATTTGGTCGGTATAAAAACTACGTTTCACCAACATCAAATCCTTTTAATAAACAAAATTTAATAGCCTCTACGCAAACTCTAATACTCCGGGGAGAGGGGAAACAACTCTAAAGCAACAATATAATGCATATCAATTTTTTGTGCTTTATGTGCGAAAAGTGATCAATCAGATATAACCAATACCAATACGAAAAGTTATTAATGCAAAACTTAAAAAAATTGGATACAACGACAAATTTTTCAATATTCTGCTAGAGATGTCAATTCTATTAAATATCAGGCGAAATAGCGGAAAAAATTCATAGAAATAGAATTTGCAAATATTTGCAACGGATTCTGTCAGAAACTATCAAAAACGAGTAAGAACGCTAATATCGGTTTAACCGAAGCTTATATACCCTAAACATGTGACAAAGACTTATAGTTTTATTGTTATAACCATTGGGCGGCACAAAATTTGTAGAGTTAATATCGTCTTAGACAATAAAATACAATTTTATCTTGAAGTTTAAGTTACGTGCTGACGACTCGAACCATAAGTACCGATCAACTTAAATCGGCTCTTCAGCATTAAGTCTCCTTACAGAGGCGTGAAATATTAATAAACGATGTTTTATATTACCGTTCTCATGCAATTGTGTCTATAACATAAAAAGGTAAACTAGAACGTAAAATTATGCCTTTCCTCCTGAATTATATTCGCAATTTAATTCGTATTAGCCTTAAGAAGCTGGTGTGGCACTGGTGCGATTTTTCTTACTTTTAATACGAAACAGCTTATAAAAACAGGTAATCTTCGTCGGGAAATATTTACCTTCTATATCACAAATATCTCCTTTAACGCTTTACAAACGAAGGAATGAAGTAAATACATCCACACCTCTGGGGTAGGGTATAAAAAATTACAAAAAACGTTGTTTTAGAACACTTTATAAGCAAATTGTCATTGACGTTCTTTTATTATTATTGTTGCCGCTACTACTGCTGTCATCGCTATTTCTGTTATTCTGCATATTGTGGTAATATTTGTTTACTCGCCCATATCGTCCACGGGTTGTGGTATTGGTTGGTTGTGGTTCTTTACAATTTACTTATAAAATTTAACACAAGACATCCAGTCGTTTCTAGGGCTTTTATAATTTAGAGTAATTCAATTTTCAGTTCAATTTAAAAACTAATAATCAACGTTCATCTAGACGTTGTGTTTCATGTGTATTGGCTTTTCTAACTGAATTACTTGTTTCCGCGCAAAACTAAAGTTCTTACTCGTTCATTATTGCAATATTTTACTTCTCTAACGATAGTGAGTTTGTCAATTTTGCTTTTTAAGTGCCTTCAAACTACAAGGTCTTTGATCAGAAACATTTTATTTTATGATACCTCACTTCTTAAAGAGATGTCAAAATGAAAGAGTTGCAATGAATAGAGCATCAAATTCATTTGCCAGCACAATACGAAGAATAAAGAATCTGTCTATAAAGGAAAATAGAAGAGAAAGGGCGAAGAAGAAAATCAAGCAGAATCAAGTGACTCGATTTGGAATTTATATTAGCAAAGTTTTGGTGCTCACATACTTTACAACATAAGCCTCCGAATAAAGTTTGTCCGATGATTAGTAAAACAAAAAGAAAAAAAAAACAAAGAACATGTCTCACAATAAATTCACACAAAAAAAAAACAAAAACAAAAATATTAATTATCTGGCTCTCGCAACGATTCTAACAATTCGAAAACCTGGCAAAACTTTTTTAATAAAATAAAGAGCTATTCATTCAATTTGCTGGGTGTTTTTATTTACGTATTAGTTTGCTGACATTTTGGTGTTTTCGTTTTTATTTTTGTAGCAATATTAGGTAGTAACCGCGGTAGTATTAGTACTATATGTAGTAGAAGTTATTGTTATTTGCCTGTGTATTTGCCTGTTTTATTTATGCGGTGCTCGTAGAGACTAAGAAAATTAATTTCCCTTAGCCTTCTTGTGACTGGGGTAAGGCCTGCGAGAATAAGTGCGATAACAGCGACAAAGTGACCGCAACAATTTCGCTTTGACGCAGGCGCCATAACGTCTTATTTTTAAAGTCTAAGAAAGGTTAATGTCAAACACTGCCTCCTAATAAAAAAGTTTATTCATTTCTTGAAAATCACTAAATTATTTTAGAATTTCTGTATTAGCAAATATTTTTCATTAGGTCTTTGTTGCAGTTTTCACGTTCTTCAATTGTGAGAGAAATAATATATTCAAATATTTATCATTTTCCCCTTCTCTCTCTATCTATCCTGCTATTACTAATTTGACTATTGAGAGATGCCTTCGTAATAAATTCTTCATATAAAATATTTTGACACAAATGAATAAAACGTACCGCGGTTATGACTACAATATTTGAGGAAAAGGTGACAATGAAATCATAATGAAATCATTTCTTATTCATATTTTTACACGCACTGTGTAATTTTTCTATAAAGTTTTCTCGAGCTAAAGTCCCTTCTATCACTTTTTCCGTAGGAGAAATTCGTTGTAGGGACTGAGTATATACAAATATAACCAATAATTACGTTTTAGAGCCCAGTATCTGTAGACAAAACTTGTCCGTGAGGCACCTGTGCCCACCACAGAGATTAATAAATAAATGAAAAACGTTTGATAACATCTGTCCTCGCATACCTAACGTAATTATGGCAAACATTCGCCTAAATGCGCATTGAATAAGATGTCATTATTTATTTAAAGGAAGTAAATAAAAAATGTATGCAAGGTTTTATAAATATTTGATAAATATATTATTAATAATGTGTTAATGTAATATACCCGCAGTATATTACAGCACACTTATGAATACAAGCTTATACAATACAATACAATACTTATGATAATAGGTAAGAACTTCCCAGAAGATTTCAGTATCATGTATGTATCAATGAAACCGGCATCTGTTGTCGCCGCCAGACGCCGCAGACTGGATCATCTGCCATTTGTTAAAATTTTCCCCAATGAAGTCTTGTGCACAACAACCAATATCACACTACTAAACCATTATCTCCCTGACCTGGCCAAACGCATTCAATTTAATGTTCAACATGACCCAGATATCACTATACTGCATATACTCCAAGATTGAATCAAATTAAGCCACAAGTAATTGCATGCTATCTTAGTGCGAAATATTGATGAAAGCTTCTACAAGAAGCAAAATAATTATCAACGTAGACGATAGATTTCTATAACTTTTTACTTTATAAATCCATTTCATTAATATCGTTAACCTATTCATAGTCTCTAGTTTTAATTATAATTAATTCTGTTCTAATTTAAATAAAATGTTAGCACTCAAATAATACGCTTGGCCCCTATTGTTGAGTCAACTACCCTTAATTTTAATTTTTGATATATTTTATAGCCAAATTCTACACAATTCTATAAATAAAAACTTATTTATTTACTTATTCATCTGCAAGCTAGAGTACTGAACACAAAGTGCGATAATAAACAGAAGTAAACTCTTAAATGAAATGAAAGTGGTGAACTTCTAGTACATACTAAGTAATAAACTATGAAATTAGAAGTAACCTCAAAATTTGTTTGCTTTACTGGATTGCTTACAATCCACTAAACATAGATTCTTAGCTATGTTTTCTTATAAGACTATGGCTGGGTTCTCAACATGAACTCGCATATCGTTTGTTGGAAATTACGTCTGAATAACCCACGCACATTTTCTTGTGGTGACGCTAAAAATGTCAAAAGCGAAAGGAACAAGATATAGCGCCAGATAGAAAGAAACTCAGACATGAAAACCTCTAACAGAGATGTAGAGAGGGGCCAGTTTAAGTGTTGCTTACATAATTTATTAACTTAAAAATTTTGTTCGCATAAAGTTTGCTTTTACCAAACGCTGAGAATTACGGAGTCCTTCATAAATGTATGACTCTCATATGAATAAGTCTCCATGTATGATTGTGTCTGCCTGATTGCGTGTGCATTCTTGTACGTGTGACCGACGGATTACCAAGGCTTTACATGTTACAAACGTTGTTACGTTATACGTTATTACGTTATAACGTTATAAAGAAATCAAATTAAACAAACGATTTTTACCAAATTCTTTACTCGTAAATACTTTTTAGGTATTAAAATACTTTTATCTTTTAGATGTGTTTTTAAGAATCATAAAGTTCTAAGTCGTTTTCATAAATGTTCTTAGCTTTAGGAATCTTTAGGAATAATATCTAACTTACTAAATTAATTCATGTCTAATGTTTCGTCATACTCCTCATTTCACTCCCATAAAAGGCAATTAAAATTAGTTTTAAACTATTACTGGTTTAAGTTAATTTATTACTGCTTTCCTTGTAAATTTTGTTGTTAAGGTTGTCATAGTTGTCGCACTACTACTGTTTATATAATAAGCCAATTGTAATTCTAATATCGAAAGTAGTTCACTAAGCAGGTCTCATAAAGAGATCGTGCTTCCAAGAAAGATTAAATTGGCCGTTCCTGCTTTCAGCTGCTGCTGTAATAGAAGTTTGGTTGTGGTGGTGAACACGGAATACGAAATATAATAATTAATACATAAAAAGTTTATTGCATATTACTATTTTTTTAAATAACCGACGTCACTTAACAACGAAAATGAAAAGGCATAAGAAATAAAAGCAAATACAAATTGCTCGAAATATTAATGCAAAGACGTTTTTAGGAGTATCATCATCATATTTTTCTAAACATATAATTATCATCGAATTGCTAGATTTCCGAAAAAATCACAGTTTGATTGATTGACTTTTATTAAAAAAACAAAGGGAAAATAGCGCTTTCCATTGGATTTTCATTGGAATTTGTTATGGATGTTTGTTAATTTCAGTATAGATATTTTAACAGTAATCAAAGATTATAGCAAGACCAGAAAATACAGTAGGGAAATCCTCCGAAAAGTTCTGTAAACATATTGTTTCTGACTGACTCACACTTTGCTGAACTACATCGCATTAATTTCTTTGTGAGAAATCCTTGAAATGCTTATGCCGAGCTTTCATCTTCGGTAGCAACGAATATCAAATATCGTTAAAAATTATGATGACCCTTATGAATTTGATGCTATTAAATCACGAAATTGTAATGACATTGAGAATTTGAGATTATTTCCCTAAGGCAAAATGTAGGCGAAATTGCACGCGAATTTTGGAGCCTTAATTTTGTAAAGGCAATAATGACTGATGAGGACTTAGGACAAAGCAGCAGATAATGTGACCTGTGGATTGACGTTCACTCTGCTCATACAAAATTTAATTATAGAAAGAAAGACAGATTGTCTGTCAATCGCGAATACATAAGAACGAAGAGAGTCGGCAAAAAATATCAAAACAGTTACAAAAAATCTTATTCCAATGAAGAGAAAAAGATCTGCTTTGGAGCTAGGAGTAGAGAGTCCACTTCAAAAGAGAACTTTTTTGTAAAGATATTTTATCGTAATAAGACTTCTTGCGACATCATTTTTCCAGGATTATCTTTTCTTAAAAATTAGAGAAGTTATTATAACTTTACAGAGCAATATTTTATCATTTCTATTTTGAGGTAGTTTTTTCGATTATGTGGATAAGATAATGGATAAATGGATAAGGATAGGAGGGAAAATGGATAAGATAATATCTTAGAATACAAATAAAACTGCAAATTTTTCATAAACTCATATAAAGTGTTTTAAGGGTTTACTCAAATAAAGCCATAACGTAATTTTAAAATACTCTTATGAACATAAACTCACCCATTCCTTATTATTTTACAATATTGTTTGCTTCTTCTTACATCCATAGCACTCACATTCCTTTATTTCCATACCTTCCCATTTCATTCATGCTTACAAAATTTATTCTGAACTCGAAGAAAACCTGAACAATTTGCAGGGATTAAAAGTATTAATGATCCCATCGTTAGGCTGCATAAAATGCAATAACTTTCGTAATTTATCCGAGGAGATTACGCACCAAAATCCCATTTTTTAATAGCTATTATCGCATCGAACACAAGACGAATGTAATTATTTGCTGCAGAGGTTAAGTCAATGCAAACTAATTTTTTTTTTAATTTTCCATTATTCATTACTATTTCCTTTTCGCTCTAATTATTTGGAATTATTGAAGACTTCGCAGATAACTTTTTGTGGTTTGAAGTTTTAAAGTTAATATTGAGAATGTCTCAAGAGGAAAGGATTGAAATTAAATCATTTATGCATAAGGAAAATGAAACGTAGTAAAATAATGCTCAGCAAATGTTTTCGACACGCTTCGAGCAAAATTGTTTGGAAATGTAATAAAACTTCGTTTAATTTACTTTCCCGCACCAGTCCCATTATTATTTGCGTATAATTGAAATTAAGATTAAACAATTATTTTTATTTCATTCTTAATCCAACATTCATCCTCACTAGGATACTTATTTTCTACAAACATGCGGTAATCCGCCCTGTTTTTGCAAATTTATTTGATTTTAAGTAATTAAGTAAGTAAGTAATCCCAGTTCCTTTAGCAAATTCAAGAAATTATTTCAAGACAAACTAAACTACATACAGGATAACAGAGCTCAATACTCCAAGGAGAAGCTAATCTTCTGTCGGTTACGATAACGAATAAACAGTTACTGTTCGTGATAACGAGCAGTTACTGGCCAAGGTACTGAGTGTCCATTGCGTACCCTCTCTCACACCGCTGCTGAAATCCAAAACCACCGTAATTCAATTGTACGTAAACTCTTACGGGCTCATGCGTTACCTAAAACAAGATTTTAATTGTAAGACAAAATTACCTTTGGTTGTGGTCTGTGTGGAAGGAACCCTACGAAGGATATCAGCCCAACAAATGATTACAACCAGGAGACGCGTCCCGTCAACAATCAAGATTAAATCAGGTACGGAAAATACTCATTACGAATACTATGCATTTATAAATATGTTCCCTGTTAGACAACTCTCTGTCATTCAAGCAGCTTGTATTCGAATGGGATTTGTTCATGACTATCTGTACGGGCGGTAAATGTTCAGCGGTGAAACATTTGCAAGGTTTTTCTTTTTCAGTAAGAAACAGTTGGGATTGTAACGATTTTAGAAACGAATTGAAGAGAAAGGACAAGCTGGGTTAGCTTGGTGGGGGATTTGTTAGCTTGGGGACCCTGAAGTAATTGATATGAGCTAAGAATTGGGATTAAAAAAATTACGACAATGTAGCAAAAATGAAACAAACTTTGTAAAAACCTTACTTTATTATATTATAGTAAAACGTCTTTAAATTTGTTATTCGTGTTGACGATTTATCGACATACGGAAGGGTAGATGTAATTGTCAGCAGAAAGGTAAGGGTAAAACATAAAAGATAGAGAAAGTGAGCAAGAGTATGTCAATAAATTGAATAAGTTATAAATATGTTTAAATTAGTTTTGTTTAGTTATTAGGTATGTTTATACATTAGTTACGTTTTAAATTAGTTATATGCTAATAATTTAAATTAGTTAAATTAGTTATATCTTTTTACGCCAAAAGAAGGCATTATATTGGATGCGATTCTTTTATACGATTTGGTTTCAGCGCGAACTAAATATGTGCTTTCTCGTATCTGCTCGATTTAATGAGATTAAAAAAATATAAAGGACGATCTCAATTTATTAGGAAACATTTTCCCTCCTCAAAAAATGCTTTGAAGGTAAAGCAGCCTTAAAGAACAGATATTTACCTACTTTGTTTTGTGTTTTTTATAATTTATAATTTATTTTTGTATTTGTTTTGCTGGTATCTATATCCATACTAATTACGTTTATATAGAAAGACAGAAATTTCCAAAACTAAATTGACAGGGTTATACCTCTGAAGATATGTCTATAACTAACCGAAATCTATCCTTAAAAATAAATTTGAGCAGTTTTATAATCCTCTAACCCTTGCTTAAATTTAATATTGCACTTCTAGATCACCCTGAAAAATAGCAATTTTTTGGAGTTGGCGTTTTGGTATTTCTGGTCAAGAAAGTTAACCACTGGAAAAGTGAAATTATTCTGATTAATTTGAGGATTGTCTAAAAATCTTATAGTGATTGTTCATTCTGGTTAAATCATTAAAATTATATATAAACAATTTATTGAAATAAAGGCTCCGGCTCAAAAATTCCTCTGAGAAGGCCCTCCTCGAAGTAAGCACCATGAGATTGCGAATTTAAGCGGGTTTAGGTGGAGGCAATATTATTCTATTTGAACTTAACAGCATCTCTTACTCAATTTACTTGTTATTTAATAGTTTCGACTTTTGGAGAATAAGTTTAAGATCCTTTGGAAAATATTGTTCTAGAAACTTTAAAATGCTATAAACAAAATTGTTTGTGTAAAATTGCTCAATATCCTGTGTCTATATTCGAATTATATATTTGTTTTTCTTTTTGCTTTTCATTTAACTATTTTTCACGTCTAACTGAATCCAAAACAACACCTATGATTTGCTTGAAGTCGAGAAATCTGCAGGCAGCTGACACACTCAGACACAACTCTCAGGGACGCGCTGCGTCATTAGGCATCTTTGGTGGCATTAATATTTATTTTGTCATCTAGATCATCTAAATCTGATACCACCGATGCCACTGCTCAAAACTGAAGTGGTTTGTGAGGTCAGCCCAGCACCGCGGCTACTACTGCATACCAAGGTGTGATGCAACGGCTGCTGATAATGCTGCTGTTGTGGGTGATGACGGTCTAGCGCGGTAGTGCGACCTATCCTGTCTCTATGTTGCAACAACGCAAGATTGTTGCTTGTAGTGGAGCCGTGTGATAAAGTCCTGCTGCAGCGCTGCTGATATTGCTGATACTAATCAAAATGTAGCCACTGGCACACCCCAGCCCGTGGCTAAGTTCCGCTGCCACTATTATCCACACAATAGCCTTTGCGATCATGAGTGCAGCGGTACTACCGGTTGCAGATTGCAACTGCAAATGTGCGGCAGTTGCAATCGCCGCTGTCGAAGCCGAAGCTGTTGGCGATCCAAGGGCCGTACCACCAAAGTCACTAAGTGGGTGTTGAAGTGTATTTGTACCGGTCGGTGATAGCACAGATGATTTCGTCGAAATTTGTGTGCGAGTGCAGTGCTGGTTGTACGATACCGTACCCGGATTTTTACCGACGACGGGACCATTGCTGATACTGATTACCGTGGTGGCTATATTTTGCTGTAATCAAATGAAATTAAATTAAGGATATTTAGCAGTAAAGAACAATAATTTAATAGCTTTTTAAAATTTACTTGTAGAATTCATGAAATTATTCCTAGACGACGTTGGATGGGTTTGCAACGGATGACACTGAGGAATGGAGTGATAGGAAAAATTATTCAAACGTCTTTTAAATTACTTAAACGTCACTGCAACGGTTGTGGGAACACATCACGTCATTGTATCAACCAGCTTAATCAGGCAATATTAAAAAAGTGAAAAATCGGAAGACCAAATAAAATATTGTCATGTAAAGGACAAAAGTTGACAAAAAACAAAGTAGTCTTTCATTAAAATTCTTAAAATAGTTTCATAATTTACTTGCCGATTGATGGCGCAAAGCTGGATGGGTCTGATTCAATGATACTAAAAGAATATAAGTAAACCACTGTTGTCGTTGTATAATTAGTATAATTATTTAACATGGTGTGCTAGATCTCTGCAGATGATAGGCTTAGTCAGCCATGGCCCGATTCTGCACATGATGTACGAATGCACATGAAGAAATAAAAGGTGAATTAAGGAAGGTTGTAAGGGACGTAAACATAGAAAAAGAAACAGCAACAAAAACAGAAACAGAGAAAGTAAACGATGAGAGCCTTTACCCTAATCATTCGACTATAAAATTCGTAAGCTTCCTAACCAGACATTTCCAAGAGATTCAGATACAAAAGAAGAAATTAAGTTATGCATGAAGCAGGCATCATTTAATGATTCGCGTTTCCTCAAAAAGTTTTGAAACGAGGAATTTTGAATTCTTTAATAATCTGAAGCAATGTTAGACAATAAAAAAAACTTTTCTAATAAAATTTTTACCAATTATTTTTCTTCATTTCCTCATTTCTTTTTCCTCCTGCTTTTATTACATCAATAGTTATTCGTACTCACTTTGCAAATTGGTGATTTCGATGCAGCCATTGCCATTGCTGTGCTTGACAGTTTATAACACCAATAACACCGCTACTACCGCCACTGCCATCTCCACCAGATCCTCCTAATCCTATTCCGACTCCACCTGCTCCACCACCACTTTCCGTGCCGGCTGTGACATGAGAATACCGAAGATTTTTTCGATGCATCAATTTAAAAAGTTATGAGTGAGCAGTAAGGGTTTGATTTGCAAATTACAATTTGTCGATAGAAATGGACATTGCTTGATAAATTGGTGTGGCAAAGTGGTGCGAAATAGAAATTAATCCGTCAAAAGTCGATAACTTTTAAATGTATAGGAATCTTTATTTTTGGTTAACAGGAATTTTGAAATATCTCTGGGAAGTGATCTTTATCTCGATAAATGTGTAAAGAAATTGTTTTTGAAGTTTTCATTAAGAGAGATTTTCAAAGGCAAATTGTCTTAAATTTTCTAGCTCAAAACGCGGGAATTAAATTGTGTTACTTCCATCTGATAACCCGTGAGAAAAGCCCTCATCGTATATCTGATTTTGTGTCCGGCACACCCCGACCGAATGCCAGGTACCAGAATCCTTCAAATGACCCAAACTCTAGCTTTGCCAGGAAAACGTGCCCTGATATTGGTTTATAATGCATAATTTTTTCAAAAAGTCCTTTGTTTGTTGTTAAGTTTTACAGATACTTCAATTTTACGTGACCAAATTGATGCAGATAATAAGACTTTCCCTGCGTCTGAACCTTTATGATAATGTTTAGGCATACACAACCTCCTTTGTCGTGAAACGAGCATTATATTTTAGTAGTTTTATATTAAAAAATTCCGATTTCTCATCCTTTTGTATTAAAAAATTCCTCTCCACTCAAAATTTATCGAATTGTGGACGATAGATATCTATTCGTCGCTGGTTAGCACGGTGTTGAAGTGATTCATTAAGAAGGGAAACAAAAATGTTAAATATTCATTTATCTGATTAGAAGCAAAATAAGATTTCTTGGGAATTCTCTTTTAAAAAGTAGCAAAAATTAATGAATTCCTTTAACATTGAATGTTCATGACAGGTTTTCCAATACGCTCATGATAATATTGCGTTTTAATACGAAGACAAAGGAAGTCTCTCGAAAGGTTAGTTAGGGTTAACATTTTTACGTTGGTAAAATTAGGGATTCAATACCGCTTGAAATATATTCAGAATTGCTATTTAATTGCTGAATTGGCAACAGTAAATTTTAGTAGCTTTTGGAATCAAAATAGAAATACTTGTTGGTATTGTAGAACTATTTGAATACTTGTAGATTCTCATCGAATATTTTTAATCATTGATTATAAAACTATCATTTTTCTGTGCATCATACCGTATTGAACCGTATTGAGTTACATCAGTGTGCTGCCAGCGGGGTTTTTCCATTGTTGTGTGCCCGTTGTTGGAAGCAATTAGCGCCCATCGCATAAATGACGCAAAGCAGGAGACGAGTATACATTCGGTTGATATTAATTGCTAAAAATAAGTAAATTTTATAAATATAAATGGAAGAGTTAGAGAGAGTAAGTGACAGAAATAGGGAGAATGTCCGTCTTTTTATTTATCACTTTAATTAATCACTTCTGATGACACGATTAATTACTCATTTTGTATTTATAATTTGATGAACCTGTGCAGGATAAAGCGACTAGACTGAGATCAGGCTCACATACTTGAAAACATCAGCAGACTACATGATCACTCCCGAGAATGTAGATTTGCCGGATTGTTGTCGTTTCCGTCGCAAATTATGCAAAAAAGTCACAACGAATATTCTTAAAGCAATGACCAAACTAATGACGACAATTGTGAGTATGCTGCCAACAATCACTGGCGAAATTGTGAACGAGATATTATCGTCTAAAATGATACGAGCAACCAATAAATTAATGATCAAAATTAAAAATGAATATGTTTTAATTTATGTAATTGTAGATTTTAAATTGCAGTTATATAATTGTATTTGGGTTTATTGCTAATTTATTCAGTAATGGATTTATTAGTTCGTAACAAACCAAGCCATATGAGTGTATACATTGGTACGATACGTTTTACGTTGCGTACACCGCAAGAAAGATTGAAAATAAAATGTCGGGAGGGAAAGTGTGTTTGAAAGAGATAAGGTTATATAATTGGAATTATGATGCATTTCACTTCAAAAGGTATTGCAAAAGCCACATATATTTGACCCTGTTTCTCTCCTCCCACCACTCTCAATATATTCATAAATGTTCACCAATGTATCTTTTTGAAAAATCATTGCAAATTATTTTCTAACGATAAGGATTATGGATATTAAATTCTAATACGAACAAAGCATTTTGCATAAGCGTTATAGTATTTGTAGGATTCCATTTTACACAATCAAAGATCAGCATTTTGCTTAGTCATCAGATTTTCACAAATGTTCTTCCGATCGCTCCCTTTTCTTCGATTTCACTAATCAGTGGGTGAATGGAGAGAAGACTCTTCAGATCGAGTACGAAGCAAAATAATCGAAAAGCGCTGTTATGTTTCGTTACATTATATTCATTACTCTACGCCAGCAACACTTTTTTCTGTCGCCATCACCAATAAAGGTGATGAGAAAAGGGCAAACTACAATTTGACCACCACCCTCTCACGAGGGTGTCCGTTTGCCTTTTTATGGTATAGGGATATATTCACTGTTCACATTCATGTTGTTCATTCACTGTTTGAACCCTCCATATCCGAAGACCGCATTCACTCTTCTGAATCTGTTAATTTTGTTATTCTTTTTGTTAGTTTTCTTCTTTTTCTTTTAATATCCATAAATTTCATGACCCTCATGAATTCCTTTAAAATTACTCGTACTTAATGATTATGCAGGAAAATGTGTGGGAAAAAGTCGAAAAAACCAACGATATAGTTCATTCCTAGGTATTATACACCAAAGTAGTAACAGTTTCGATTTAATTTTATCTATAAAATTTCCCTTTTTTACTCGACAATCGTAGCGAAGGACTCCCACAAGAGTATTTCTAAACTTAAAAATAAATAAATGTTTTTTATTCAAATTAAGCTAAAATAGTTTAGCGGTTAAAAAATCTTACTTTTCATGGAATTGATAATACTATCAGTCACTATCGCTGTCAACATACAAAAAAAATTGTTATCGTCGTTCTCATTATTATCATCATTATCGCGCCCATAAATAGTGCCCGCCCTAAATAGTCGGCCTCAAATACGCTCATTGACCCAAAACCTCGAAGAATTCGCTAATGACTAGAATTTATGGTCGCAATAACTTACCTCGGATATCCGGTGCGTGCGGAAACCATTTCCAAAACGAACACTTGAGGTAAACCATCATCATACCCGGGTAAACATTGAATATCGGCGCTCAGCTCGGTCCGGTTGTAAACCGTGCAATTGATAACAGAATTTGGCAAAGCTGACGGAGAGAAAAAGATGAAGAAGAAGAAAAAGAGATAAGAAACAATGCAAAGACAAAAGAGTGAGAATGACGTAGTTAAATGTCTAATGTTTGCATTTTATAGACAGGTGTGGTGTGGAGAATTATCATTATACGTACCAGCGAAGATAACTTGAAAGAGGCAAGGCTGATCCTGTCTGCCAGCTTGATTGACCGTCCAACATGATAGCGTGCCATAATTCTCAATACCAAAAAATAAAATAGGCAAAATCTTATACTTTTCCAAATAAAAGCAGTAAAGGATTATTTTAGGTGATAACGATAATGAGATTTTTTAATAAGAAGTAAAAGAAGTGGTTGTCGCTGTCTTTAAACCTGACCTGATCGTTGGCAGGTGAATATTTTAAAATGCTGCGGCTGCCATTATTGCTGAAACGTTCACTGCCCATATCAAGAGTTTCACCCGAATTATTAAATTTTCAGCAGGAATTTCTGAAAGAACGCAGAATAAAAGGAGAGACTGGAGTAAATAAGGGCTAATTATTTGTTAACTCTATTAATTTCTAATGCTTTAAACTTTAAATCTTTGCAGACATTATATAACTTTATTAGGGGACACTCGGAGAAGTTCCCTTACTTCTTATAAAGAGGATTCAGCTATTAAATTAATTTAGACTGGTAAGGATGACGTAAACCAAAACCTTTACCAAAGGGTAACTTATTTCCTCAATGTTCATACGTAATACGCAGCCCATCATAACCCTTGCCCTCTCACCTACACCCGTCCAGAAGTGACACATAAAGCAGAAATTCTCAATACTGAAAATAATTAAGAAATTTCCAAATATCGATTTAGATGCTCAGTAAAAATATTTACTAATTTTTTTGTTTTACTAAAAATTTGCTCTCTTGTGATATTGACACATTAAAACCAATTCAAATGTGAAATTCATCCAAGAGGGCACTCAAGATTTTGTTAACATATATATTATTTATTTTTCTAAAAATTTGTCATTACATTACGCGGTTGAATGTTCTCAATCTGACAAGATTTCTATTAATCAAAAGCGCATGCTACAAACAAGCTAAGAAATACAGTTAATCAAAAGAGGAAGCAAGGGAAGAAGAAGAACCGGCAGCAATAGCAGGAAGGAGTGGCAGGAATAAATGCACCAGAAGTGACAAAAACAGCAGCGTTTGCGGAAGAAACTGGAAACGAAACAATATAAATAAAAAACCAGATCGGCATAACATTGAGCCGATTTCAACAGTAATAATAACAACAACAATAACAAACGTGTTATTAAATTTAAGCATAAAAAAAGAAATTGTATATGTAATTTTTGGCATACATAGGCGTTGGACCCGATATAACAGTTTTTGTCGCCGGTGATTCTCCTTTTAATTAGTTTGACTTTAATATCATTCTTAAGTGTGTAAGTTGTCCTGGCTTTAATCTAATCAAAACCCCTGGCAGTGTTCATTGTTGTTATCGTTACTGTTGCTAGTTTTGTTGTTTCCTTTGTCATTGTTGTCGTTATAACACCATTCGACAACCACAGAGCAAAACGTTTTCCTCATTTTCCGGTTCTGGCTGGCATTGAACCACCACTCCGCCGCTGGATTTCCACGTCTTCTTCACTTTCGTACTTCCAGGAGATGATTGGTTCCACCGCATCAGATTTTTGCTGAGCTGCATTGATATGAAGATGCTACTGCGCTGGCGAAATTTAAGAAGGCGAAATAGTAAAATTTTGTTTTGGATCTTGGTAAGGTGTTGAAGACATTCCTTTCACTTACTCCTCTTTCCACCCGTAATTTCCTTTTGATGTTATTGCTGTGACAATACAACAGACGCAATACAAATTAAATAGAGAAATACTGAGAGACACAGTTTCATATAACCAAACTTTAGAAAATATTTGTTACAGAGTATGAAATTCTGATAGCATACGTTCGTGATTTAATTAAAACCTGACTAAAATAATATCGTTACACATAAGCGCACGTACTACTAATGCATCGCCGCTAAACATAATTCTATTAAGACACATGACACATGTTTATACAATTCTGTAAGATGTACGTTGTATAGTATATATGTATGTATAGTAATGTATATATGTGTGTTGTATAGTAATGGACGGCGGGGCGATGCGTTGCAATTTCCTGTCGTAAATGTGTACGTTGCAAAACACATGTATGACAAATCCTCTGCGTAAATAAATCAAGGATGGCGCACAGATATTATACTTTTTAGCTCTAACACTACTTTGTTTGGATACGCGCTATCAGATGTAGATGGAAAATTAAGAGAGACAGACCACACTCTATGTGCTTTTAAAATGCTTATTGAGTATATTGACCGTTATGTACTTTAAGATTTAATGAATTGATGTTTTGAAATTTGATCAGGTAATTTTTACAGAAACCTTATACAGTTGTAAACCTTTTCGTTTGACGTGGAGAACCATATTAATACTGCTGGATAAATTGAAAAAATTCTTAAAGGGGATTTTAATAAATAAGAGATTGATCGAAATTTTCGTACGAAGGATGTGGTTAATCATTACTCCGTTTCTCTTTTTGTAGAGGGTTCTCAAAAAGATTGATCCAATGATAAAAACGGGGCTATTGTTGAATCAAGAACTATAACCATCTCCAATAGGTCACAAATACAATTTACATAACTACCGAGTTAGGGACCGCTATAAAGTTAACTTATCCCTGATTTTATTCTTTTACGGATTTTTGGAAATTCCTTCCATCATACTCCGTTCATATTATTTTGGAACCTAATCGGCTCTGTTGTGTGTCCGTTTACATCATTTGTCATCAAACCAAAAAGCTCAGCAAATATCGGTTATATCGATTTTTATAGCGACATATCCGGTGTTAGAGAAATCGTCTGCAAAAAGGAATCAAACTTCTATGAAGTGTTCTACAGCCAACAAAGTTGGTCCTATGTTTGCTTGTGTTAGTTTGTGCCATGGTTTGTATGAGTGTATATGGCCTAGATGCGTATGGCTGCGAGTTTTTGCTAAGCGTATTTGACTAAGGAAATTAATAATTGTTTGGCAATGTTACCTCGGTGGTGGGTCTGCTCGTATTTCACACGCTACTTCAACAGTCTCATCCTTTGAGGCTCTAATTAGAATTACACGATCGATATGTTTACCCTCGAGCGTGTCTGAGAATAGATAATAATAATTTATTGATTGGCAGTCATTCTTTTCTAATTAATTGGTAATCATTTGAAATTGCACAATAAAAAATGACAAATTTTTTCTTAAAATTATCAATCATTATAAAACTAAATCAACTGGAATTTATTTTGGAATTTATTTACCAACACATTTTATATTTCAAATCACTTAAAAAGTTTAAAACTTATTTTTTGCTTCTTTATTCTTCAGTGCCCTTTAGGGCCTTCCCAATTTCTAAATTTATTTAGTTTTCCCAACATTTTTTTACTGCGTTAAGCTCGATTTTTGCATAGAGACGATTTACAATTCTGGATTTACAGTTACACAACCTCAAAGCAATAATCGCGCAATATTTGTCATCAATTTCCGTTTCCATTTCCGTGGCTGACACTTGTTCTTCATTGCATTCACCGACCGAAAGCGCATTGTTCTTTCGAACGATCGAAGCGCTACCTGACATTGTGTGATTACATTTTTTTTCATGCAACTGCAATTTTCTGGTTTTGCATTATTCTCTAGCTTTTTGGATTTGGATTTCGTTTTGTGCTTTTCCTATTTTCATATTTTTGGTTTTGTATTTGTTTTTTCTTCTCTAGGATAATTTTGAGCTATAGAGCAGAAATCCATCAGTGACTCTTGCATTGGTTTGGTTATAGTTTTTCTTTTCTTTTTCATATTTTTTAGTATCATTTTTATTACTAACGAGAAAAATATTCACCGCATGAAAGAATAAGGAAAAATACAATAGAACTCGAGTGTATGCAGCCACGCCTTGTGTTCACAATACTTTGGCTGATAGTTTGATGGGGCAGACTTGTGTTAGGCAAACTATATATATCTATAGCCTTATGTTGCTTGGAGTGTTTGAGGTCCTTAATCAGGCTACACTTGACATAATAGAGTGCTTACATTTTAAGTTAGCTTACATTTACATTAATCAATTTCTGAATTATATTTAGTTATTTCTGAAATATATATGACATCCCCTAATAACCACTGCTGAAATAAAATTGATGAGTTCAGTATTAATTTAATCATTTCTCCATTTCGGTATATGAACAAAATTACTCCTGAAATGTAGTTATAGTTTTATGAACCGCAAAAAGTGACACCTTCTGACGTAAGTCTGATGATTCTGAAATATAAATAGCAGCTCCTAAACTAAAATTGGCTATTTCTAAAATATAACTCGCATAACCCGTAAAACTCTCACTATCTCGGCTGTCAGCGGTGAAACTACACTCGCGGTTGAACAAAAAGGGCAATGGATATCCATTCAGGGAATTTTGATTTATTGTAGAACAAGGTTTATATGCCTGATGATTACTTTATGGATTGAAGACAATTTTATTTGTCTCTACACTTGAGAGTCAGTCGCAAACTATCTGTGAACTAAGTGTTTTTTCCAAACAAGTAACTTTGAAAAAAGGAAGCAAAAGGGTAAAAAATAAGAAAAAACTTGTCCTCAACTCCGTTAAAGATTCTTACGTTAAATTCTTAACGTAATATTTTTTTGCAGTTGTGTTTTACGACGTCTATTTTATCACTTTTACATAATTGTGTCACTCCTCTCCCATCACAGATTCAGGGAAGGTTGTATTTTAACCGCAGTTTTCAATGTATTTATATACATATATTTTCCACACCTGAGCTGATAAGGGCGGCACAGCTCTGATAAGGGCTTACAGCGCAAAAAAATAAAAAAGCAAAAAAAAAGTAAAAAAGCTTTTCCTGCAGTGCATTCCAGAACATTGCTGAAAGTGCTTGTGGTAAAAACTGCCCTTCACCCCGGCCACGGCTTACTCCGATGGATTATGAAAAGCGGTGATATAAATTTGAAATATTTTGACTGTCAGAGAACTGTTACCACTTTAAAGTGTCATTTATTACCTTTGTAACAAATGCTCATGCTAACTGTTTTAATGATGGACTTCTTAAGGGTCATACAAATTGCTCTTGACTGGGAGTTTTTGATTATTAAAAACAAATTTAATTTCTCAAAATACTGAAATATAGTAAATGTCTGGAGAAAGCTATAAAATATATATTTTGAGAATTGAAATGAATCGAGAAATTGAACTGAATCGAAATTTTATTAAACGACTCTGGAATCTGGATAGAAATTTCCGTCAAAGGACGGAATTGAAAGGATTGTAAATGACTGATGAATTCAGGCTAGGATATGTCATTCAGAGCCGATTGAATCTAAGATATTAAAAACCCAGATTATTTGAGTATTTCGAAGAAAAATTATTGCTACAAATGAACTCGCTTTCATCCTAAACGAATTGGCCAGATTAACCAGATTCATTTACACCCCCCCGCCTCCTCTTACGACGTTTAACCCTACACTCTCAGTATTCTCCTCCAGATCTCTCTCCAGATCATTATTATTATTAATCCACTTTTAGTCGCATCAAAAAGGAATATTTTTTAAATTAAAAGTACAGGTTTTACAAAATAGCTTTACTCTAACTCTGAGTGGCTGCCTTTTCCTCTCATTCCCTCTCCTGTTAGGTTTGTTTCAAAATATTTATTTTCCTCCTCCGTGAGGTAGCCTGCTGACCTTCCAACCCACAATAAGCCTACAAATAAATAACTAATTTGGATCTGCACCTGTTCGTTCACCCACACAACCTTGATTCTTCCTGTCTACCTCATAAGTAATATCTTGAGAACAGTCCAATACCAAACGTCTAAGGAATCGGGAATATAATAACAGCATAAACCACAAAAAACACAATGAATAGAGAGAGAGAGGGAGAGAGAGAGAGAGAGTAACTTATTATTATCTGCATGAAAAAATGAAAATTGTATTCAATTTCCAATACGCTTCGATGATCAATGTAGTGAATATTCGTGAACATAGTGGGAAAGTTTTTTAGATAAGGTTTTGTAATTGTGAAAAATTGGTAAAGATATTGAACGATATTGATTGATATTGATCTATGAACGGATTTGAATAGAATCTCGAGGCATTTGAGTCGAATAGCCGTGCAACAGATACAATGTTAAACTGCCTTTTATATCTGAATGCAACATTATTCTAATATCAGTTGGATAATGTCAAGAATGTCTTTAGATCTTTTTTACACGGTTAATTTTTAAGTAGATTGCGAAAAGATTTTATACAAACAATAGTATTATTCCCTCGTAAGGAGTTCTCTTAAATGCTTTTTTCCAACTTTAATCCATATTTCTATAAAATCCTCTTGTTTTAATTGAAAATATATATTGTGTTCAATAACAAATAGGCCAATGCGATTGATACTTTACGAGAATTATACGAGATTTACGAGATAAGCTAAACCTATGATACTCTGGCACCAGTATTTCATACACCATATTTCTGGTATTTCATCTGCTTGCGTTATCTGCACTCATGTCGCAACATTTTACTTTTACGGAAAACAAAACCGGAAAACACAAACATAAGAAATAAAACCGATATCCAAATATCATCAACATTTTGCACCGATGAACTCCGACTCTTCGCCATCAAAATATATCGACCTCGCCAGTGGATTTAAGCCCGTTGCCACCTAAACCATGCTCCTTTCCATCTTCCGCAGCAGACGAAAAATGTCAATTAGTCCCGCTGTAGTCCGATATTCTAGATAATAAGAAACTGTACTGTCCAATTAAGCGGTACAATTTAAGCGGTTTAAAAAAAATGCATATTCTCTTTTTTACATTTTGCTATGGATATTTGTAGTGAGCATTTTCAGCTCAGTTGCATTGACATCGACGTGCGCTAGCGATGAAGCAATTAAAAGCAGCGGCCCCTGCTGCCTCCTACTGTGACTTAACATGGTCATGTCCAGCTAAACTAAACCCCTTTAATACTATTATTTGCTCTTTATTAGAGTTATGTTCAACTTCTTTGGGGCCCTAACTTTGTCGCCACACCAGCCACCGAATTAAGGTGAGGCCAGACTAGTGTTTATATTGGCGGTTGCAAAAGCCACAAATATTCTGAACATTATAGAAACATTGAGCAAGTTCTAATAAAATCAACAAACAAGTGGAAAGTTAGAGAAAGAACAAACAGGAGAAGAAACAAAAGAATTTCAAGGATACAATTGCAGTGATACACAGAGAAACACCTTTACTTGTGTACACATAAATGCAAATGTAAGAAATATGCTATAAGTGCCACACTCTCTTACCCGCATAAGCACTATTTTTTACTTGCATGTTATTCGTTACCAACTTCCCAAACGTGGTCAGCAGGGACAATAATTTCCTTGCGTTATGTGACCACAACCAGACTCCCCTTCTCCCTTTCCAAAACTAAATGAAGTCAACAAATAATCTGCTTCCGTACTAAAAAAACCCCAAAGAATCGCAGTGTTAGTTGCAATTATGTGCGTTTGTAGTTTGTACATGTATACTTAAAAAATATTTATTTATTATAATTTGTGACTTTGTGTTTAATTTAATTTCGAAGGAATGTGTGAATTGGGCAATTTGGAATGAAGGCATAAAATTCTGTTGCAGTAACTTCGAAAAAAATATACTTTGAAACCCAAAACACGCAAACGGGATTTCTTATCTTAGTAGAATTTAGATACAACTTTGTTCAGATAAAGTTTATAAATACTTTTTTGTTATGCTACTACTTCCCTCCCTTCTCCCTATTTTATTTAATTATCATGTGTCGTTAAGAATAATTACGGGTGAAGAAGTCGATAAAAGTGTCAATGACAAGAAATGAATTGTCCAGGACTTAATTAGAAGAACGCAACTACTAAAGCAAAGTTTTCTATTCACCAATCAGTACCTTCCATTTTCAATCGCACCTACGTAAACTAGAAACTAATTTTAGTAACAATAAAATATTCATAATTTTGTTTGTGTCTTTTTGAAAGTGATAAAATGTACAAGTTATGGAACTAAAATAAATTCTAGTAATAAAATAGTTTTTTATCACAAATTATAAATAGAAAAACTATTAGCCGAAAATATATTCTCATTTTGACAATTATATAACGGGCATTCAATTTTGACAAGAGGATAATTTTTGATACCTTTTAGAAAAATTAAAATTAATAAAAATTTATATATCATTATATATTTAATCTTTATTGCCACATTTAGATGGAAGCCATTATAACGCTTTTTCAACCTATTTTACTGTATTTTCTAAGAATTTTAAAATGAGGGATTTAGAGAAAATTGATTGCAGATAATTTAATAATTTATACTTTTTTCACCTTGGAAAGAGCTCTGTTGCTGTATTTCCCAATGGGTATATGCTGATTCCACTCATTATATTTGTGGCTTATCACGCTCTCTCTCTCTTCCTTCATCTATCTATCTTGCCTTTCTAAAAGCAAAACCTGAATCTATTACTCAGAATAGTTACCAAGAATGATAGAAAACAAGATTACGTCATGTGCATCGATGACCTAACAGGTAAGGATCCAACGTAATCTACCAGTACATATACTCTGCTCTAGAGTAGATATAGTACATACTCTACCCTACTCCACTCTACTCCAATACATATACAGCTTACTCTATTTAAATAAAATTTTTTTAATATGTTTACATGTGAATATAAACGCACACGCACATGTATTAAAAAGAACATCAATTTCTCAAAAAATACGTTCCTCACGTTCTAGAAACTTTAACAGAAACTAGTAAGAACGTTATTTTGGCCGAAGCTTATATATCCTATTCCCGAATCTCTTGATAACAACGTTCAAATAAAATGTCGGCAGGTTATATAGATATATTATATATTTATATTTAAATTATTATATTTACATTTATAACCAGCCTGTGATGACAGAGGACATTCGTACCAAATTTCATGCTTTATTTGTTCTTTTCGATGCTCATTTTTTGTGAAACAGTTCTAATTGAGGCACGGGTGTGGCACCTTTCTGATTTCACCCATTTTCAACACCACTCATCCTATGATGACAGGGAATATTTGTGCCAAATTTCATGTCAAAATCTCTATTCTTACACCTGCACGCCTGTACGAATTTTGTCTCTAGTAGGCGCACCACGCCCATTTTTTGGATTATATTTTCAAATGAGGTAGTAGGCTCGGATATACAAATTCATCTTTAAGTTCATACTCGGAGCTGAGATATTGAGTTTTAAACGCGATTTAATTCACATTAAATATCAAAAGTAGGCGTGGAAATTGTCCGATTTCGCTGTTGTCCATTTTCAATACCAACCAGCCAATCATACCACGAAATATTCGTACCAAATTTCATGATCATAGCTACATTAGTTCTCTTGTAATCGTGATTTCCACAGACAGACAGACAGACGGACGGAGAGGGCTAAATCGCGCATATGAATCATATGCGAAATTTATGCGTGCTCAGTTTTGATGAGATGAGAACAGTAAAAGAAATATTTTTTGCGACAAGCCAACCCATTTTACTTTATCGCCTGCTAATTACGCAGGTGTATGGTTATGTCGAATATTAAATTAAATTGAATATTAAATAAATAATTAAATTGAATATTAAAAAAATAATATTAGCAAAATAATTTAAATTATGAGCAATTACTGGTTACAAAATATACTGGAAAAGGATTTGAACCAATCAAATAATGTTTGCTTATCCGAACAATTTAATAAAAAATTCATTCGTGTCAGGATCTACTTTAGAATAAGACCCATACATGGTCCATATATTTCAAAGTTATTGGGGCGTAAGTTTAATAAAACCACAAATTATTTGTCTCTCATTTTGTTTACCTTTAGCTAGTACATGTTCGAAGTTAGTTTAATTAGTCAGTATATACTCTTTAAAAATTAAAGAAATAAGGATAACCTTTGATATCTTTTAGAAAAATTAAAAAATAACTACAACAAAAATATAATGTAATCATTTCTTAGTTGACAACGGCAAGAATTGGTAATCCCTTTTGTGCAATCCAGTTAAATGGCATTAAAATTACATTAAAGTCTAGACATGACTCTGAAAGGGATTTATTCTAAAAAAATTATTTCATTCAGAATTAATTTTTCTGTACATCAAATCTTTTTTATATCCAATAACTCCACCTCCCATCGCCACTGATTCTGCCCACCTTAATGAAGGAACATGTTACAATTGTGTTATGCCGCCGCAATAGCATCCACCACTGTGGACTCGACTGAGCGTGGCATTCAAAATAGACATCACCACCTTCTTTAATATCATCGGACATTAGCGTTAAATCAAGCCGCGGCGTAACCAGATCTAGAAAATACAGTGAAAATAATTGTTGAAATTAATATTAGAAGAGGAGTAAGAAAAATTGAAGTTGGTTGCGAAGTTCACTCCATAAACGATGTTGAACGATGCGCTGTTGAAGAGTTGATAATATAAAATGGTGGAGTAGATAGGGGAAAATAACAAAAATGTAAAAAAAAGAAGATGATATCCATAAGGAAACACCAGGGACAGAACCATTGTGTTGGCTATTTACCGGTTCTCATGCACGTACATTTATAAAGTACGCAAGATATAAACACAGGCGTTAAGAGTTCATGAGTTACTTATGGCAGTACTATTATGGCAATACTATGACTATAACTATGACAATAGGAGCATTAGTAATCCTTTGTGTTATACATTTTAGGTTAAGTCAGTACATTTGCCATATATTTCTACAGCGTATTCCTGTTTGGGACGTTGTTGTCAATATGTAATAGTTCGCCTAAAAAGCCTCGTATGATGTGACGAACACGGGGCCGTACGCCCCGAAACTTATTCGTTATTCCAAATGGTGCTTCTTAATAGAAAAGATACAGAGGAGAATTTGGGATGTAGCAGCACGAGAAAGAATAGGAGTCGGGAAGCCAATTTATTGCCATGACACTCGAGAAATGTCTGTGTTAAATTTATAAGGATCAGCCGGTAAACGTAAAAGGTCCAATTTGATGTAGCCCTCACTTCTACTCCCAACAATGCAACACCTACAAATTAAGCATACTTGAGGTTTTTATACATGTGACATCTTGGATACTACCAAACAGGATACTTACGCATTATTTTAGAGAGCTTCACAATCATTCCGCTACCTACATATAATGTTTGCGAGAGAGATGCTGGAAAATAGCACCTCCGTGGTCCAGTCCATAGAAATGAGTCCATAGATAGGTTTGGATGTGTATGTGCGTGTGTTTGCGTGCGTACACAACCATCCTTACACATTATATGTGTTCTTATTTAGTTACAATAAATGAACCAGAATGGTTGATTGTGTGAATGTATTTATGTGGGTCTGATTTGATTCGTTGATTTTGAATATTGAAACGAAATCGCATCGCTCAAATTGTAACCCATTCAACTAACGCACATTCTTGTAAACGTCCTCACGTCACTTGACGTCCATCAGAGAACGTTTAATGCTCTTCAACATTTTGAAGGTTTGTTAATTTTCTAATGTTACTTTGTTATTATGCCCATTTTCGCTAAGCTCAGTGTTTCAGCAAAGTGGTACATTTTGGAAAGAGACATTTCGCTTGTTTTTGCTGAACACACAAGGTTCTGTTTGCAGTTTTAGAAACTGAACTGTATCATATAGTGTTTTCAATGATTACGATCACGAATGATCATTACTCAAATTGTGTGAAACTGGAAAATATTCTCCATTTGAAATATTTTCTAATGAAGGCATAGTCTAGCACTGCTATTATACCAGAAAACCCTCGACCTATTACGGCCATTACGGTATTACGTAACCTCGACCATACACTAAGATCAATTTTATTTTGGAAATGTGCAGGGAAATATTCTTGTCAGCATAACTGACAATGGTGGGTTTTATTACGTCAAATCTTTAACCAATCCTACTAGGTGATTTGGTAGGTGGTTTGGTGCAATTTTACTTAAAACTACTAAAAATTATAACATTAATATCTTGTCATAATTTTATAATAATGGCATGACTAGGTTTCATATAAATTAATATATCTTTAATTTTTATGGTTCCAAGAAAATTGTTAAAGGCAAGTTGTCAAATTACATGCGACGGGATTCAAATTGTTTTTCATAATTGTGCGTGAATTCCGTTTAAATTAGTTGACGGATTGTGACAACTTTTAATACCAGTAAAATTTATAATTAAAATTATGCGTTAATTATGTTGGTGTCCTGTACAATATTCACTGTCAAACTTATTTACCAAACGCTTTATTTGATCCGCGTTGCAAACACGTACCGCGTAGTGTAATGTGAAATTGCGCTTTTAACGCGCTCGTGCTCAATTAATGTTTGTGCGTTCTTAACACGATATGAGGTTGTCGTAAGTTTCGACGGCTGACATCAACAAAATTGCATAAATTATTTATTTCGTTGTTGCGTTTCAGTCGCCACTATTGGTCGTGTAAAGCATGACGTTACCTGGTTGACGTTTGATGAAGCATCATTGGTTGCTAGCTTCGTATTGTCTGTAATATCGAGACAAATCAGTTTAACACCCACGTTCGTAATTTTGTTGGACTCCCGCTCTTTAGTAAGCGCTTTCAACAGTGCGGTATAAACACCATCAATTTCATTAAGACTGATTTGGTTTAAGCTAAAGTTGGTTTAATCAGGCACGCTTTAGATATAATGCTTGTTGGTGTTTTATGGTTGTTGTCATTGTTCTTACCGGTTTGGCTGCCGCCGAAAATTTTGATGATATTGTTTGTATTAATGACATTAAAAGAGCTGTCGATAGCTGAAATCCTAAGGGTATCACTATTTTAAAAATGAATCATGAAAACCCAATTTACAGGTTATTTGTAGCGCAAAAATACTTATTGAGACTTATTTATTTCGATTTACGCACAAACGGATGTTCCATTACATCAAGAGGAAGATCAGAACTAACATTTTCTAATGATCAACTCTGGGAATTATAAAACACTATGCACAAGGCGCTGGGCCCAATTTCATATTATTACGTCGTAATGATCCCCGCCTAATGGGAGATAGGTTGCGCATGCTTGCCATGGTATCAGCGTCAATTAAAATTATACCAAATCACACGCTCCCACATCGTTCTCTATGCTTAGAAGAGCCGTGTGGGGTTAGCGTAACAAGGTCTTAACTACATTAACTATATTACACTGCACATATTGATAGAAAATCTATTTAATTAAGAAGCTGAATATTCTTTATTTCAAAAGATGTTTTATATACTTATTTCTATAAAAACTCTGTGTTTGATATTCATCTTCATTTGTTTATAAAATTTCGAATTCTACTTACAAACTACATTCAGTTTCATTCAACTACATTGTTTCCAAAAACAAGCCGTTAACACTAGGATTCTCTGAACGACACTTTATCTGCTTGCATCATCGTCGGTGGTTGCTGCAAACTCAACTCTGAACGAGTAGTATTATTTGATATATCATCCTGACATTATAACTTTAGAAACACATTTTGATAATATGTTGAGAAATTTTAGAGTAGAGGTATCTAATATTAATGAGTTCTAGTAAAATGTTTGGGAGGAAACTTCTTAAAACTCTCACAAAATTTTCACCCACATTTTCTAGACATTTTTCCTTTATAGACAGCCGATCAGTGCTTTACGGTTTTTTGAAAACAGATTTGTTGACGCAATAACTGTTAATGACGGGTATTATCATTCAATAACAATCTAATTCTTTTGGCCTATACTGGATATTTATAATGCATCCTTCTAATACTACGGTGCAATTCCCCACAATGGACGCTACGATGAGCATTCCGAAGGGGTACGTTTATTCCCAATAGAAGAAACGTCAATTAGCCTCCCAGATCAAATCATTAAAAGTTTTATTAATTTCTCAAAATACCTCTATTTCGAGACAGCTATTTCCGATTTTAGCCGTTTAAAACCCATTTAAAAATATAAAACTCCTATTTCAACGAAAATATGCATTTTATTTATGTATTGATAATAATTTCAGAATGCTTTCAAAAGTTGCAACTTTCATTAATCGTTTCTAACATCCAAAATTGTTTGTCTTGCAGACTTGCGGGTGTAACTGCAAAGTATTGATATTTAATAATTAAATAACAATACTAAAATAACGTTTAATTCAAAATGTTTTTGAAATTTGTAGAATTTGTAATTCCTTTTCCTCGGGATTTTATAATTTAATTAAATTGTATATATGAAATAAATAAAGCAATAAGAAAGCAATGCAAAACACAAAATATATTTGAAAAAAATTTCGTTTAGAGAAACATATTTTAAAAGATATTTTATAGTTAAATGACTTCGAACTCTTAATTTTTTTTCTTTTGCTCTTTTTCCAAATATTTAAATTTCGCACAACCAGTTGTAGTACTCGCGGCATTCCGAGATATGCCCTGACCTCGCTTATCCTTGAAGGTCTTTCACTATACACTGTCAGTATTATTGCGTACATATCAATATTTTTGATAACATCAATTATTGTTTATTTTTATGTCAGTTCGACTTATCTTAATTAACCTGAATATTATTTTTATTGCTTTTTAGTTTTATCATGAAGTATTTTGTTGTTGTTATTCCTTTTTTGATTGTTTTTTTTATGACAATGGTTTTGCTTTGGATTGTTGCAGGCATTCCTCTCGCTTTGTCTATTATGCAATAAATATTGGCAGAGTCAATTTCAATGTCAGTTCTACAGTGCGTATGAGTAACAAAAATGGAATTTGAAACTGAAGTCAAAGCCCGCCTTCGATAGCGATGGTATTGGTCCGTCTGTGCTCTGTACTAAAAATACCATCATGACGTTAACGTATCGATAACGGTATCGATCGCTATTGAGATCTCTCTTGTGAATAATTTTATTGATGCGAGTTTCAGAATGGAAATTAATTGCTCTTCGAAATGGTTTTGATGACAAAATATTTGGACTTGACTTCAAAGAAAACATTGTCAACATCTTAATTAAACTTTCGATGACTTGACGATGAAGGAAATAATTCGTTTTTGTACTTTGTGTTTCTTACAAGTCTTTTATTTTTTCTTTGGCAAAAGAGGTCACATAATTTGTCACATATTTGTTTTATATTTTTTCATTGGTTACGTTAATTTTCGTTTTTATTAAATTTTGTTGGGATGTTTTTAGTTGACAAGAAAGGAATTACAATTGATGGATTGATATCTGTTTGGTTAATTAATTACTGTTTAAGTAAGATTTTCAAAACGAAATTTCTTCCTGAATTTTTATTAGATTTCTTTTTGCTTTTTTTGGGTTTCCTGCATTTCTCTCCCCATTTCTTTCTGTTATCCATTTCTGTTTCTGTTATTTTCACATTTTCACATTTTTTCTGTTATTTTCACATATTCTTAAATATCAAAAGTATGGCATTTTGCAAAGGCGGTCTTAACGCGTTTTATTAAAGCGGTCCATTGGCATTAGGACTCCAGCAGCAGTGGTGGCAATAATTTGCCTGATAGTTTTTTCCATTAAATAAATTATGTAAATCTTTCGAATTTGCATGTTGTCTGCCCTGTTTGCATGTTGTCGCCCATTAAACTGATGCAAACTTGATTTTTTACGAACACGAAAACACCCAACAAACACAACCTGTACATACACATCTGCATATGAAATATATTCCCACAGTACAACAAAAATAAAATCAACATCAGTAACGTTCACGGATGGAGGTGAGCTTACGGAATAAAAACGAGGGAGAAGAACAATGACTAGCGTAAGACTAGCATAAGCTTACTAGCTTATTTGAAACTTAATTGGTTGCGAACCCGCTTCCACAACAAACATATATTTTATGTTGCCGGCGTTAGGCTTTCTAACTTCGTTAGGTGATGCCTTCCTGCTATTCCCGTCATTCTTTTGTGAATTTTTATGACACTGATTTTGTTGACAGCATTACTCCAGCTACTACTACCATTAATTTCTGGTTTCTTTTAGTTTAACGGCTCCTCTCCTGAGCTTATTGCATTGGCTCTTACGCATATGTTTGCTATAATCGCTGGTGTAGACCACTTTGATGGGCGTCGATTATAGGAAAGAATCATCAGTGGTGGTATGGTCTGTTTAATACTTGCATCGATAGAGGAATCATGTTTAAAGTTTCTTAATTATTTGCTTACGAAAGCTCATTCTGCTGACACGTATGTTAGTGTGGCATGAATGTCATATATTTGTCAGTTTCGCAGCAATGTCAAACGTTTCTCGTTCATTGATATGTAAATTTGGCCAAATTTTGGAGAGGTAAATAAAATAATTATAAGATGTAGTGATGATGATGATATGCAGGGTGAGTAGGAGTGTACTATTTCCCGGCGAAATTAGGGGATGGGCATGAAAAGTGTTATTAATTAAAAGTCTGCCTGAAACGATTTTAAATTTAATTGTACAATTTCTTTTAAATAATGATTTTATCAATTTCAGCGATCCCTGTGGGTAACACCAATCCCCGCGATATCGATTACAATGAACGTTTTACTTAGGGAGGTGCATCAGATATGAGTGTCAACTGTCGTGGGGCTCTTAGGGTGCCAGTCCCGGGTGTATGGGCCCAAAATGGCAATGACCAGAGGGTGTAAGGGGGTCACTTACCACGATTGTGGTACTCCCTGGTTCCGGAGCCTACCATAGGCTTTAAATTGGTACCACGGGAGACATGCAAGCGAACTATTAGACAATCGGTATGTGTGCTAATAGCTTATGCTAATAGTCACAACATCCGATAGATATATTTTCCAAGCCCCACATGCATGTCATTGGGTAGGCCTTTCGGGAGCTTCGTGGTGGCTGTGGTTATACCCAAAGTTACGCGGGTACGAGTCTGGATGAGCTCGGGTGTGGTAATGCACTAAATCATTACCGGGTGCCGGGCCCCACAGACCGGCAGAGGTTTTAGATCGGCCTCGACCATACCTAAGGTGGAATGTCCATCCCACACACATGGCTTCCATAGGTACAAACGCCACGGCTTTGTAACCCGGAGGCACTGGGCGTCGGTTGTCGCCATAAAGACAAAAGGTACATTCACAGAGTCTGTACTTGCAACCCCGTGCGGGATGGCCCGCCATGGACTTAAGCCAACACGGCAGGCGTCCATGTAAAACGCATAGAGGAATCTGTCGTGGGGCTCTAAAACGTGTTTTATGCTTTACGCCAGAGCCTCGCTGTGGCATCCGGCAGCAATGAGCAATTCAATGAAAAGCATATGGAAAGAGCATGCTGACAGCAGCGTTAGTAAAAATATGATATTTTTTGGTAGTAACTTTTACGCTAGATTTCTCTCGCAAAATGGTGTCACATATTAATGAAAATAATAGACAAGTTTACCAACAACAACAGAGCAACATTACCAACTGAACAGAGTTCGAATACGTAACGAATACGCGTAATAGGTGAAGTGACGATTGCTGCTGCCGCAGCCTCATTGTTACGTTTGATCCGGGCATCGCGTGAGAAATTTGCTGACCCTGTCGCTGCGGGGTTATTGGTACAGTGGAAGATATTTACGAAGCGTTTTTCGTTAAGGCTGACTTTGAGTAACAAATCACAATGAGAAAATTTTCGGTTGAAGAAAACTTTCATCAAAGGAAATGTTTAACATGTAAATATTTTTCTTAAAGCAATCTTTCAGTATGGGTAATCTACAATAAAGCAATATTCTAATGAATCATTTTTTATGTCGTCCAATCTTTCATTTTGTCCTGTAGTTCACGTTATTTATTTCTCACAAGAACCGAATCTTCTTGCATACCTTTAAGCGTGCGTGCACGACCTTTGCATAACTCTTTTTTGTCCCGTTTGTTGACAAAATTAGTCTATAAATTTTCAGCAACATAAAATGTTTGTACAAAGCATAAACCAAATTACGTAGTTCCTATAATAACAACGAACAGCAATCAACAATATCAACAACAAAAAACCTACATATCATCTTAAAATTAAACATGCTTTTTATGGAAGAGAAATATATGGCTGTAACAGTTCCCCTAAGGAATGGTAACATTTTGCAGGAAATGGCATTAACAAAACTTGGTTGGGGATTTACTTCTACCGGACTAGTCAATCCTAAGGGAGTGAACATTTTTTTAAAGTTGTATTTTATGTAATAAAATATTATTCGCCGGTGCTTGGATCACAGTCCCGTTGTGACAAAAATTTCGAACTTCAAGATAATTCGTTGAGTTTATAATTGCTGCGCATCGTTTGAGATATTTTTTAAACAGAGTTTTTATTAATATAAACAAATTGAAGAAAGTTTTTACAATCTTATTTATGACATCTGCGCCTATGGCGTGAAGTATTAATTGTCGAAATTGCGAATTGGAGGAACCTTTTACCTTTACTTAAGAATACCTTTTACCTTTACTTCTTGGGCAAACGTGCATCACTTATATGTTTAAATAATTATCGATATAAAGTAAAACAGTATTTTATGTGATGTGACGGAAATTTTAGTAAGAGTAATTGAATAGAAACAAGTAAGGAACCTAACTTCGGCCTGACCTGGCCGATAATATAGACTTATAGTGTGGTGCTATTAATAAGTGGGCGATGCATTTTAGTTTTAGTGTTATATTTGCCTTTCATGATACAGTATTATGGTGGGCGCCCCACGCCCGTTTTTTTGTGTATATATAATGTAAAGCACTGCCGACTCGACAGAGGCTGAAAAATGAGGCTATGAAATTTCTCCCATAATGAAGTACGCGGCACACTAGACCTATTTCGCGCATTTTCAATACCAAACAATCTACAGGGTATTTAGGAACGATCTTTCCCAAGGTTTTGATGAATTAAAGAACTGAAAATATAAATGATTTTGAATTGTCCACGGTTGGTGAAACAAAAAATTTGTTAAAACGAAAAAAAGTTGTGAAACAAAGGTTGTTAAAACAAATTCTTCACTCCAATTTTTATAACTTAATCTTTGTATCTTAATATCATTTTATATTCTTCTTATAAGAATGCTTTTTCATATTATTAGTTTTATTGTATCTAAGTCCGATCACAAAACAATTGGATCCTAAAAATCTCATTATGTTTACAGTTTTATTGTTTTACCTTTTATTTTTTCATTCCTCTTTTGTTTTTTTAACACAGCGTAAAAGAGCGTTTGATGCCAAAGAAATGGATCAGTTCGCAGAGTGGAGAAGGCGAGGAACAAATAACCTTTGAGTTTTTTGTTTCTTTGGAGAAATGTATTTGATGAGCAAGAATCAAATGAATTGAGCAAATAAAAGCCAAAGATTAAATTTGCGATAGGAGGAAATATTTGTCCTTGTTGTTGTCGTAGTTGTTGTTGTTGCAGTTGTTGTTATTATTGCTGTTGTTGTTGCAACAATGACATTATTACAAATTGAAATAGTGCGTCAACAGCATCAGAAATAAAAGCAAAAGGGTAGCTTCAAATTGAATAATTAGAAATAAGAAATAAAAACAAAAAAGGAAGGATAAAAAGAGAAAACAGAAAAAACATATAGGAAGAATAAGAAAAATAATAAGAACAAAAATTTAAAAAAATGAAGAAAACCAAAGAGCTGAAACAAAAAAAGAACCATAACAATTATTATACAAAGAATAAAAATGTCATTGACAAAAACCAACATAAAGAAAAAAAATTGGCGCTTAAATATAATGGGAAAGGATTTGCCCAAAAACCACCGAGACAAAATTGAGAAACTCCTTGAAAGAAATTCGAGAGTTTGTGATGAAAGAAAAGAAAGTTTTCACTCACAAGCGAACCACTGTTTCAAACCATGCCACAGAAAACGGCTGATTTAATGAAGAATTTGTAAAATAAATCTTAATGTAGTCTACACTTACAAAAGAGAAAACAATACCCCCACTAACATCCAGTACCATCACCAACAACAATATGCAATAGTTATAAAGCCTCAGTCTGCTGACAGGCGGTGGAAGTTCGCATAACATTCTGACGTTTCAGATCAGTGCGAATCAGAGGGAATTTTTTGGCAATAAAAGACAACAAAACGAAAATGTTGGCAGGATGGGGAGATAGATAGAAAGATAGAGAAAAAAAATCGATGTATGCGACAAGAAATAAAATTAAAATTTGGATTATTAATGATTTGTGAAGATAGTTTATTCTGCTTTGTTTCAATCACTCTCGCTGTCACCGAAGACGTGACGAACTGGTGTAATCGATTGACTGTAGATTGCATATTTTTGGCAATATGTTGTACTAGTACTATTGTATGGGGGATTGTTTCGGTTCTTTTTTGAAAAAATCGGGTTTTACACCACACACCCAAACGGATGGAGTGTATTCACCCTGTGTTTACGTTTGTATAGTAAGTATAAAAAACATATATAAAAAACAATTTCTCGACCATAATATTTTATCAAAATGGGCTACTATTATATTACTCCACCAGTGGACTTTTTTGAGAAGAGTTTAACGAAGAATTGAAAAAAAGAAGAAAAGGGAAATGTAATATTCAAAACGACGGTTGCACCTCCCACTGATTATTAGGATAAAATTATAAATATATATTATTGGTGTAAGGTTGTATACGCTTCGATGTTGGCTTTCCAGACCGAAGTTAGTTTTCTTACTTTCTTTTATATGACGTTATGCTTTTTATAAATATTCAGCGTTATTTCACAAACTTCTTCATTATTATTCCTTTCACCCTTTTCTTCTTGCTTTTTCCTCTTTTCTCTCTTTTGCTCCAACTTTACCCTTTTCATTTTTAAAAAGGTTTCAATTAATATTGTTTGTTTCCTTCCAATGCGCTTTGACCATAATTTGGGTGTTTGGTCTGTTTTGGTTTTCTCTTGTATCGCACATTTTCAAAAATATAACAGAAACGGATATACTTTCTGTTATTTTTTTATGAAATTGCATTGGTGATTGTCTTCTCTTTTTGATAAATGCTTCTATAATTTTAAATTTGTTTTTTGGAACAATAAATTAAATAAAATTTATTTGACATAGAGGATATTAAATTCTTATAACAATATAACAATTAATTATTAATTAGGGCTTTATTTTTTTTAATTTTGGAAATTATTTTACTTGGGCTAACACATTAGAGTCTTTATCTCCCTTTTATGTCCTCTTTCCATCTCGGTATTCTTTAGTTTTTATCTTTTTGTGCTGTAGAGGAGAAATATCTTTGTGTTTAATCCGAGCAAATTAAAGAAGAGAGTGTGCAAACGCAGCGAAATATGTTTTACTTAAAGAAGAAGAAGAAGAAGACGCAGTTGTTATTTTATAGTAATAATATAAAATGCATATATTGCAATTTGTTCTCTATAATATTTTTTTTATTCGCAGCAATAATTTTTTGGTCAGAGCAAAATATTATTTTATTTTTGACACTAACGAGGCAAGCTTATTTTATGTATGCACATGTATACGTGCATACGTGCGCATACACATAAACACACATGTATCAACACAGGCCTTTCGGTCGATTCACACACCAGACTTTTACTGAAACCTGCCTGTCTGTCTGCGGGCCATGCTGTTGTCGTCAATACGTGTCGGCAATTGCTTGCAAAAGTGATATCCAATTTGCTACAATTTATTAGGAAACGGAAGAGCTGGATGCAAAGATAAAAAAGCAGATATTTTAACACAAAAACAATAGTGAGGAGGGCCTGACGAGGTAATCAACGTAATAATAAAAAAAGTGAAAGAAATAGTCAGAAACAGAAGCACCAAATAAAGGCATTGACAAGACAAACATTACCAAACATTACCAATACCAATGGCTACAATCATCATTCCCATTATCGTTGTCATGAAGCAATATCCGGAAATTGCGCGAATGTGTCCATATGCGGGCGCGCTGACCTCGTTTTAATTTTTTCAATATAAAAATTTGTTTGTTATTTTTGAATGTGTTAAACGATAAAAAGTCAATGAACGGTAATTGGTGTTGTAATTGTTGTTGTTGCTATTGGTCGCTGTTCTTAAGGTTGAGCTTTTTCAACCGCCGCCGGGGAAAATCATGAAAACAAATGATTTGGCGAAGAGTGAAAAATTTAAAGATTATCATTTACTAAAGTTCAGTAAAAGCGTGTTTTTCGCCCCCTCCATTTCCCCTTCGTTGCACAATCTCTCCCTAACTGTATTTTTATGTGTTGTGTGCATTTGTGTGTGGTTTGTGTCGAATAAAAACATAACGCCAATAACAAGGACCGCCTGCATCAAGAGCAATGAAATCAGTGGCAACATCAATAACGCCGTAGGCGAGGACAGTTGAATTAAAAACATTAATTTTATCAGAAAAGCACACGCACATAACAACAATAACGAAAACAAGAGACAATAAATCACAGCGATAACTATAAAAGCAACAACAGCATAAAATTAACAAAAACGAGTATGTTGGATAGCGCCAAACCAAATTATTACAATCAGGAACGAACATTGAATATTTAATCGAATTGAATACAGCGCGGTCGATTCGCCCTTTCCGTCATTCGTCTCGTTTGTTTGCGTTGGTTGGTTGGTTCGTTAGTTGGTAGGTTTGGTGTTCGGTCGATCGATTCGGCCTGATTGGTCAGGTGATCAATACGGTGGTTAGCTGTTCGGGCCGTGGGTCAGAATGGGCAGTGTTTTCGCTTAGTCGATCTGGTTCGTTAAGTCGCTAGTCTTAGAGCTTTTGATTCCAAATATTAAACATTAAGAAAGCTTAGGGAAAGAGGGCATTCGGTCGAAAGTTAAATAAAAAATTGAAAATAATGAAAATAATAAAAATGGAAAGTGAAACACATCATTGAGTTTTACTTTAGTATTCTATGCTTTTAATTTGGTTTTTCCCATACATATTTTTAACGATTTGAAATTTTGTAAAAAAATTTGATTTACTTTTTTAATTTATTCAAAAAAAAAAAAAACTGCCGTTGTGTAAAATTGCGTCAATAAAGTGAAAGTAAGGGAGATATATGAAGGACGTATTTTATTGTTACGCTCACATGTTTCCTTTTTCACGCGATCTAAAGAACCAGTAGTTAGATCCCTCCTAGCACAATTAACATATTGGATTCAACCCCAAATGAGACAGGTCCTCGTGACACCAATTAATCAAATTTATAAACAATATTAAAGATATTATTTCATTGAATGTTTGATTAGTTTCTTGATAGCTTCTTCCCTCGTGATCTCTATTTATCCTTTCATTAGTTGCTAAAGACTTTTTTAATGACCTTGGATTAAATGGTCCCATATTTATTTTGAGGGTGGCACGTTTATGTAAATATATATAGGTATATAATTATATACAAATATATAATCTTTTCTTTATAAAATATATATATTCTCACTAAGGATATGACGAAGCATTATTACTCTTAGCAGAAGTATAACTGCTCTTAAGGGAAAATTTCTCAAGGGAAAGCCTTGAAGGATATATCCGTTAGACCGGTTTAAAAAAGGAATATAAATTACTGTTTAATGATTCTATGCTTAATGACGTTGTAAAGAATATAATCTTATTCTTATTCTTCCTTATTTTTATCGTTAATTAACAGCTTTCACACTTCAAGTTCACCTGTAGTACTTGCTGTTATTCTTTCTCCGTCTAGTTCCCAATTGTTGGATCCGTTCATCCAATCGATAATCAAATTGTTTAGCCGTTCGAGGAAGAAACATAATGAAGAAGCATAAGAAGGAGAAATAAAGATAATTTTGCAGCAGCGAGGAAAATAAGGAAAGAAAAAACCAACGGAATGTTAGCAATTTATTTTTCATTAATTACGTCGGTGTCTTGTAAGATTTAATTTATGGGGGCAACGAAATGAAGATCCTAGATTTGATAATATCAGTATTGGTGGTACAACGGTATTACATTAAAAAGGAACTGTGGGCAGTGGGGCTTCAATCTTCTTACCCCTCTTAAAATTTTTAATTTCAATGAAGCCGAAGTTCTACGGAAACTTTAGTAACGACAGAAAAGCAACCAATTTGAAGGAAAAACATAAAGATTTTATAAGAAATTTATATACGTTTCTTCCCATTCCGCCCATTTAAATCATAACAGCATCAGCAGCTATTTATTTTAAAACTGTTGTCAGAAATTTCCTGCTTAGGAAATTGTTCGAGTGATTAATAAACAGGACGGTAATGCGATGTAAAATTGTGGGGATTGATTGATTTCAAAGCTAGACTGTTTTAAAATTGATTGGGAGTAATGAACATTATTGCATATGTAAACGATCGGAAGAAATATATATAAATCCGCAGAAAGGTAAGCCAAATTTGTTGAGTATTTTTTTAAATTCATTAAGGATCTCCTAAACGTGACGTAAATACCTCTAGTAGAGAACCATGAGTCATACTTTATTTTCAAACTAATTTTTAAATGTTGTTTTTTTGAATTGCTTAATGACCTATTGCTTTATTTCTTTATCTAAATTTGAATATACTTTGAAATTTTCTGATAGATATTTGTCTGTTCTGGAATCATATATTGACTTCTACAAATTCAGATATAAATACTAGCATTTAGTAATTTCTGCGACCCATAATTTGTTGAAAACTCTTAAAACATGCTGTATGCTATAAACTTTTTGACACTTGCAAGGATTTGGAGTAATACTATTCAAATTTTAAGGACTTGTATACCAGTTTAGAGTAATAGCCTTCCGAACTTAAAATATTTTAATATTTAAAAAGAATTTAATGAATTGTACCCATCGTAAAATAAAAATTGTAAAAATAAAAGTTGTTTGCGAAGGATTGACGTTTTGATTTCATTCCATACATATTTTGAATTTTTTGTTTTCGATATTCACACAAATTTCTTGACGTTTATTCCGAATACTAGGGTAATTTATTTTGAAAGTATCCGATAAAAGCTTCTCACTTGAGGTAAAGGTCTCCTGGGATTTTCATAAAAAAACAACACGCAAACGAAACCGAACATAAACAAAGTTTAAGTCCTTTTCGTGAATATTTTGAATAACTACATTTAAAAATTTGAATAAAGAAAAGTACACAGGGTCCAAGTGTCTAAAAAGTGAAGGGTTTGAAAGAGTTTAGAAAATGAATGATGGTTACAAAGTTGGTAACTGAAATTCGAAATTGCTTTCAGCGAATCATTATGAACGCCACGGCGGCTGTCGCGTGATTTTCGCACCGAAAGGAACCCTTTGCAGGTATGTGCCGCTGGTGTGAAGAATTGTATCAATGACGTGAGTGCTTTTTCATGTTTTCAGCTGAATTCACTGAAATTTTGTAGAGCTTCATTTAAATCAATTCAGTTTTTAGGATATTTGCGTTTAAAGAAAGGCTGAGGAAAAGTAAAAAAAAAGATAACGTGTAGCGTCACACGTTTTCGTATAAAAAGTGGTTTGATTATATTTGCATAATAATTCTTTAAAAATCGGGTTTTCGCAAAAACATACGAAAAAAAGCTATAAGGACAAATTTACTGAGTTTAGCAGGAATTTAAGGGTTAAACGACGTACTATCGGTGTTCAGTTGGCGTTCGCGTTCACGACAATTTGTCTCAGCTTAAGTATAGTACTCCTTTTTTTATTAAACCAGCAATTATCTCAATTAAATATTTAAAAATTTTTACTTATTTTCATAATGAAATTTTTATTCGGTTATCATACAAATTCTCCATTTTAATACCACATTAATGGCCTCTATTTTATGATCCCGATTTTATGACTGGGAACCCTATAAGTATAATTTTAAATGGCATAAAATTATGACATAACTTACTATCGCCGCACCATTATCATCGTCGTCTTAGCCTATGATTAAATTTTTGTTGCATAAATTCATTTTAGATTTATACCCTTATTCACAAAGTCACTTTTATGCGTCATCGTCGTCTTAAGACGACGACTGGTATTCTCAAAGTCGACGTCGTCTATCTATTTGAGTAAATGTATCAGCTGTTGACGTCGTCGTCAATAACGTAACAAATCGGTATTCACAAAGTCAATAATTGACGACGCGTCGTCTCAAATAAGACGACACCAAATTAGGTGTCGTCTCTTAACAAAAATTTGCTGTTTTCCTTTTTAAAAGTGATAATTTTCGTTCTCAAAACTATAATTCTATCCTTGTATTTGTAATATATTTGTTATGTGCAACCAAATGAAAAAACCATTTGAAATTTTAATAGTTTTCACTATCATTGTATTTCACTATCAAACTATTGATATGGGCAATGTGGCGATTTTTCGAAGATAAATTATAAATCTCCTAAAATCGTTCCACACATTACAATTTGCTATTTATATGAATGGCGGGTTCGATACCAGTTTATTCCTCTGGCGGTACTTGTTTGCTTTGCTATTTCTTACATTGTATATTGTTATCAAAACTCTTCTCAAGTTTTCACTTTAAAGTATACTTTTTTATTAAAAATTAGAAACATATTGGAACTACCGATAGTCCACACCGTCAGACGAAGTATAATAATTGTGAAGCACCACAAATATTTGATAATTTTGAGTGTCATCATTTTACCAATGTGCATTACCGACGGAAGATCAGAACATATCCTTTGTACGCTTTACATAAACATATTTATACAAAAGGGCCTATGAGTAAATTGAAATACGAAAATACACTCAAGATATCGCTAAGACGCATTCATAAAAGAAATATAAAACCACTAATATTTTTGGGTACAACCTATCGATATTGTCAGTGAATTTTCGTATTTTAGTTCATTCGTAATTACTTCTATATGAATTGAGACTCAATATTGAGAAATTTCCAATAAATGTTTGCATTTATACAAATTTGCACGGTTGCATAACCTCTAACACTAAAAATTATGCTTGTCATTATTGTTCAAACAAAAAAGCAAAAAATGTTATAAAAAAACAAAATAAATGTTGTTATAACATTTTCTTTCAACTATTCTTTGCTTTTTCAGCATTTATTGGTCTAATATTGCCCAAAAAATCAAAAATTTTTGAACGTGGTGCAATTTTTTTAAAGAAATTTATTATTGAACACAGCCACAAAAGTAAAATTTCGTGTACCAACACCGAAAATTCCATCATCTTTAAATAACAACAAAAATACTACGTTCAGCAGTGAGAACGACGTGAAAAAGGGTCACCCGCTTAAGAAGTGACTTTGTGAATACGACGTCTCTTAAAAAGTGACTTTTAAAACGACGTCGTCTTAACTCACCCGGTGACTTTGTGAATAAGGGTATTAATTATATACTTTTATTTGATATTGCGTTATATTTTCTATTATAGTTAATAAATCTATTACAATTAGCACTAAGATTGACCCTTATATAATGACCCCAAAACCTTTTATTCTCTCGCAATTCGATATTTTTTATTAAACTTTTCATTCGATCTGTAAGATATTTTTTTAAATTTAATAGCGTGAAAATATATTTAGTCAAATTTATCATGATTACATTATTATATTATTTAGGCATTAAAGAAATCTTACTAATTATGACAAATTATCAACAAAATGAGAGGCACAAGAAAGAAATCGAAAACGCAAACGAGTTATGTAAGATAAATATAATTTATTATAGAACGAAAAACCGTTAATAGAGTCACAAGCAGCAGTAATAACAACATCACCATCATCACGGGCGCAAATATATTTGCAAATGATTTGAGAAATTTATTTGAATTTTTACTTTATGAGCGAAATGAATTAGGAATATTTCCGGGGCGGTTAAGTTCGTTTTGGCCGTTTTCAGATTAAAGGAAACATGTTTGGGAAGGAAGCAAAATAACTTTAACAATTTTAACAACTTTTTTGTACAGAGTATACTGTTGATACTCTCAGTAACAGTCTGCTGCTTTCACGAGACTTCTCGAAGTACATTCTTTTAAATGACAAATGCTTTTTCGCCATTTCAAACGACCCAAAAAATAAACTAACAAATTAGATAAACTAATCACACGTTGTTGATTGTTATATTGATTGAGGTTAAGGGTTGTATGTTAGAGGATATTGGAATGAATTTCGTCATCTGTTGTCAATATTCGTTTGAGAAAAACCCGTTTCGGCAATGTACGGATTTCTGGACGTATGGATTTCTAAAATCATTGCCGTTCGAATACTCAAATCACCAAGAAGATACACATAGTCATTCATACATACACATATGCAATCAATGTCACGTTGTCAAATGATGTAGCGACCAACTTCTACTAGACAGTCTAAAAATATTTTGAATGGATCGTCATAACAACAACAATAACAACAACAATAGTTGTCATTGTTGACTGTTTATTGTTACTGTTTATTTGTTTTTCTGGAAATGTTGGTATCTTGTTGATGTTGTTGTTGTTTTCATTTTTTTGTTATCGTTGCTGAATTTATAGAAAACGATTCTTGCAAAATCATTCCAAGCTCTTGAAACTTGTATAGTGATGACGAGGTTAAATTACGATGGATATGAAATGAAAGTAGTACGAGGAAGAAGCGGAAAACGGCAAAGGAGGTAAGAGATTGTAAAAGGTAAGGTAAAGTGTTCATATATAGTCGGTATGAAAATGTGTTCGTGATTGTATGGCGCTTTAATCAGAGTTCAAAATCTAAAGCAATTCTGAAATACTGTGAATTATTCCCCTCTTCACAAATAGTTGACTCAGATTTCATCTTTGTTCTATCTCTCCTTCTTTGTTCACCATCTATACCCATATATGGATATTCGACTATCGGTTCGATTATGACGATGATGTTGATGGACACACTACAAAGACAAATTGCGGTAGAAATCCATGCAGTTTTCGACGCGTTTCATTGAATCGAATTTAATGTGTTTTCAAAATTCAATTACGAGATATTTGTTCTTTGGTCAGTAAAATTTTTCAAGAATCTTTGCAAAAATTGTTCTCATAAACAAACCAAGTCCTGAGTTTGGTTCCTGGACTCACATAAAGGAGCCTATAATATTCTTAAAAACGTTTATGCTTATGAAAGTAATTTGCTTAATTGTCAAATAACTTTTAATAATAAAAGTAGAGTCCTTAACTTTAGTAAAAAGAAAATTTTGTTAAATTTAAAATTAGAGAATTTCTTTGTTTTCTATTTCTCAGTAAAAATTTTAATAAAAATATAATACAAACCTTTTGAATAAGTATTTCACTCTGCTATATGCAAACTGATAATAATTGCAATATTTATGTGGATTTATTTGTACCAAAATCGAATCGAGAAAATAGTATCCAAATCGTACACTGATTTGAACAAAAAAATTGGCATTATTGCATGCAAAAAATACTGTAAAAAATTCAATAAAACCACAAAATCTAACTCAAATTCTCATTACTGGTTGTGGAAATTGAACAACATTGTCGATAGCCGTTTTCATTTTGCTTCTTTCTCCATTTTTCTATAGACATAAATTCACGTCAATTTCAATTGAATTATGATCGGACCACTGTCTGAAGATTTATAGTTTATATCATTAGGGAATCTGCAGAAGAAATCGAATTTTCTTTCGACTGTGATTTTGTTAGCAAAAGACAAGAAAGCAAGTGCAAATTTACAGATCATTGCTTTTAATAGATATGATGAGATGAAGTAAACGGGAAGAAAACTAAAGGGAATGTGGCGATATAGTGACCGATATAGTAAATGGAGAAGATATAACTGTGGGTCTCAAATCACAGGAAACATATATTCGACCCGAGTAAATGGCAATTTACACAGGACGGAAATAAATACTGATGAAAAGGTCTGTCGCATTGCTATTTACTTTCTACTACTCTTTTGCTTTTAGAAAATCATTAGAAACTTGATTACTTATATAAACCGCAAACAAATGTTTATTTGAAAATGAGGATGGTAAAATAAATATGTTTGATAATCAGTATTTAATCATTAATACTAAAATATTAATCAGGCGAGGAAAAATTGTCGCTTCCTGTGAGAACTTTTATTCAAAGTTTGTAGGTATGCATGCGCCCGTCCGTATGTTATTAAGCAAGAAACCAGCCTCGCATCAAACAACTCTCAAATGACTTCGTAATTAGTCCCACACTGACAGTGAGAGACAGGCGGCTGAAGGATGATCAACATTATTTCGATTACGTAGGTGCTCCAAAAAGTATGGTCTCTAAATTGTTGTCGAGCGTTATTGTCGCGGCTATGAGCAATACAAGAAGAACAAATTTGCAAAATAGATATATAAAATAATAAGGGCACCAAAATGCATAGAAAGTGAAAGAAGTGACGGCAAAATTAGGTAGGGAAAAATCTCGTTCCTTATGAAGTTGTTTCGTGAAAATTTTTTATGAACAAGTTTTGTGTGTCAGTGCGTCAATATGCTTAACCCTATGCGAACCATTTTAAGTTAAATAAAAAAATTATTATGGTCTGGTAGATATTAAATTTACAGAGTTCATTCTGATTTAATTTTATAGGTTACGTATTAGAGCTTTCGTGCCCAATTTATCCGAATTTATAGCTTTAAGTTTCGGTGTCTCTTCGGTGTGAATTTGTTTTACAGTTCAGTTGTTATTGCTTTATATATTTCAGAGTTTTCTAATCACTTCACAGCACTTTTTACAACTTTTACATTCTTATAAGGATTTCATTATATCTTCATTTCTAAACAGTGAAGATTATGAACACGAACAGATTCCTCTATTTGTTTTACCTGAGCACCTGCCGTGTTGGCTTAATCTCAGGGCGGGCCATCCCGCACGGGGTTGCAAGTACGAACTCTGTGAACGTACCTTTTATACTTTATGGCGACAACCAACGCTCAGAGCCTCCGGGTTACCAAGCCGTGGCGTTTGTACCTTTGGAAGCCATATGCATGGTATGGACATTCCACTTAAGGTATCGTCGAGCCCGATCTAAAACCTCTGCCGGTCTGTGGGGCCCGGCACCCGGTAATGTTTTAGTGCATTACCACACCCGAGCTCATCCAAACTCATACCCGCGTAACTTTGGGTATTAACCACAGCCACCACGAAGCTCCCGAAGGGCCTACCCAATGACAAGCATGTGGGGCTTGGAATATATATATACCAGATGGTGTGACTATTAGCATAAGCTATTAGCACACATACTGGTTGTACCTTTCATTTGCTTGTCTCCCGTGGTACCAATTTAAAGCCTATGGTAGGCTCCGGAACCAGGGAGTACCACAGTCGTGGTAAGTGACCGTCTCGTACGCTCTGGTCACTGCCATTTTGGGCCCATACACCTCGGGACTGGCACCCTAACTATGAACACGAACACAACCATTTAATATTCCCTTTGTCCTTTGTTATGTAACACGCTCGTTAAGAGGTTAAATGTGAATTTGTATTACTCATTTCTCTTGTAACAATTTGCTTTTTGATTCTAAGTTTAATTTTATATTATATTATTTATTTCTCATTTCTTGATTTGTTTTTAAATCGTAGCGTAGAGTGTAAAAAAATTCATTTTATAATTACTTTCAAGGAAAATTATTTTTTTATACCCTACATCCATAGCGCGAAAGGTATATTAAGTTTGGGCCTCTCTTTGTGATGTATTAAAGGAGGCGCAAAAGGTATAGAAAAGTGTACATAACTACAATTGTACACCATAACCACTATTATAAAGTAGGTAGGACTACAGAGAAACGACTATCACGATATGTCGAGAGAATATTTTCCGTTATTATAAATTTTTTGTGTTGAAATTGGGCGAAGTCGAACTTGTGGCGCGTATACTTTTCATGAAATAAAATAACGAAACATAATTTTGCGCCTCTATTGAAATCTTGAAGCCCAAATTTTGTGGTTGGTATGAGAATAATCGACAGTATAAATACACTTACATATACGAAATTAGTGTTCTTACATATTTTTATTTTCTAAATCTATTCTCTTTTTAAAAAGTCCGTTTCAAACGTTAACAGATTTAGTTAAATTTTCGATGAAGATATATTTGCATTTTTATTAAAATACTTAAATTTTTTAAAAGACCGCGCTTGTTTTTTTTTATTTTTTATTTTGATCTTTTGTTTTTCGAGTCACAACATTTGCTGAAGCATGAACAATCTTTTGCAACGACACTAACTAAAAGAACAAATAAATTGAGTTGTCTAAAAAATTCTAAAATTTAATTACTAAAACAAAAACATTTGGAACCACCGGCAACGGAATTGCAAGTACAACCAAAATCAGCGAGCGAAAACGCCAAAAACAAGCAAGAAAATTGTGGTATCCTTGAAAGAAAACAAAGGGAAAAAAGAGGGAAAAAACATTTAAACTTTTACTAGAAGAGAACATTTAATGATAGTAGAATGTGGAATAGACAGAAAAATATAAATATAAAAGAGAAGAAGAGTAGCAATCATAAATATTTCCGTAAAAACACAAAGGAAAAGATATTGCAGTGGAAATTAAAGCGATGAATTTTCTTTTATGTCACTAGCAAACAGAAAACCGGAAGTGGCTTTATATTGCAGCGAATGAATGAGAATATTTTAGTTTCATTCTACAGGTTTTACTTGCGTGATCAATTTCCAATTGTTTTTCTTCAAAAAATGTTGTAGTTGTTTTCGATTGAAAAGAGAAGAGTAAAATAAATGCAATAAACTGAAAGCAGTAATTTTTAAATGCAAAGAAGGCGGGGAGAAGAAACGAAAGAAGTTTACATGTTGCTTTGCCGGCCGTAAATTCAAAAAGACGATACCATTAGGGCAAAAACTATTGAGAATATTCATTAAAATGTTTATTTAACTTAAATAACAACAACTATTGGTTTCTGTAAAGGAATAATTTCGGAATGAAAAATTGATACTGAAAAATTATTTTCCTTGAATCAAAATTTTTAACGATAGCCTACTTTAACAAAATGTTTGCATTTGCCTATTTTTGGTGATGTACAAACGAGGACGAACTGGGAGAAGAGGATAATGAAATGGCGCCCCTCTAGCTATTTTCCAATTTTATCATTTTCCACGCTTCTCTAAAAAATTTAATAATGCATTTGTTTTACAAAATTTTCCTGATACATAAAATGGTGCTGTTGATGTTGCAAACAGTAATTACATTAACTTATAATATTGAAATGGATTTCAGAGAAAAAAGTTAAATTTTGTTTAACTCCTTTTCACTTCAAAAATCTTTCTTTGACGATTCCATTAAACACTCTGCCACAGCCAATGAGGAAACATAAATATAACAATTATATAATACAAACTAAAATTTATAAACGTTATAAAATAAAAAAATTATAGAAAATTAGATGTAAAACAATTCATACAATTTTTAATATTTTAAAAATCTAAATTTAAAAGTTAAAAAATTGTAAGACTAAATATTTAAAATTCTAATAATCATATTTCAAATTTATGAAATGGAGAATTCATAAAATAAAACATTTTAAAAGTTCTGATATTACGAAAACTGAAGAATTATAAATATTAAAGGTTATAAATATTTAAAAATTGAAAAAATGGAAGTTAAATAAAAAAGGCTATTAATTAAAAATAATTCCAAAATTGCAATGGAAGGTTTAAGAGGTTACAAAAAATCGATAAAATGTTGACGAGTTTTAAAATTCTCGAATGAGAAAATCCCGAAGCGGAAAAATTTCGAATTAACAAATCCTGAACTTTTTTATAAAATCCCGAAATGACAAAATCTCTAATTAATATATAATATCTCAAAAGAAAGAGGAAATATTAATAATAACAATACGACAATAATGTGTACAAGAATACTAATATTTATATTAATATAAAATAATTTTTACATTATATTTTTCTTGTTGGTAAGGAGGCCAGAATTTTACTTTCTGAGGACTACAATCCTGGCCGCGGCCAAAGGCCGTCAAATACAAGCTGTCAGTTTTCTAATTACTGGGGTTCAGAACCCTTCTTGCCTCAATATATCACAAATGGAACGGGTATACTTTTTACTGAAACTTAGAAAAATACTATGTGGGTAAGTAGATGTTTGATAAAAATAAAAATTACAAAATTAGAGGACTACGGAACTCAAACCACTTTCAAAAATGAAAACTTTTTGAGTTACAGAATTTCAGAGAAAATTATAAAAACGTTTGTAAAAAGAGAAGGAAAGGGTAGTAAATCATGACGAATGATTTGCTCGTCTTCTTTTTCTTCGTTCATAATAATTTCTTGTCCTCTAATCGTTTGTAAGAAAACAAATCCATCTTCAACGATTTCTGACCATCGCATCCGAATACATTTTCGAACACATGAATACACATTCACGCGCATATATATTTATACGGTCTCGCGTACTTGGACGTTCATATTTTTATGCGGAAATTCTATCGTAGTCGTCTCGGAATTTTCTTCCACGCAACCTAGACCCGTTACTACAAGTGAACAGGTGAAACCAATTCCAATAAACTCAATCCCATTTGTAACCAGTCGGATCCAAACGAACCGAATTATAAAGAGCCTACATTGTATCCGAGTAAATCACCAACGAATGAAAATCTGCTGGCATCTACCCAATTTGATTGTGTTATCTCCACTAACGTTCTCGTGGATAATTCAATTATCTACTCATGCACAAATAAACAGAAACACATACATCCACACGCAGATTCTTACATATTTCCTGTATGTTCCTACATATGAGCAAAAACTACAGAGATATATCAGGGTCACAGGTCCCTTGGGAAAGCTATGATGTTCATCTCTATTGTCGAACTGAATGCTCCCGGCCTGGCATTAAATCGAGTGAAAGTTACTCGGCCTACGACAGCCCAATAAATAAAAAAACCATCACCAACAGCGTTAGCGATTGTAATATTTGTTGCAAAACCTCTAACAAAAGATGAAACCATAAACATGGGGTGATGTTTGTGTCTCTTCTCATACGATGTATGATTTTTTGTCCGAAAATAGTTTTTGCTATTCTAGATAGATCTTAATTGTTTTTGCTGTTGTGGGTTGTTGTCGATTTCAATAAATAAAGGCGGTAAATTTTCAATTAAGTCTTTCAATTGAGTCTTCCTTAACGGGATGATAACAGAAGGGGATACAGAAAAGGGCTGAGAGAAGGCGGTAAAAATAAAAAAGGAATACTTATAAATTTTTGTTAGTTTACAACAGTATTTTGTTAGTTAAATTTTCTGGTCGCCATGCATTCAAAAGTTAGGAAAACCGATATATAGAAACTGTTGAAATAAACTTTGTTAAGAACATACTTTATATTTCACAGGCGAACAATATCTAAATTGATTGCCGCACAACTCAATTTTTATGTATAAAAAAAAATAAATTTATTCATTCAGATTATACTTCCCATCAGAATCAAAGGATTTTAATTTTCTCTGCTAATAGAAATGTTATGCGAAAATTGTCATATAATTAATTTCTTTCAACTACAATTAAGTTTCTGTAAAATCTACCGGGTTCAGCCAAAATCGCGCTAATCTTTTATCACGATTTAATTCTGATATTTAATCACGATTTTTAAAATTTTAATTAACGTATATTAATTATTTATATTTATTTTGTTTCAATGTTTCGTAAGTTAAATAATTGGTCAGTTTAAAGACTTAATATAAATATTTAGCTTCGTGGCAAATTTTTTAGTTTATGCTACGGAACTTTACAAAAACAGCATTTAATACTTCAACAAATAAAGCCATATTAAAAAATAATCCTTTCCGTGAGGAGGGGAAGAGGGGGAGAACATCTATTCAAATTTGTAAGATAAAAAGTTGCATTTAGTAACTAAATCGGATTCGATAATAAAAATGTTATAATCAATGTTTACATTTTCGGCGCGGTTTTTAATAAATGGCAAACTTTCTTTGCTTCGTATCCATTTTATGTTTTTGCTATGACATTCAGCTAAACAAAATAAAACAAATACGGAGCTATTTTATATGTATGACGAGACATTAATTAAAGTCCAACTAATACATTTCCTCTCCCTCAAAGAAGTTTCGAAACTTGCTATTCCAGCAGGGCTCTTCTTTGACATGATATGCTGAATTTGCCTTTAGGCTAGTGCTGATTCTCGTTATTTGATGCTCATCGGTTTTGAACTCTCTGTTTAACTGACACTCCAAGAAAATTATGTGCATTAAACTTTAAATAGAACTGCAAATAACTTGTACACAAAAGCATTCGCAATATTAAAAAAAGTTTTTCAAAAGACTATAGTACTATCATACAGTACTATAGATACTTTTATAGCTGTATCTATAGTACAGCTTTTTAAATGGAGCTTTGCTCAAGCCTTCAAAAATATTGTATTAAAAATATTGTATATAAGAATCGTTATATATGGCACATACAAATTTATATAAAAAATTAAACTAGAATTAATTTAAAATTTAGCTATACCAATTCAAATCATTTAATGTGGTAACCATTTGGTTACCACAAAAATGGAATAAAAAATTAGTTCAATTAAATATAAATTTAGTTCAAAAAATTTAATCAAATATAGACTAAAGTATAAACCATATGACCATAAACCATAAGTTTATAAAAAATTTAACCATATAAATATAAACCACCATGATAAATTAAGGAAACTGAATTCAGTTCAAATCTAAAATAAATTTAGTTATAAAATCAAACAAAAATTTATATAAAATTAATTTAGATTAAATGAAGGTTTAAGTTAGCTTTACCTGAATTATGCTAAAATTAAGTTAAATTGAATCACTATTCTACGAAATTTAGTTAGGCTATAATATAGTTGGACAATTTAGTTAAAAAATTAAATTCAAATTTAAATCTGAGGAATTTAAATAAAAATTTTTCGTACCATTAAATTTTTTTCACGTTAAAAAGTAATTTTAAAATTTCGTGCGACTGAACTAAAATTTAACTTAGTGTGAAAAATGTTAATATTAACGGAATTTTAATTTATATGCTATTAATATTTAATTCAACACATTCAGTTCCCTTGAAAACTACTGAATTCAGACATTTCTTTTTACGCTATACATATTATATATTGTCTGGTCCCTTGTCTCATGGTTTGTACGCTCTTTTAAATCTCACAGTAATTTAATATGTTAATACTTTGTTAATTTTATATGTTAATACTTTACAAATTTATACCTCATCTTGACGGTCGTAGACCCAAAATGCTGTTAAAAAACTGCTATTTAACGCACTACTCTTCTGGAGATACCACATAAATCTCTGAAATGTGACTGTCTAGTCATTTTCTGGCCCGGGAAATATTAGAGGAATTTGCTGTTTCGCATCGGGCTAATGGAGTAAAATGAATGGCGTGAGTCGCTGCATGCAGCCACATGATCCTGATCATTATTATACGCATTTTTATCCCTAGTCCCCAACATTTCACGTCGCACCACAAACGTTGTCAACGTCAACAAAAATGTTAACAAATCTTGAGCTTATGCACTCGAGATTCTCTCACCGCAGATATTTCAACTCTTTCGGGTAACATACAGTACGTATATCCTATAATATGTTGCTCGGGATTTTGTAACATGATAGTGTCTGTATTTAAATGCAAAGCAGCAGTTTCGCGTTTCAGGTGTCTTTTTGGATTCGCTTATATAATATACATTAAATCATAAAATATAACAAAAAAATTATTTCATAATCACCCAAAATTCAATCAGTAAAAAAGCACTGCTGACTTTGGCTATCATGCCAGAGTGCAGAATAAGGATATCTATTACAGAAAAAGCGTAATAATTTTTGAAGCACGCCAATATTTGACAAAACTGCAGCTGTTTGGTTAAATAAATTTATAGTTGAAAATTTGGATTAAAAATTCAGTTTATAAATGTGAGTTCAGTTTATAAATTCAGTTTATAAATTCTTAATTAAAATTAAATGGTTTTATATAAGAAAAAAATTGTGGTCAATTTTATAAACCCTAAATTTTATCAATCTTAATTTTTCATTACTTTAGTGTCAGTAAAGAAAAATCACCCTATGTGTTGCGAACACATACATGCACACGTACTTACCCACAAGTATCTATATGCGATGACAAAATGTCCTTCGATGAGATGGATGGAACACTAAATTATCGAAGTATGTTTGATCACCACCCCAATTTGACCGTCTGTAAATACTCGTATGTCACTTCTCCTTGTGCTGCAATCAATTTTTCAATTCATCGGGCAATGACAACAGTTAAAAAATTACTCAACGCAAACACGGGACAGGAAAACCTCTTCTACTTCGATAAATATTCTTTATATTCTTTTCTGGCACGAGTATGGATATCGATGTGTGTTGCAAACACCGATGACGTGAAGGAAAGAAAACTGATTGGCTGATTGATTCCGGTCCATTCAGTAAATTCAATGTTGGTAGATTACGTTAAGTTTAAATAATTTCTTTTCCTTATTTTTGTGATTGGTGACAGTGATGGGTTTGTGTTGGGTGGTTGGATGTTGACGCTGGGGATGAATGCATGGGTGTTTCTGAGGGGGTTCACAAAAAAGGGAAGAGAACTAAAAGGTAAGTTTATTATTTGTAACATACAAATCGAAAGGGTTACGCATTTATGACTGGATTTTGTGAACGCGAATTTGAACTTAGAATCATTAAAATAGAGATTAGGTTTAATTTGCAACTTTTCAAAGGATTAGGTTGCGAACCCACGTATAAGAAGAATGGAAAATGTTGACTGATTGAACAACAAACTCTGCGTTAATCCAAACACAATTGTGACCAAAATGCAATAAAAATCCTTACATTCGCACATGCAGATGTGTGAATATACTAATATCAAGATTTTCTTAGAAGTTCCTGGCACTCTTATGGATAACTCGATGGATATTTATAATCGACTTCTGGCATCAACATAAATACAATACACAAAAATTTTCAACATTGGTCTTTGGTCTAACAACATTCGTAACAACTTGATGGGGAGGGTTGTTTAATTATTATTGCTCCATAAATTTAAAACAGGTACAAATGAGAAGTTGTCAGAAGGTCGTAAATTGAATTAAACAATAAATCGTCGCATTGTCAATGGAGCCAACAACAAAAACTATATCTGAAACATTCTTAGAGACGATTTCAGTTCATTTTGTCTTGTAACGAATTATCCTTGAAATTTTTGTAATGTTTATTCATTAAATATTTCATTTATTAAGAATATATCTTACAGAACTCCTGAAATTATTTGCCATTTCTGATCAGTGTACTTTCATATCCTTTCATCAGCAATTTTTAATTTTATTTCATCTCTCATTGAAATTTACAAAGCCACTTCATTATCTCTAGATTAAATGAAATTTCAACAAAAGTTTCACTTGTACTCACTTAAAGTGTTGACATTCCTTACCGTGTAACTTTTGTTCCACTATGATATTATGCTTTCTTATGTGTCCTACTGCGTCCCGACTTTATCAGACCGACTTTATCAGTCCTCTTCTATCTAACTTCAATTTCGTCCTTTTACAACATAAGTCCGTTCATGGTTACGGTTTTTGCAGTATGTTTTATCAATCCATTCCGGTCGTAATTTCAGCAAACGGTTTAACAGAAATGGTAGAGAAATATAGAATTCTTCTTAGGGAGGGATGAGGTCATTCTGTTGGGACAAATACCTTCATGTCACCTAGGATGTAAGTATTGGCAGGGTATGGTCAAAGTGAAATGGAAGTTTACGATGCGATTCACCGTCGAAAACTTAAAAAAACAAATTAACATTGAAAGAACTCTTAATTGTGATTCCCGTTAGTTTAGAACGTATGAACCACGGCGAAGGAATAAACCGATGAAGGGAGGATTTGAGGAGCTGAAGCTTCTCCGGCTGGATTTCTCTAAAGTTATATTATGTGTGTTTTGGAGACATACCAACTCGTATTAATCGTCGTGATTTATGGTCGCGATTTATGGTTGCCCGAACAAACTAAAGAAACTGGGTACGTCTCTTTGCAGGAGAATATTATTTAACTAGTTAGTCTGTGACTTATAGTTTTACTACTGCGATGAAGTTTTTATTTATAATCCTTTTATTGTTATTTTTTATTTATTAATCTTTTATTTGATTGATAAAATTTTTTCAAAATAATCAAATTTTTACTAAATGGATTGCTTCCTATCTTCAAAATCGGTCTCTAACCGTACTTTACAAAAATGAAAAGTCATATGATTTTCCTCTTACCTCTGGTGTTCCTCAAGGAAGTCATTTGGGACCATTATTATATCTGGTATTTTTAAACGATTTGCCAACAATTTTAAAAAGTGCGAATGTATTAATATTCGCTGATGATGTAAAGTTATTTCTTTCGCATAAGAATGAGATGGATGCCGTGCTTCTCCAATCTGATTTGGATCAATTAAGTAGATGGTGCAATGTAAATTGCATGAACCTGAATCTAAAGAAATGCTACCAGATGACTTTTTCTAGATCCTGTCCTGTAATTTTCAATTATGCTATTACTAATAAGAAATTGGATATATTGGAAACTGTTAATGATCTTGGAGTGGTTCTTGATCATAAATTACGCTTTCATGTGCATATAAACCGCATGTGTAGTAAAGCCAACAGTGTACTAGGATGTATAAAACGTTGGGCGAAAGAATTTAACGATCCTTATATTACAAAACTTTTATTTACCTCACTGGTAAGGCTCTACCCCCTTATGAGTCCAGATTGAAGCTTATTAACTTACCTTCATTAGTTAATCGAAGAAAAATGCTTAACAGTACTTTTATACTGGATTTACTTCAAGGCGCCATGGATAGTTCATATTTGTTAAGCAAAATTCAAGTTTACATACCTCGTAGTAATAGTAGAAGGAATGATTTCCTGTATCTTAGTTTTTGTAGGTCATCATATCTAATGTATGAGCCATTTAGGAATGCCTGTATTGACTTTAATTTTGTATATCCAGTTATAAATTTTTCTGATTCTGTAAATACGACTAAACATAAAATATTACAATATGTATCTAATTAATACTGTTGTAACTATAAAGCTGTAGAAAGGCTTAGTTTCAAATCTTTAATGAATAATTAATAATTAATAAATAAATAAATAAATATAATATAATATGCAGTTAACTGAAGAATGCCTGAAAACTGACAATTGTGTCCCTTGACTGCAGCAGAAGCGAATTCAAACGAGCTGCAACGGCTGCAGATAATCAGTATTGTGGCAATTATGTCCGTCATGCCGAATCAATTATGCCTTTGTTATTGGCTTCGTTCAAAAACCCATCATATAGGTTCCGTTGATCGCGAGTGTTTATTGTTGCCGGCTGTTGCGGCAACAAATAATTTATTTTAACTTGTTATTAAACTAACGTGGTCAATATTACTAAAAAAGTTTTCACTAGAATGAAATGGATTTCAATTTGTCTGAACATCCACGAGGTTTGACGTTAGAGCATACGGATGCATTTGTAAAAATAAAGAGTAAAAAAATTCGAGACAGAAAGTAATAAATTTGGAAATATTTTCATTTAATACTAACTTCCAATTAAAGAAAATTCAAAATTCATATCTAAATACTGCAGAATGTATTAAAATTAAAGGAATTTCTTAAATATTATTAATAAAAAATATATTTTATTCTTATATTTAGTCTGAATGCGCGATTTTGAAACAAAATCCTTCTCCAAATTGTAGTCTGGACGCGTATTTTATCAATAGTCCAGTGCTCTTTCTCATGCATTGAAACTCTGATCAAACAGAGTCTAACGTTTCTTTGTTCGTTACCAAGCACATTTTCTATCACCAATTACCTTTCAAAATCAACAACATGAAAATCGCACGGATTTTGGTTTCGTTGGTGTTGTTGTTCTTCCTCATGCTATCGTAACTAAGGGCAACTTACATTCAATTATAATTTGAATCATCGCAGTAGTTTTCGAAATATTCGCTCTAGGCCACATTGGCACGCTTGTAAAACCAATACAAACGAACATTGAGCGCCTGTCAAACATTGATCGTTGAATACGATCTAGAGAAAACGTATCGGAATAACTACTTTTGCAACAATAATTTCCGCAAACTTTTCATCAAGCCATACATGTTAATTAAAATCGAGCATCCAACAACACAACATCGTGCATTGTGCCCTGCATCGTGTATGAGGCCTCTGCTCATTCTCAACTGAAACAAAACAAAGAAGCATATTTTCAAAAATAATTATTTAAAAGGAATAAAAATATAGAAATAATATTTTATTTCATGGTTTTAGAGGATTTAATGTTGTTATATCTAATTTTAGGCAAATGGAAATGTTTAATTGATTGAATTAATAGTTGATTTAATAATTAAATTAACTGATTGATTTAATAGCGTTGCGTGGGTATTGTTCGTATATATTATAATACCAATTTCAGATTAAAAAATTATACAAATATTTATTTTTCTGGCGAGCCGTGACCACAAATTCTGGCTGCGAGATCAAGTTTTGATTTTGAATTTATCATAAAAGTAGATTGTTCTATACTCTATACGAGTATATCAAAATTAATGGGCACAAGTTCAAATGTACTTTCTCGTAGAAATACGTTTTTTGTTTTCGAAAAATTCTTGCAAAACCCTGACACTTTTTATAGACTAGGTCATATGTATAATTTTATAAACGTTATCATGATTGTTATTAATTGACTCTGTCTGCTTGCATATATATTTCTAATTGAATATATTTCTAATTGAAATTATTCACTCTACAGCCTTTCAGTACCTGTAATTCTAATTACCTGTAATGAGTCGTGACTGGCTTGTTTGCTGCACGTAGTTTTACATGTGTGTTGATTAATGTATTGGACTCTTCGTTGCATATTGAGTGAGAAACGGTATTGAGTGGGAGAATGTCGATCACCCAGTATTATATTTCACCCAATATGCTCCTATAGATATGTGAACATTTTATGTATGTATACACCATAATAATATTATCTATTATAATATTGTATAAAAGAAAATATTAATTCACATTTAAAACTAAAAGAATTAATGGGTTCAGCTACGGAACAACTCGAAAAAGGGTTGCTAGAGACTCACATTAAAGTTAGTCAAAGCCTCAACATTTACATTTTTTCAATTTCGAAGAATGATATTGAATGAATTAATTATTAAATAATTTAATTAATTGACATTAAGAAAATTAGTAAGAGAAAAACATTGGATTTAAAAAATAAGCCAATAACAAAATTTTAACTTAGATGGTGTGGAAATGCAGAACCGCCATCAAAGTCAACATCAGCAAAACAATACCATAAAAGACTACCAAAGTTAAAATTAATTTACCTCACAAAGCTATCCAACTTCACACCAGGGAAGTGTGAATGTGTTGAAACCTTAAAAGGCCACATAAACAGGCAACGATTTCTGACAACATCCACAGGCAACGGTTGAGTTCTGGAAAAAAAGACAGCAGGGGGTAAAAGGTTATTATCTGCAAATTTAATTAATATGAAGAATATTCAAAAATAATCGAGAGAACGACGTTGGAGGAAGTGTTTACTTATTTAAAAGGGAAATTTATTTCATCTAATCTATTTATTTCATCTATCTATTTCATCTCGCTTTATTTCATCTAAAAATGTTTTTAGGAAATTATTAGAAACTCTTTGTTGGTAGGCAATAAAATCCTTATGTAATGCATAATGTCAGGATTATTCAAAATGTAGTTATTTGCTACGCACCTCTGCTCTAATCCATGTCTGGCGAGTTTTTGCTTTAGTACTCATAATTTGGGTATCGTTACAATATTTAGATATATAAATTAATAAACAATAAATTAAAAATTTTATTGCGAGATTTTATTGACAGAATAGAGAAGTTTCAAATATAACTTAAAACTGTTTTCTGATAAATTACTTGTGTTTTATTTTAAATATAATGAAGTATATTACATCATATATTTATAAATGAACGATTAACTGCAAGAGATTTTGATTGCAAGCTTCTATTTATTATTTTAAAATTTCGGTACTTCGTATCATTGTTGTTTTGAAGGTATGGCCTTTGGCAATTTTGCCATTTAAAAATTTTGTCTCATTGGTATTTTGTGCTTTGAGCTTTTATGTTTTATTTTATTCCTTTTTTGTTTTTTTTGTTTTACCAATTTGTCTTGTAGGGTATTTTGCCACCTGATTTTCTCGTAAAGTGTCTTCTTGAAATTTCGTTCCTTTGGGAATTTGCTGTTGTGAATTATTAAAAATATTGTGAAAATATGCGATTTTCGTATTTTGCTTAGTTTGAATGTTGTAGTTATAAGATTTTTTGCGTTAAGTTAAGGATTTTGTCATTTAGTGATTTTGTTTTCATTATTTTCTCAGTCACTTTGATATCTGTGATTTTGTCTCATTCTGCCAAAAAGCCATGTCCTTTCAGAAATTGTCACCAAATTTTTGCGGTTTACAGTTTTAATTTTACTATTTTATCAGACAATTTATGGACTTAACAATTGGAATTAACAATATGGAATTAACAAGTATGTAGAACGGTGAAGAACTTTTGTTTTAAATCATTTGACTTCAATTTTGATAACAAAAAGAATGAGGATAGTAAAATTAAATTATACATTTCAGCGTTTTTGGGTTCTCTTTTTCCTTCACTTAATGCAATTCTCTCAGCTTTCGTCGCTTTTCAAATGTCATCAAACTAACAAAATTCTGCTTTAATAGTTGCCAACGACTTATTTTGTTGAAGGCTTTCATTCGTATCCTCTTACGTATTCTTTATAAAAGAGGAGTTGATAGACGAAACAATTCTTAATTGCTTCCGAACTTCAAAAAACTGCCGATATTTGTCCCGAATCGTAGTTGACAATTTAAGTGAACTATGTCATTTTAAATACCTCTTGCATTTAATTATGTGTGCAATTAACTCTTTTATACAGCTTAAACGATTGAGAAAAACGTGTAATCCTTTAGATCAAGTTTAGCAGAGACCATTGTAATACCATAATAAATACTTTTTATGATCATTAATATTTTCATTCTTGCTTAATTTTCATTCTTGTCAAACGTTTAATTTTTATACATTCATATCAAGCGTAACTTCCACTAACCAGAAGTAGTCGTAGAGAATTTATTCTCGAATAAAACTTTTATATCTTTTGTGTCTATCTTTTATATCTGTAATGGTTCGTTCAATTTTAAATGAAATAATTGAAAACTTATGAACTCATATGTAAAAGAGAAAAACTAAACCTAGGAAACCAAAGGTGAAAATATTTAAACGAAGAATCTAAAATATTCAAATATTCTTCATTCGAAATTTTACAGAAATATATAGGTGATTGCAAATTCCGAATGAATTGAGTGGACTTAACACCCGAATACAAACAAGCTGCAAACAAGAAGCCATTGCCAGCTTTATTGGTGTAAAAACCAATAACCGCAATCATGAATTTTCCTTAAAATAGGACAAATTTAAACAGAAATTCTAACAAGTAATTAAACAGTGCAAAAAAGAAGGAGTGAAGGAAGATATAAAGAGGGATATTGAGAGAGATAGAGATAGGGAAGGATACAAAAAGGTAGAAAAATATTAAGAGCTCTCTTGACCCTGAGCGATATTAAAAGCTCCATCCAATCATTTGAGATTATCGACAAATGAAAACGTTTGTATGAGATGACCGAGCCAAGAAAGAGCTAGTAGTGGGTTTGCTGCTTTGTATATTGTGGGACCTTTTTAGTTTTCTATTATTGCTTCAGTTGCTGTTGTTGTACTACTTGCTTTCCATTTAAGTTATTCTTCGAGGAAGCAAAATAGTCATATCATTTTTGTTATTGATGTTATATTATTATTGATATTTCTACGCCACTTTTTCTTATTTCTGTCATAACTTTTGTAGTGCTGACTTGTGGAAACTTGGATATTCCGAGACAGTCAAATGATCATTGATTATGTAGATTATATCGTACTAGTGGGTGAGATAAAACTTTTATGCGGAGTTTTGCGCTAGAATTTAACTATTTCATAATTGAGTCATAAGATTAATTAATATTACTAGTTTTGAACGTCTGCTCTTACACCTGCTCCATTTTCAGTGTTTTGGCTAAACAATTCTCTCGCTAATTCGGAGGCATCTGTTTTGTTTGGTTTTGTTTGATTTTACAATACCATTTTATTTGTTCGAAAACTGACTGACTTTTTGATCCTCAATTGAAAACATTTTGTGATATGAAACTTGTTGTTATGAGAATAAGAAGAGAAAAAAGAAAAAGAACAAGACGAAGAGGAGAAAAGAAAGAACATATATAAGATTATATTATGGATTATATAAGATTATATTATGGCGGACATATATAAGATTCTTTTATGCAAAGGCCGACAAACTGAATGATAGACCAACAGGAAATATGGTAAGAGAGGAGCATATGGTGGAAGAGCAGACAGCTTACCTGTGAATGTGTGTGGGTGGGGGAGGTTCCTGTCTCGTATGAGCAGACGAAGTTAGAGACAGAAAATATTTGTTCGGATGATTTGTTGTGCGTAACTTAATGATATAAATTCTGTACTGTTGTGCTTCCGGCTGTTCTGATTAATTAATGCATATCTCCTAACCGATGTCATCGCCAGGATCGAAGAAAAATGTATAAGGGTTCTACTGCAGCTTCTGAATAGTTTAATCAAAGACAATAAAATATGAAGAAGTTATTACAAAATCCTGAGATTTGTTTTCAGTATATTGCGGTGCGAATTAAATTCAGAAATTTCATATTTTTTAGCCGTAATTTTGAAAGGAATTTCAGTATTATCTTACAAAATTAGTTGAATATATTCTTAAATGTGATTTGCATCAAGATCTTCAAAATATCTTTCGGTTCTTTACAATGGAAAGAGGAAGGCCTTGGATTGATTTTTTAAAAATTAATTCAATATCTTTCTCTCTAATGCCCATCAGCGTGAGCACATATTACGCAGCCACACACAACTATATATTTAGACCTTTTTTATCTTCGTCTCTTCGCGCAAGTGTGCTCATTTCGTAATAATTTTAAAAGCTAGCAAAAGTTTGTTGCAGTTTCGATAATTCTAAAGCGAAAAGCTTAATAATTCCAAGAAGAAATGGAAGCTCCAGGCGCTCTGATGAAGGAGAAGAACACGGATAAGGCGCATCTATGGTTGTGGCTGAATTATTACCTTTTTTCTCTTAAGTGTCTAACATTTTTTGAAAATGCGTTAAAAATTTAACTTAACTAAATCCTTAAATTTAAATTCCCGAAGAAAAATAAATTAATTGAAAGTGTGGTGCTCAAAAACATTTGGTTAGGCTCGCTGCACCTGATCTTTGGGCTTTTAATTTTGTTTGCTATGATTTTTGAGGTTTTTTATAAAAGCTACTAAAAGCAGATTAAAGTTATTTTAAAGAGATTGCCCCTCAGAGGTTTTTGATAAATATATATCAGAAATATATATCAGAAATGGAAAAAGTAATATTTAGATATTATTATTAATATATTATTTAATACCTTTAATACACGACCTTTTCCAGCGAATAATTTGGCGATTGCAATTTATTAATTTTTTAGAAACCTTCACCTAACTTTTAACTAAATTTGGAACATGTCTTTTAAGTTCTACTTTATAAAATTAATATTATATAATTATAAAAGTAGTATTAAATTTTGCGCCCCCCCGATTGATTCAATCATTCTTACCACTTTCGTATTCGAAGTGTTTGCACACCTCGACGCATTTCTATTTTAACTAGAAAAACCTTCCGATGAAAATAAGTTAAGATACCAGTCCTATCATTAACTTTTTCCCAACCTTTCTCTGGTTTTAGACAGTTGAGTTTAGATTTTTGATGCTATAGTTTATACAATAGCACTCAATGAAGTCTTCTGTCAAAATAGGAATTTATTGCTACAAAATGAGGTACCAACAAAATGCATTATAACGCTATTCTGCGTGACTTTCTTAAGTTTATAAAGTTTTATTGCCTAATATTTTCCCGACTATCATACCGCATAGGGAAACTGGAATGGTTGTTGCGTTAACGGCATGCGTTAGGGATATATGACAGATATAGTAAGGTGCATTATTAATACTTCGAATCAGCCCCTGATGCGACGCGATTTAGTTCGCTTGACCGTCTGTTTCCCTGAAAGAGTAGAATTACACCTTCAGAGAGAGAGAGAGAGAGAGAGAGAGAGAGAAATTACACTTTCAAGAATAAAAAGTATAAAATTTTGTATCCGAAATAAATTTCTATAAAAAATGTTTGAAATTTGCTAGCAACTTTTACCTTTACCTCTTATAATTTTGCATTCACTTTTTTGGTAATATACAATTTTTTATTCTCCCAAATTTAAATCCTTATTTATTTTGAATTGCATTTCTTTTCGTTAAGACTAGTTTATTTGTAATTTTGAAAAAATTATGGAAAATATACATTTATATATATTTCCTTCTTCTTTTTTACAAAAGTATTGTCAAAGAACAAAAAACTTGTTTATTATTGCACAGATTTTTATGAATATGAATGTGTTAGCAGCAAAGAAATATTTTCAAATTTTCTTTTATATTTTTTTGAAAATTAATAGGGGTTTGTGTTCATCCGTTCCGTGATGCCATTCCCGTCTCCTGTACTTTATTATTTCTCTAGCTTCGAATGTGCCCAACGCCCACTCCAGAGACCGCGCTGACCAAAACTTCCCTTCATTTCCATGCACAGTCCATGTATTTTAATGCATTTTCTTATGCCCTAGTGATTCCTTTTACATCATCGTCATTTCTTTTTCTACTTTTCCTTTGTCCCCCATGGACTGCTTTGCACTGTACGATGACTATGTGACTGCGACCACGAGCTCGATGATGATGATACTGAGAGTTTCGGATGTCAAGTTGTTGCTTTGACTATAACTTTTGCTATTTCCGTTGTAACACGTAGCACTGCGATGGCCATATTTTATTATATTTTTGGGTTTTTAGTTTTTTTAAATATCAAAAGTAATTTTTAAAATGAGTTTCTCGTTAGGTTGTCTATGCTTTTCATTAGTTTTTTGTGGATAAATTATGAGACTTCATATTTTAATGTATTTATTGAAGTAATTTCATATTACTGCCGGAAAGAACATTTCGTGAAAAGGAGGCATTATTTTAGTCATTCACCACATTTTCATTGTGGATATCAATCATGGTCATCAAATGCGATGAACAGAATAACAAAGTTTTAATGGAATTAAACCCTTTTTCCAAAAAGGATGTGTAAATTGTCTTACTTTGCGCAACCACACTCCGAATATATTGATTTGCCGACCCAATAAGACGATCTTAAACTTTTTTATTTTCAAAGAGAAATCAATATATTTAGCCTTTCTACAACTCCACCTTTCTTTCTGATTTCTCTATTTTTAAATCCTGACCTGATCCAAATCCTCTCTGTGATTGTCTGTTGATTATCTGTATGCCATTTCCTTTCCGCTGAATGTCACCGGGGCGTCTACGCGTGTTTATTTCTATTATAACCCTTCAACACACCATCACGCCTTTATCAACTCCATCCTTGGTTCTTAACACGCCTTTAGTGCTTCTGCCGCATCAACCTATATATCCGTAACTTCTTTCATCATACTCATTTCTCTTCAGCTTTTGGCGACAGGTTTCAAAATCACTGCCTGGTTAAACATTTTTTACTCGAAGGTACCAATTTTTCCATTATCCTCTGCATGTAACTCTTCTGCGAAAACGCAACAATTAACACATTTTCATACAACAGAATTCTAAATGAAAATTAAGCAATTTTTATGCGACTTTCGGGTGGTAAAGTGTGGTGGGGGTTCATGGTAATTATGTTAAATCTCGCAACATGTAAAAAATACAGAAATGTAATTCTGCTCAGCCCACAGAATGGCAGCCGACTTGTTGAATCGGTAATAATTAAAAGGATGTACTTTGAAACACCTGCATCTCTAATATCACAAGCAAAAAAGAAAATTGAAGCATTTTGGAAAATTACTCTTTTAGATTCACGCAGCGACATGCATTAGGTTTAAAGAGCGCCAAAGAGTCAAGAGAGGGAAGGATATTAAAGGATCTAAAAACCTTTGCTAAAGCTCCTAATGAAATGACACTGTTAGTTTGTTTGTTAGGTTTCCCGGTTTCCGGTTCCTTCCTCCTCTCTCTTCATTTCTCTATCTTTGACAAACAGTTTCCCAGCTGTAGTAAATACATTTCCTAGGCCAAAATTTGATATTTTGTAGCTTGTACCTCCGACCCTTGGTCGTCTTTATAATCTTGGGCCACTCGTTGTTTTTATGAATAGAAAAAATGAATTTCATTTCGTTTTTCGGTTCCTCAAACAACATAGTCCGCCTCAAAAAATGTGAGGTGATATTCGTTAGAGAGAAGAAAACGAAGGAAAGGGCGACGTAAAAAATAAAAATAAACATTTTAAAATATAGCCATCGAAAAAGAGTAGCAGTAGAAAAAAATTAGGAATAGCTTCCACCTGCCGCTTCAATTTTTGTACGCTTTTTAGCTCAGATTACAGAAAAGAACTTAGAGGGTTTTTTGTTAAACAGATTTTTGTAAAAACTTTTATAAAAAGCCCAAAGTGTTGGAGCGAGCGATCTGCATCAACAAAAGTTTCAGGTTAAAGTCTGTATTATTTGGATTAGATATAATTTTGCAGTAAAAGGGTAAAGCTTCGTGCGATCCCGAAATGTCCATTACTTCAAGAGTTCATCAAACTCCGATTTCATTTTTTCAATCAAATAAAAGAGAAGTATGACTTCCTTCCCAGATTTTGTGCCTACGTCTTGTCGCGTCTACGTCGGTACGCATCTTAAAATTCACTGCGTCTTAATTTTCATTTGCAAGATTTGACTGAGTTGATAAATTTCACTGGAAATGCTTTCAAGTAGTCCTTCGATTAGTTAATGGAATAATTATTGTCCTACTCTCTACCTCTCTCTCCGCTCTCTCCTTTTTGGGAAGATATTAAATGTACTAAAATGTATGTTGACTTGAAGATAGAAAAAATTGTCTCTTAGCGTCTATGTTTTAATCTCCGAAAAATATTTAAATGGAAAATTATTTCAGTGATGTTTTTCTATATCAAAAGACTTTTAAATTATTGCGGTACCAAATATCGCACTTAAATTAATTTATAAATGTCATAAACAAATAAACTTCATCAATATTAGCATCAACAAAAACTATCTCACTAAAAATACGCTTTTCTAGAGACCAAAGCGAACTAGCATTTGTAATTCCATAATGTTTTTTCTCCAAGGTGAGCTAAATAATTGATAAAAGTGAATTTTTAGGTGAATGGGAGTGGTGAGTTTGAAAAGTTTTGGCTGCTGTCTTTCCTGTAAATTGTTTTTCTCTGGTGAAAAACTTTTACTCTGAAATTTGCTAATTCAGTTTAAAGTTTCACGCCTTCTTCATCAACACACTTTGCGGTAATTCAGCACTTTTAATGAAGACTGATATACAGCTAAGAGGCACAAAAAGCACACAAGATAGAGAAAAAGAAGGTGATGAAAATGTAAGGATGAAATTATGAGAAGGAATAGGTGTGGCAGGCAAAGAGTAGTGAAGGAGCTGAAGAAGAAGGAGGAGGAATAGGAGTAGAAAAACTGACAATATAAGAAAGAAGAGAGATTCAAAGAAAATTTTAAAGGACTGAAATATATTTTTTTAAAAATGAATGATTTACAATCATAAGCAGGTGAAATAAAATTGTGAACCAACGAAATTGCGGTAATGTGTGAATGAATGAAAAATGTAGAATGAAAATCACAAAAATAGAATCATCACAAGTAACCAAGAACTCCTCGGGATTAAGAGAAATTAAGAGAAGGAATAGGTGTGGCAGGAAAAGAGTAGTGAAGGAGCTGAAGAAGAAGGAGGAGGAATAGGAGTAGAAAAACTGACAATATAAGAAAGAAGAGAGATTCAAAGAAAATTTTAAAGGACTGAAAAATATTTTCAAAAATAGAATCATCACAAGTAACTAAGAAATCCTCGGGAAAACTCTGACTTCTGCGTTCTCTTTATAATTCTCTTTATAATAATAAGCCCATGACTGTAGAGGATCTAAACAATTTTGGTTTTCAGGAAATAGGATTCCCAAAAAATTATTTGGGTTTTTTCCTTTCTTTTAAGATTATTTGATCTAGATAAACGGTCACTTTCGCAGAAGCTTATTGCAAATTTCTTTTTTGATGATTCGGACAGATAAATTTGTCTGTGTTCGGCGCAGACAAACTGAACGATCACAACACATAGAATTTGCATTAATAAGGTTTATTGTCTCAAGAAAAAGAAAAGCAACATATAGGGCTGGCCAAGGAACAAATAATTAATTTGAAAATGCTTGACCAACTTGCGACCAAGTTTCGCGGAAGCAAGCAGCTTTATCGGCGGTAATACCGTAATCGGCTTACCTAACAAATGTTTGTTAAAACTATTTGTTCGCGGTTTCATAACAAGATCCTAAATGTCAATTTTTTCCGTAAGGAACAAATAATAAGCAAATATAAATGCGGCAAACAAAGGGAAGAATTAATTCTTTCTTATTTTACCTTCATATGTATATTTTTGAATATTATGTATATATATTTATAAGTAATTCTGTTTGTTTGCTGAATAGAAATAAAGCCGACGCACACTTCGGAGAGAGTTAATTCTATTTCCATTTCTATTCTCTTTGCAAAGAAATATTCCTGTAAGATTTCAAGAAGACTTTATGAAGGCTTCTCAGTTTTAATTTTGATTTTAAATGTATGAGTAAAGAATTCATTTTTTATTTACAGTGCATTTTTAATGTCTGTAACGCTAGTGCTGCTCTAGCTTTTGCATTCAGTTTAACAGAATTTGTGAAGTAATAAGAAACATTCAAGAACAAATAATATGATAGGAGGCAATAAATGAGTCATATAAAACAAAACCTACAAGCTCACGTGCCGTGAAAACAGCAAGAAGAGGAAGGAAAAAGAGAATTTTTTTTGAATGTGCGAGGAACGGGCACATTTAATTTAGTTCACTTTTCACTGACTTTTGGTCAGGTTTAGTAATGCTTGGCGCCGATGAAGAACGTTGTTATTATGGAAATTACTATTCTATAGAAATTTTCAGCGAAGAAAGAATGAATAACTTGTTTAGAAAATTCCTGGAAATTTGAAACTTTTTCTAAAATTCTTATGCAAGTTTCCGGGAGTTAATTTTACGGCAATACTTGGTGAGAGCATGGCTAAATAATAGATTTAACCATGAAAACAAATACGAGGAGTAAGATGATGAAGTTGGATTGATTTATGAGTGATTATGAATTATAAAGAATTAGTGTTTTACCTTTGGGCACTAAGTTTGGATAATAAAACGAGAAAGAAGAAAGCGAAGTGAAGAAATAAATCCATAATTAATCAATCATAAAATTAATTAAAACGTTCGGATTGCAAACTGTTGAATTTGACCGTAAATAAGAATGAGAAAAACCATTTATTTGTATTATGTGTGACGAGAAATCAAGGAGAGCAGAATTAAGGCCTGTCTCTTTCTGCCCTTTTCGTGCTGTTGTTTTCTTATCGTTTATAAATAAATCATTATTCCTTGTATTCGGTAAATGTTTTCCTCATCTTTATTCATATTTTACGATGAGTAAATAAACAAGAAATCAGCGGCGCATTCAATTCGATAGTTGCGGGTGTGGCTTCTGCTCTCACGCTGGATTTATGAATAAACGGCATTAATACTGAACACGCGCGTATTGAAAGATTGTATGCACTTCGTGGGTGTGACTAGGTTTACATATGAGTTTATAATATATTCAAGACTTATGTGTATATTTCTTTGCATGCATATTCCGAAGCGATATAATGCATATTATTAGCATAAAACGTCATTATTTTCGTCATCCGACTGGCATCCCCAATATCAAAACTAGCGATGCATAGGTACCGCCAACACCGGTACCATCATTGCAACCATCACCGTATCATCATATCGCAACTGCTACTTCTACTATTGCGACTACAAATCAAATAAAACCTTCTCACAAATATTTGTACACTAAATGAAGTTTCCAGCGAGATGTCGCCATCACTGACGTTAAAACGTCCTCCTTTCTTTCTACGCAAATGGAACAATAAAATTTCTGTCAATATAAATTGAAGTCCTGAAATATTGATGTTGTTGTCGTGGCTGCTCCTGCTAACATTTTTTGTTGCTGTTGTATTAGTCATAAATTGCGTTGTTACTTTATAATTTTCTGTGAAAATATTTTAAGATTGAATTCTGCAAAATTTACTCCGGCATGGGATAAAGAATTCAAAAGAGAGGTGGAATGGAGGTCAAACTTACTTAATTCTTCAAGATATTGTTAAAATTTAAGCGATACGAATAAACACCTAATGAGTTAAATTTCTCCTGTTGGGAGATAATCGCGAGTTGTCATTCAACTAACTTGAACTAAACTTGAAACAATATTAATTTCTCTATGATTTTAATATTTTATGAAACTAATTCATGTGCTCAAATTGAGAGTTCGAAGTAATTTTTCTAAGCCTTATCCAAATAGTAGAGGCGTTGGAGATTGATTATTTCAACGTGACTTAATTCATACTATTGAACAGTTGAAAACTGTTTTGAGTTAACTCGCATTTTTAAGGACTAATTAATAAGTATTGTTAAAGCGTTTGAAGTTATTTCATTTTTAATTTTGAGTTCTAGTTTATAGGATTTATTTCCTTGGCCAGAAATTGAGTTGAAAAACCAAAAAAAATTGAGTTGATAAAACATTGTTATTTATTATATTGAAAACTAAAAATTCAAACAAATTAAAACATAAAAACACTTAAAATATGAAATGAACTTAAATTATTATGTCTAAATCGAAGTCAACACAAATGGCCTGCATTAGCAGCTTACAATCTGCCGAAGTTGTGGCAATGCGGAGTTTCTATTCGTAAAAATTTTCGCTCTAAGTAAGAGATTCAGGTTATGTTTTAAAATTCAGGTTATGTTGGTATGCCATTATTCAAATGTCATTCACGTATTCGCCTATTTTGTATGCTTCAACCTTCTATTTTTTATCAAACGAGGCAGTTAAAAACTTTTAAAAACTTTAAAACCTTTAATTTTCTAATTTTTTCCTCTTTTTCTTTATTCTTGTTCAATGCAATACAAATCTTTTCCGTTTTTTAAAAATCACTTACCCATCCCACACTTTTGTCACGCCATCCATATGTAATAACCGAAAGAGTCCCATAAATATGTTTTTTTAAAATTACGCTTTTTAAAAAAAAGGCTTCCTTGTTAAATTCAAAAATTACATCTTAATTTTCTGCAATATTTACGAAAAGTTTTCAAAGTATTCAGCGAATCAATCATTCGAGGGCGTTAAGATATGTATTTCTAAATTTGTTGGAACTTTCATCCTACACTGACGACGACGAAATAAATTATTACTTACTGCATTAAAGAAAAACACTATTGTTGGAACCGATGGAAGCTTTTCGTCAATTAACTTGTAAAAAAATTGTCATTATAAGGCATTGTTTCCATTCAATTCCTTCTGGATGTAAAAAGAAGCCCATTGATGGCCTCACCTCTTATTATTTAAAACTAATTTCATGGCGGCATTATGTGGCATGAATGGATGCCGTGTGATAATTCAGGAATTTATTATGACTTCAACCAGAGAAGAAATTTGATTCAGTAATTTACCCGTATCGAATGAGCCCGTTTCGAGGATACCCTCGAAAAGTATCATCCCACAAGGCACTGCGAATCCTTTTCGAGTAGAAAAATATTTATATTTTTTAGTAAACACGTTTTTTATGAAAACACAAAAGCATCAGAAATTATCGTTTCTTCTTTCCTAGACTAAAGGTGTCTAAAATAAAAGTGTAGAAAGGGTTTATAAATTTGTGAGCTAAAAATTTCGTTGAAAGTACAAATTTCTGGGTCTTTTATTATTCTTTCCTAATCCTTTACGGAGAATGTTTTGTTAATTTTTGAGCATTTTATAAGTCTTTTATAAGAATCTTTTATGTACTCCTCCGGGATTTTTATACACCTTCGAGAGTTTTGTAGATTCTGGTTTTAGGGACAGTCTTTCTTTTCAAAAAGTTAATTGTTGAATTGAAGAATTGCTTTTCTTCTTTTGCGAGGCATTTAAGGAACTTTAATTAAAATACGGACCGTTAACATCTATTTAGCATATTTCTAATAAAGGGTACCCAGCCAGGAAATCTAAATTCTCTTGAATTATGTTATTTATAAATGCGAATAAATTTCGGGTTGGCTTTATATACTTTTATGTGTTCCCTTTTCTCTCCCTCACCTTCTTCCTCTCGTCTGTTTCTTGAATATTTTAGTTCTTTGCTTCTTCCTAAATATAACCTCTTCAGAAATCTCTTCAAAACAAATGATAACATTAGTCCTCATTTTAGATCAAGAGATGAGAGATGAGAGGAAAATTTCCATCTCATTTTTACTTCAATTTATGACACTTGATACAAATTTGTAGAAATAGTAATATATTTATTTCAAGGGACTAGGTCAATAATCAAGAACAAAAAAAGATTTGCGTGATAAGTTCAACTCGTCTATGGTTTTTTGTCTATAAAAAAGATAATTATTTTTCTTTCTTAAATATTTTGTTTTTAAAGTTTTTCGTTATAATTTCATGCATTATATGTCGGAAAATTTCGTACATGCCGAGTAGGTTGAATAGTAAAGTGGTATTCGAATTGTTATCCTTCGTATCGTCAGAAATATACATCCCGAAGCATACTTTTAGGCCCATTAGTAAATAATTGCTAAATGATTTGCCATTAAGAGCGGGTCGATGTTGAAATGGAATAAAACAAGCTGTGTGTGAGGTATTAACGAATTTATTTTATTTGAAAGCTCCATTTGTGCCATTATGTATGGAATATAACTTCGTTTGAATGTCCGTCGCGGTTTCGCTCCGTGGAACGGTTCCGAGAGTTCCAATTTTAAATGACTCTGCCGCATAGATCCGGCTTAATTTGAGCGATCGCCTGGGCTATGTTGACTTTGAAGGCATCAGTTGATTGCGACCTATTCGCATAGACCTGCGCCGTTTGGAATAACGAACACTCAATTTGATAATAAAGTTTTAGCATTTGGACGTGTTGCTTTGTAGCGTAATTGCCCATGGTGATTTGGCATTACTGATACAAACACCAGATTTGCCAGATTCTTGCTCAACAATATGACCGCGACAGACTCTCAACATCGATCCGCTCTTATTGGAAAGCCCTTTATATTGAAGTCTTAAAATTTCATAATATACGAGATAGGTATATACGGGATAGCCCTGAACGCAAAAACAAGTATCTTTTTACCTCGTGTATCTTATTAAGCGCAATAATTTTCGTCGAAAGAAAAGTTCAGTGTCTGTGACAAAATGTTCTCTAATATGCACTGACAAAAATAATACCCATAAAATCGTACTTATTTCGCATCTGAACATTTGTGTGACGTGCTGCATTAGTGTTTTGGATGACTACATTTTTATATGATTTCGTCAGCCGTCAACAGAGTTTGATATGGCAAAGGATATATTTATTATAGTGAACATTAAAAAAGCGTTCTGATTTGAAATCACTTTGAAAGGTTTTGACAAATATTTATGGTTCCTCCTTCCCTTCGGTCATCCCGTATTTGTTTTAGTACCTTTTCCGATGTGCAGAGCTTCGATCTCCGACTGCAGTAAAAATGAACTCAAATGAATTAACTTCAGAGCGTATCCTGACTGTAGCTGATTTCATTTCAAAAGCATCCATGTGTTAAAAGAGCTCACGGACAACATTGTCCATCGAAACGATAGCGAACAGAGAACGTATCCCAGCTGTGGCAATGTGTACTAAACGGTCTTAAGTGACTTTTAATAACAAAATAGTATAAAAATAACTCACATGGGAAAATAAAGAGGACAAAGAAAAAAAAAACAAAAATATCAAAAACAGAAAACCCGTAAACATTACTTAAATAAGCTATTTGGAGCCAGCAATAAAGAAGGATCACAACATACTATGACACACAGAGACGTACTAAAACTATGATGTGACACTCCAGTTAAGTTAGGATACTTCTATATCCTTTCGACTTTGGCAAAGAAAAAACTCAAAAGATAACAAAACGAATAAAACGCGATGAAACGGGAATGAATCCAGGAGTTCTTTGTTGGAGCTATCTAGCAACGGCTTTCTAAGAACAGGACAGTTCTATAGATTTCAAAATAACCGAATTGATAGGATTTTTAAGGATGGCTAAGTGATTGGATTGATTGGATTCTGATAAATAACCCTTAAATAATTATAACTTTCTCTATTGCGATGGCATAGTGATTATCCATTTAATATTAATTAAATCAGTATTTAATATTGGCAAATATCTATAAATATATTGTGTTTATATAATTATGATAAAAATCATATAAATTTCATACTTGACGATTCCTCAATGGTCGCCAAAAATGTTTCCTTTTGAAACGATGAGTTGAATTGATTTGAACTTGATTTGAAAAGCACACCAATTTACTGCCACTCATTCAATATTATCCGACTTAAACTGACTTAATCAGGTCTGTGACGTGAATACAAAAAAGATATTCGGTACTTCTTCTCCATGAACATCGGTGTCAATTCAATTTATGATATCACATTCAGATAGGGAATTAAGAAAAGGTAAGATAAAAAAAAACCTAAGTTCAGCCAATAAAGAAAAAAAAAACAAAATTAAAGATATATGTAAAAGAAGAAAGGAAAAACTTACGAGCAAGAAAAGGGAAATCAGACCTAGTAATCCGTAATGCAATTTCACTACCCTTCAGATTTCTACTCCACCAGCCGCACAACTAACTAACTAAATATACCCGCACACAATCACCCTCATATACACTCACATTCACAGACACAAACATGCTGTCTTTTTGTGACTGATTTTTGTCAGTGATTTTATCATTGGGCGCTCATTCGGCGTCTTATGGAGGTGTGTGGAACCCTTTGAAATTGCCCTAAATTCAATTTTATTCTTATTTGTATACTTAAGAATGGTACAGAAAGAAAGTCCTAGAATTTTGTACTCACTCGTGCATCGGAAAGATATCTGTGCTGATCATGCGATTTGAGGAAATGTTTTTTAGCTTTGCTTTTAATTAAATAAATATTAAATAAATGCTTTTTAAATGCTTTCTAACTTTTTAGCTTTTTTAAGGTTCTATATTAAGTGAGGTGTAGGCACCGTGAGACCATATATAACTTATAACTTATAATTTTTAAAGAACATAAAAATTGTTATTTCATGATATTGAATTCAAAAGATAGTAATATTAATGAAGGATAGTAATATTAATTTATAGTCTTATTGCCTTATATATAATTATGTATTTCGTATTAATAATAATTAATATCTTGACATCAGATTGGACATCAAGGGGGACAACCAGTGAAAGGAAAGAAATTATAAATTCTCCACCAACCGGCTCTTCACGAAAATTCACAAATTTAAAATTTTAATAACATTTTCATAATTAATTTTCTAAGAAGCTGATCGGGGAAAGATCCTGGAAAGACTTTGCAATGTTTGAGGAGCTAAACCCAGCCAAGTTCTGTGATTTTCTACAGGTTCATGTTTTGACCGTCTCTGAAACCGTCTATACTAGTTTCGACGTGTTGTGCGTACGTATGCATGCATTTAGGTATATGTTTCATATAATTCAAACATCGCTAATAGTGGAATATTGAAATTTGCATTTGTTTGTCATTGTAATCAATAGGATCATCTTCCTTGCAGGGCTTGCAGATCGCTTTAACATCTAAGCCTGTACTTCTGATTTTCGTTCGAACTTTGTGAACGCACGTTTTGTCTTTATGGCGACAACCGACGCCCAGTGCCTCCGGGTTACCAAGCCGTGGCGTTTGTACCTTTGGAAGCCATATGCATGGTATGGACATTCCACGTAAGGTATCGTCGAGGCCGATCTAAAACCTCTGCCGGTCTATGGGGCCCGGCACCCGGTAATGTATTAGTGCATTACCACACCCGAGCTGACCAGGCTCGTACCCGCGTATCTTTGGGTTTTAACCACAGCCACCACGAAGCTCCCGAAGGGCCTACCCAATTACAAGCATGTGGGGCTTGGAATATATACATACCAGATGGTGTGACTATTAGCCTAAGCTATTAGCACACATACCGGCTGTATTTTTCGTCTGCTTGTCTCCCGTGGTACCAATTTAAAGCCTATGGTAGGCTCCGGAACCAGGGAGTACCACAATCGTGGTAAGTGACGCCTTATACCCTCTGGTCACTGCCATTTTGGGCCCATGCACCCGGGACTGGCACCCTAAATTTTGGTTACAATCCGAATTCCCAAAGCTTTATTTTTCTTAAAACGTTTAATAGAATTTTAAAAAAATTTCAAAAGATTAAAAAGCTTTAGAGTCCGCCGACAATGTTAAACCGTTATCCTACAAGGCTGAAGATTATGTCATTCTCATACAATCGTATAAATGTTCAAACTGTGCGCTCAAAAACAATCCTCCACAAGGAATTGTCATTTGATTCTCACATTATCTATATAAGAAATATAGCACAAGGCACATTGGCATTTATAAAGCATGGGAATAAAAAAGCACTGAACAATACCTTACTTGTCTGGAGTATGACTAACAGCGGGTACATCACTGCTATTGAATTATAAGATGTCCACTTATGAGTCCAGGTTGAATTGAATAACTGCTGAGTCTAGGCTGAATTTTCTGAGGTTGGTAAGCCCTCCATCTTGTGTTAATCGACGTGTATGACGTATGCTGAATACCAGTCTTATCTGAATATTTATTTGTGATATTTAATATCAATACTCCCAATTGAAAAACAAAAGAAAATTTATTTACAAAAATATTGATTCTATTCTGAATGTTTTTATATTTAGACTATTTTTCATTTTTACAGCCCGAAAGTTCGTTTGGGGAAATATCATAAAATTAGAGTCGCCTCGGTGATAGAATCAGAAGCAATAGCAATTAAGGCAACAGCACCATCAAATGCGAATAGCGTCACCGATTATCACCGACAATAATTATTTAATCTACGAGAAACTCCGACAAACACAGATGGCAAGGCACAAGCACATACGCACGCAAGTGAAAATTGATTAATGAGTTCATGTTTCTTCTCCAAACAGCTGCCTTCCTATTTACGTATACTCGCTGTGCTTACTCGATGCCAGAATTTGTAGGAGGTGCAGACATTTGGCATTGCATTCAAAGCTGTTTTGCAATAGCTGCAAATGACTTTACTGCTGTTACTCTGGTTGTTGTTGTTGTTGTCAGTTATTGTTCATTAGTTAATAATTATTGGTCACCCAACGCTTTGAGTCCCTTTCTTTAAAGTCCGGTATACCTCTTTTATTATGTTTCCTCCTCCTTCCAAATTCAGTTCAAACGACTATTAAATTGGTTTTGCCTTCTCTCTCGTGGCTCATTATGATTGTTGTATTGCTGCCTCTTTTTGTTGCTCCATAATTCTCCATCTTGCTAATTTTCTTCTTTTGATTCTAATTTCTTGTTGTTCCTTGCTGCGATAATTCTCGGAATTGTGTTGGTTGTGGTTTTGACAAATATTCATAATGAATTTTTCTTCTTTTCGGTAGGCGACCATTTTAAGCTATGCTTTTTGCCTGATCGTCCGCATCATTAGCAGATAACGCTAATTATCAAAATATTTGCGCCATTGGGTGAGAAAAAGAAAACCGCTTACGCTGCTTAATACGAGTCCAAGGTAAAATTACGCTGGCTGTTGAATTTTTCATTATATTTATATTTATATATGATTTTTATATTCAAAATTTCAATTTCTTTCTTAGCCTATTAAGTTAACTGAGGCTTTTTTTTCTTACTACAAATCTTCAGCCCTATCGATGATCTTTTATTGTTCTTTCGATGCCTTTTTGCAATTCGACCCTTCTATTTATTTTTGTAAATGAGAAATTTTCGGAGTATCACGGTATTGTCTGCATTGACTCCATTTAAATATTTTTGATTTAATTAGAGGTATGCCTTAGATCATTAATTTCCCAAAACGTCTCATAACTCAATAGATATTATTGAGTTCTTATCTAAAACGAATTTGGATACATGAGAATTTATTGCTTTATGGCCACAAATATGTCAACCCACTCACAAAACATGCGTATTTTATATAAAACAGAGGAACAAATTAACTAGGATTAAAATGTTTTTAACAATATAAAAATTAGTTTCAAAATATTTAATTCTTCTACTCTCTGTCAGGTGAGAAAACTTACGACTGCGAAACGACCGTAAAATTCAAAGTGACCGTAAAGAAGAGCGTCTTCATGGATTCTTTCATTCCCGTTGGAAGGCAGGGATATTCCGCCGACCTGCTGTTTAACAACGGACAATTCTGCATGAATTGCAGGACCTTCTGTCCAAAACACGTAGCAAAAGTCAAGAGTCTGTTCTCGTTCTCAGCAAAGAGAACGAAAACAGACACTGAAGATGGCACATCGCCTAAACCGGTTTGTCTACAAACCAAATTTGACTAGGGATGACGGAAAATCGTTCCAAATTTTATCAATAACAATGATCCCTCATAGTAAGATTCAATTGAATGTGCAAATTTTTTTATGAATTTATGGCAATAACTTGCGTGCGGAATTAGTGAATATTTGTGGGGCCTCTATTCCGGAGGCACTATTCTATGAAACCATAAGCCGCCGAACATTAGGGATTTCAACAATTTATTGGGTATTGGTAGGGTAGGGTAGGGATTTGCACCACTTTTTTAATAAATTTTAATTCCCTTTTAGTTCCCTACCTCTCGTACGATTTTTCGTGTCCCACTTACTGGTAATCGGATTTAAAGCAAGATTTTTACTACGAGTGTAGTAAAATGTAGCTTTGGGCGCAAAGGGTTGAGTTTGTCTTCTTCAAGCATATGCCCCTATTTTAAATGTGCATTTATGCAGTATCATATCCGATCACCTGGCTCAAATTAATTAAATTTTTAGTTTGGTTAAATACATTTTTCCGTGTAATTGGCACTAAAGAAGAGAGTTTGAACATAAAACCAAGCGTTTTAGTGAGGTCCAAAAAGAGTAATGCGATGAATTAACCTTGAAACCCACTTTTGTAGATGATACCGTGGGATTGGTTGCTATCATAATACATTGCACTTCATTACATGCTTCCTGCATATTGACCTTCCTGATCTGAGTTCATCCTTCAAGGGAAAATCAATAGAAAGGAATTTCGCAAACCATCCTTGGCATGTCCGAGCTGCTGCTGAGTCCTCTTCAAACGCATCGCAGAAATTTCTCTTTGCTGGAATTCGAATTTGCTAGAATTTTGGTGGAATTCGAATTCTTATTGAAGATCGGAAAAAAGGAACAGAAGATACCCTTCGTCCAATTTCCTTCGTCTAGGCAATGATTTTTCTATTCTAGTTTTTGGTAGCTTCGTGTTTGTTTTTGCCGTTTTCACATTTTGCCAGTTCCACAGAAAACGATTCCAAAAATTTCATAAGCTGATAGGATCCTGAGTGACATAAATAATATTTTTCAACAAAGCTATTAATTCTCTGACATCATTTGGAATTGACTTACGAACAAACACTTATTTTTTCATATCCTCTGGTTGTATATGTTAGATGTTAGTGTGCAGATGTGTGAGTTTATGGATGTGTGTATGTGTCACGTATATATGTATGACTTACAGTTTAGCCGTGTGTCGAAATTTGTCGTCATTTTTGCTTTTATTGTTTGCTTTGCGCCCTGTGGTGCGAACAGTATGAATGAATGAATTAAATCCGTGAAAAACTGGAAAAGAGGAAAAATGTATCATTTGTACATTGTCTTTCGACGATGAGGTGTAATAAATTTATATAAGTCAGATAAATTCCATACGACAAATAAGAGAATAAATCTTGTGAATCGGAAAAAGTGGGCAAACGGAAGGAAAATTGCATGCGATGGGGCGACTGGATTTTACATAGTTTTACATAATTAAAGCGGATCAAAATTTAATACAACAAATTTTTAAAGGTCAAATTTTTTTGACCTTTGCTTTGGAAAATATATTTTTACTACATATTTTTTTGCGCTCGTTTGTATATTAATTCGTCGTCATTACTTTAATATTTTTTATGGATCCCTCTCTAGTACTCGTACTTTATTGCTCACGTGAGAATATGCACGTGATCTTTTTCTTTCTCGCCAAAAAATTTGCTTTTACAATCGACGCCACGCCTACGTATTTATTCGTATTTGCCTTCGTATTTATCGTAACCGGGATTTTCCTTTACGATAAGAAATGATTGCAATTTTTGGATAGACTGTGAAATCGTTTACGTGATACGATTTGTGATACGATTTGAGTTGGAGAAGCATTAACCGAAAGCTTGTGAATTTATACAGTGAAACAGATCGCTACAGTGGGCGTTAGAGTGATAAATAGGGCGAGAGGTAGAGAAATAGAGGGATAGAGTTTTAAAAAAGTCCTTTATTATAAATACTTTTTATAAATTTTTGATTACGAAATACTTCGAAGGACGCAAGAATAACAATAATTCCTTCCCTCCCAACTAGTGCTTTTTTATTTTGTCCGCTTGTTTATGCGTACATTCCTTTTTCTTTCACCCGCCTGTTCTCCCTTCAATTACTTATTCGTTCATAATCTCGTTCAATCATTCATTTGCTCAAATGTATGTCAGCGCATTGTCTAAAGTAGTCGGGCAGTCTATTTGCCGCAAGGTATTGCTCTATAATAAAATAATCATGAATCGTTTTTTCCGTTGTAGAAAAAAACAGCACTAATTTGCAAGACATGTCAGCGAAACATGATTCATTTAATGTATTCACTTTAAAGTGTAGTCGGACGTCCACTTTCGTATCTTTTTGAAATTACTATCCGTCTGATGAATTGCAAACAGAAAGAGTGACCCATTTACTTTCTACCTATGCTATTCTCCCTGCTTCCTTCCTATTTACTTTTTTTATTTAGCACGCTCACATACAGTCATCTTATTTGTTGTGGTTTTTCTTCACTTTAAATTATTTAAAATAAAACATTTCTAAATATAAGGAGCATAAAGGATATTGCACAGCATATAAAAATTGTGTGGACAAATATATTGTAAAAAATTCTGACACACATTCACCAATAATTCTGTCTGCAACACTTTCTTAACGCAGCCATACATATGCCGTCCACAATAAAACCAATTGAAACAGATATTACTGCAGCAGACTAATCATGTCAATGACAATTCTGTAGCATTTGGATTATAATTAAAAACCCGGAGACAGAAGACTATTTGCCTTCTTTCCTGCAGTGCTCTACATTTTCGATTCTTTATATCTCTCCAGAAGCAAAAACAGAATATTAGAAAAACTGTAATGTGAGAAAAATGTTTGTACCCTCGCTTTTCCATTAATCATTATGGGGCGCACCGCAATCTGGGGAGCTGACGACTGGAAATATTTGAGAATGGACGTGTATTGTGATGAATAGAAAATGTAAAGTTGTTTAATATTATGCTCAGCTCCTTTATTAAAGTATACATAAATCACATTGTTATTGTTTTTTTGGGAAATGTATGGTTTTGGGGATAATAATCTATATTTAATAACATCGCTAAAAGGTTATATTTTCGAGGAATAATGGAACTTATTCGTCTAGCTTATATTGAATCCGCACTGTGTAATTATTAATATTTGTTTTTCATTGTCATTATACCATTATAATTACCAAGTAAATGACCTTTTGTTCCCCCAAAAATGTTTGCAATTAATCAAAACCACCCACAAGTACCCGAAGCTCATTAATCATGCTGTTAAAAGTTGCGCTGCCACGGCTAACAAAAAAATCGGTAAGAACATTCAACTGAAAAAATACAAACTCAAAGCAATACCAGGTTTTACTTATGAGTTTTATATGAACTCGAAGTAAGGAGAAGTCATTAAGGACTACTAAGGAGAGGAGGAAGAGTGAGATTTGTAAGAGATTGGAAAATTTGTTTATAAATAAATTCGGCATATTTGGCCTTCTGGCCATGGTTCCGGGTTACCCGTAAACCGTAAAATGATTATATTACCAAATAGGTGTAGTAATGAACGTGAGGCTACAGCACTTGTAGTTGGTTAAGGTTTTCAACAGAAATCTTTAGTAGCATATTTTTTGTCGGATTAATTGAGGTTTATATGGTAGTAGTCAGGAATCTCGGATTCTCTTGATTTCTACTCGGATAGGCGTAAAACTTTGGCCCTCTGACTTCGACTACACAGGTCTGCTTTGAAAGAGGGTATCACAAAAAACGGAAGTGGGCATGAAATCTGCAACAATTCACCATATAATTTATGCCTATAGAGCAAAGTGGCCAATGAAGCTATGTATTTTATTTAAGGCCGGCGTTATTTTCCGACAGCTTAATCGTCGTTATGAAAGTTGGATGTATCGACATACGACATACGACATACAAAAACAACATATTTTTTACCCCAAATTCTAGTCTTATCGTTATAATTCTGGTACACATGAAGGCGCTTCATAAACCAGTTCCCAGACTGTAATCGATTCTCTTTTGGGGAAAAGGAAAGAAAATAATGTTATTAGGTTTTTTACACTTTTAATAAGCTTTTAATGTCTCACTTATATTCTGCAACAAATATTTCAATTGTTCTCTGATGTGTTTTTCCTTAAAGTAAATTTCTCAAAGACAGTTCTAACAATTCCATTCTTAGTGATGTTGAATTTCATGCTTTTGTTTGCGTATTTTTTTCTTAGCTTCGTCCTAAGTTTGGACACTGTGTACCTTGTTGAACACTAATGCTCATGTAAATCTCTAAACTGCATCAGAAATTAATATAATACAAAAACTTTTGCATGTTTTCAGCAAGGCAAAAAATAAAAACAAACTTTTCACCATCGGTTGGCGTCAGAAAACTTTGTGGTATTCTCCGCAAAGTATCGATCACATTGGAGAACTTTTGCTTTTTATATTGCAGAGCAAGCAGGAAATAATGTAAGGTTTTATAGATGTTTGTGGGTGTATAGTCGGGGTGGTGGTATAACCAGTGCTAGTGTTAGTGATGTTAGTAAAAGTGATGTTAGTAAGTACTGGAAGAATTACTACATCTTAACTTCTTAATCATAGATTAAAAATATTTGATTTTTGAAAGGGGTTGAAGAGAACGATGTCGGCAGTGGCAAGAATGTCAAGTTAACATCAATAATAAAATTTCATGTATCGATCCTGCGTCTTACTGTATTCTTCAGTTGGGATCACTAGCTTCGGACAATTCTTAACTTGGTGCTGGAGAAAAAAATTTTTATAAAAATATAACATATGCTTCATAACATAACATATGATCCGCCTTTTGTAACTAATTCCACTGTCTAAGTGAAGTTTTATAAAGTTTTCCTTAATTTTCTTGTCACGCCGAAAACTGAGGTGAATTATTTTGCAGTGAAAACCTGTCCCTATTTTAACCTCAATAGGTACTTTTCTAATTTCATACAAAATTCATACATATTAAATCATACTTTAAATAATACTTTGTTCAAAACATTGGCAAATAGTCAGTACCTAAATTAATAGATTCCTGTAATAGCCACAATGATAAAAATGGTGATGTTGGTATATGATATATATTGACTTGGGGTATCGATTGGCATAATTTCGATAGTTATCTCTGTAGTCATTGTCTAGTACGTCTCTTACTTCATTCATGAACTGAAAATGTTCTTTATAATAAAATATCGTATGCTTTCCATTCAATTTTACCAAACACCGCGATTTCATTGCGCACTATACTTCTCTTCGTTTTTCTCCTCTACCCTTTCCACTATATCACCCATTTTACCTTCTTTCATATGCTTACAATTGAATTGCTTTTTAAATTTAGGAAATACTTTAAATTTTGTTTAGAAAGTGCAATACAACAAATTACGCTTTATGAAGTAGACTACTTTTGGATTCAGTCGAGAAAATGGGAGCAATCATATCTTCGATAAAAACAATGTTCAATGATTTGTGTTTTCTAATATCGTATTAACCAACAACAACTCTAACCGATGAAATGAGAATACCTGGCAAGGTCACAAGCAATCGTGTCATTTATTATAGTAAATAATTATTAAACAACATGTTATTAAAATCTATTTTAGGATCGAAATCAATATAAAACAATTAATCAAAAAACATTTTATGAAACGGAAACCATTGCTGTCAAAAACTTTTTCATGAATATGTTAATGATACCTTACAATCACTGTAACAAAGTAAACACGTGTACGTTGCTCAATTAGAAAGAGAACCATTTCTTCTACACTTCTAGTACTTTCTCCTTTATTGAAATTTTTCTATGATAACATAATAATATCTTATAGCGCAGAGCTTCAGTCCAAATAAATTGCTATCAAATTTATTTATTCCTTTTTCTCTTCTTTCATTCCTTCCTTTACACATCCCTTTCTTTCATTCTATCTTCTTCTTTGCCTTCCGCCCATCCTTTCTTCCTTCTTCCCACTCAAGTTTAGGCCCAAGTATTTCTGTGGTAAATTTTGTTTTCAACGTACTCTTAGACATTCTTTCTCAAGTTAATCCATTTTTTTTCTTTTTGTACAAATTCGGTGTAAATTTACGTTCTCGCATTACGAACATATCCTCAAATTCACAACCATTGCCCTCCTACTTTCTTGGTTCCTTTTTCTCTAAGTAGAGTGCCGGCAGAATTCAATAGATTTGAAACTTATATCTCAGAATATAATTAAAAAACTAATGGACATTGATTGCGAGTATCCATAGCATTATCTCTTATATATCCTTAAATTATTTTTTCTAGGGGTTGTGCTGATTCATCCGATCTTGTAAATGTATGGCGGCAATGTTTTGGATCAACTTCCCAATCAACAACCCATTGACCCATTCATTGTCTCTAGAGGGAAGAACTTTCATATATTAAGTGTTCAGACAGTATTTCAAAAGGAAACAAAAAATGTGAGATAGAAACACCATAGAGCCGCAAAACATCCGGGAAATACCATTGGTTTATCCCCCTTTTCTCTGCTACGCGTTTCTCTATACGGGTGTTTGCTTTGTTTGGGCTGCAGCGAGTTCGAAAGCACGTTTGGTTACTTTATGCCTTCGATATGAGGTGTTTTAAATGAAAAGCGCTGGCTTTAATGAGAAATTCGCGAATGGCTATAAAGAAATGAACGGAAGTAACAGGAGTTCTAAAAAAGAATCGGTTTAACTAATTTGGTCAAGAAAGTTTTGGAATAATATAGTGTTTCTGTAATTATGTGGATTGAATTTAACAGACTTCACTAGTGTATGTGTTGATTTAACTTTTAACCGCAAAAAATCTAAGTAGAGGCAACCAAACCGCATGAAGCCGTAAAGGAAAAATTCATACAATCCAACGCGGTTGAATGTTGTCACGAATGAAAGGAAGCCTGCAACGCACTGGTTCGAAAACCGCAAAAAACGCTACACAATTTCAGTTCGCAAAGGCAGAGAAAGAGAGATAGAAGCGATACAGAAAAGAAGGGATCAATGAGGAAGAATTAGGAGGTGGAAGAGGGAGAACATCTCGGTGTTTTAGCAGCAGAAAGAATTATAGTTGATCTCCTGAATAAAGCAAAAGATTTAAATTATAGAAGTTTCTTTGGAAAATGTATTTTGTCATCTCTTTGACATCAGGAGGTTTAGCAGCACAGATTTTAGTAAAATTAATTAAAGCTTACAGACAGGAAAAATGCTGCAGATGTTATCTCAATAAAGTATTTATGTAAATAATTATCTAAACAAAAGCAAAAGTGATATTAAATAAGTCAGAAAAATGAAAATAAATGAAAATGGAAGTAAAACAAAATTAAACCAAAATAGAAATGTTTTTAAAACAAGGATAAAAATAATTATAACAAAAAATAAAAAATAGATAAAGCGGAATTAAACCAAAAAGTAATTTTAATACAAAAAGAAAGAAAAGAAAAAATTTAACCGAAGGAAGAGTGAATAAAACTCAAAAGTGGAAAAGAAAGTATAAATTAATAAGTGTTCAAAAGACAAACGTAGGAAAAGACGTAAGCATAGTAAGTGAAAAAAGTTGGATAAAGTTAACTAAGGAAAACTAAAGTAATGAAGCAAAACACTAAAACTAAAAGTGAACAAAGAAAAATAAGAAAGTAGTAAATTAAAAAATAGAGTAATAATTTTGAGATAGTTTAATAGTAATATCTTCCACCAATATTTGTTTACAATTAGACTTGTGTGTCAGCAGTTGAGACAGAAACTTTTTGCTAGATTGGATTTCCTGAATTTGAAGAGCATTTAAAATTGTAAGGCACAGACCTAATATCTCTGTCAACGAGCGACGTATAGATACAGATATAGGGTGCTGTTGAAAAGCTATTTTTACTGTTCATTTTTGTTAAAAACCCTTTTGTTTCATTTTCAAGACTTAAGGAGTTATAATAAAATTAATAGAAAATGTTATTTTCGTGAAGATTTTTTCCTTTTTTCGATTAGCACCTCTTTTTTGGCTCTAAAGTATTGTATAATATGTTAGAATTATGTTCCGGGTTTATGCCTCCGAAATTTTTCATACGAACTGTATGTTTGGTTCTGTTGTCATTTTGTGCATTCCTTAAGGATTTTTCTTTAAGGAATTACTTGTTATTTTTTTATCTTAATGTTTCTCTCTTAATGTTCAAAGGAAAAGGTAAAGATTTCCACTAAAAATAATTTTTTAAAATAAATTTTATTTGTGATTAAATTTTAGAAATCTGATAAAAACGTATTATAGACATTAAAAGTGATTCTACATGGACACGCTAACCGTCTACATAGTTCGCTCGATTAGGGTGATGTGATGTCTGCGCGTTTCAACTTCAAACGAAATATATAGCTTTTCGTTTCCCGCTCCTAAAGCTAAAACGATTTTAACAAAATCGGGGTTTTTATGTTAATAAAATTTTCTTTTATTTTTTTATTATTTAAATGTTGGATCTCAGGTTTCTTTGATACTCAATATTCTCTTTCCTTTTATTGATCCCTGAACTGTTTTCTTTATGCCGTATAAGCCTATGCAGTAAAAGCAATATCATCGGCATTGGTGAAGATCCTCGCGGTAGGTCTAGTCAACGGAATATAAAGCAAACATTCACACACACATAAAAACACACACACACAGTTACTTTGAACAGCATACTACAATTTTGGGAGACATTAATAGCTTTTCTTGTGATCTGCTGTTAAATTAATGATTCTTAAATTCTTAAATTAATGATTAATGATTTTTTTATTGATTCGCTTAAAGCCTGTTGCCTTCATTCCTGCTGTCTTAGCGTTATAAATCAATCGACTGGCTTTTGGTCATGCGTGCACTGATACCCATGCTGAAGGTAATTTTTCGCTCCGTCTCTGTGACCTCCTGATTTATTATAAATTTATTAATCGTAATAATAATCGTTATAATATATTATAATAATATATTAATCGTAATAATAATATTCGGCATAATAATAATAAGCATGACGAAGCCATTCCTATAAAGAAGTTCGAATCTGAATTCACTTTTGGCCGATATTTCATTGCTTTATCGAAACATGTGCTTGTATAAATTTATGTGAATGTGCATGTAATTATTTAATACGTGTGCGTGTAATTATTTAATACGTCTGTGTATATTTAAAATAATTAATTAAACCAGCTGGATCATTTTATGCTCAAGCATGTTGAATTTATTAACAAAAATAATATTATGAGTACTCCGTCTTTTAACAAAATCAGGCAGGCAATGTGACCTTGTTGATTTCAAAGGTTTCGAGAAAACTTATGATTTCGAAATCGAATCTATCCAGAACAACCTCGTATTTCTTTTGAAAAATATTCGATGTCTTTTATAAGTATATTTTTTCTACCAACAACATCGTCTTTTCAAGGATTCTCACTCTATTCTTATTCTTATCCCTGTGGACTTCGCTCTTTTAACCTCTCCATCTCATTTTTCTTCATTTTCCTTTCTGGACATAAATTCGTTGTGATTTCAAAATATGCAAACATGAAAATGGTGTACTAAATTTCTATTGCAAAGACTATTGGTTACGATATCTGTACCATTTTATTTTTAAAATTGAAACTTGGCATAAGGTCGTAATAAAGAGTGCCAACCATCGCCTGGAATTTCAACAATACAAATTGAATGTTCGAATGTTTACCTTTGGTCTGGAACTCTTGAGTTGTATTGTCTTATAAATCGATTATTGAAATCACAGGCAAAACCGCGGAAGTACTCGGTGAAATTTTATTCTGAATTTTAATTTCAAATTCATAGAATATTTTTTTAATTTGGCCAACTTGAGTGACGTTTGAGTTCATTATTGCATAGCGATCATCAGATACCTTTGGAAGTCTTACTTTTCTCTAATGGGAGTAATAATATTGTAAAATGTTTGTTAGAGCAATTTTCCGTTGGTAAAAAATTGCAGCTGTCACTCAAAAATGTGAGGTATTCGATTGTACACAATTTGGCAACTGTGAATGTCGCCTCCTACTTGTCGCAATTGCTGCATTTGATAGTTCTTTTCCATCGTGTTTTTCAGAAATTCCTCGTAAATAAAAGTGGAAGTATCTCAACATCAAATGAGCTCATGAAAAGCTGAATGTTTCATCTTTATTCTTCCTTTTCCTCTTGATCTTCTTTTATCTACAATTCTGGTACTGTGGGAGTTGCAAGAATGTGCAATAAAATGTTTCTAGTGTGTGATGAAGAAAGAACTTGGTGTCATAGCTAGAAAGCCAAGGCTCTATAACTTACCCTGTCGTTCTAACGCATTGCGACGTTGCATAAAATCAAAACAACTACTACAAATTTTTTGTTGAAAAGTATTGGGGAAAAACCGTAGGAAATGTTCTCAAAAAATTTGAAGAAACTAGAAAAATGTTATTGTTGACAAAACGAGCTACAAAAGCATGGACAAAATGTGTGCAGCCAGCTTAATTTAAAACTGTTATTTCCTGTGGTGAACGGTCTTGTGTGGCACGGTAAATATGTCGATTTAAATAATCTCAACACAATCTGCTAACATTTTATTCTCTGCTTTTGTTCAACAGCTGTGAAATAAAAAGATCTTCGTTCAAACGACTTCAAATTCAATTCCCATAGAATTACAAAATTTTAACTCTCCTTTTGCAACTTGATAATTTTGTGTGAAAAAGTAAACTCTTCACCCAGTCGTATCAGCAGAAAGCGTTAGCGTCTTTGTGGCTGGGTGAGTGGGTGAGCGAGAGAAAAAGAGAGAGAAGGGTAGAGTAATTACGACAATTACAATGACGAAGAAATATACTTTTCTTAACTATTAAAGAAAAACGCGATGCTTTCTACAACTTACTTTTCCTCATTTCCTCTGTCTTAGCTTCTTCTTCGTTCCTTTGTTCGTCATATTTTTCTTATTCTAGTTTTCTTTGGTTTCATGGAGTGTATATATAATGCACAAGATGGTAATAATTTCAGCAGGTTTTAAAAAGCAGAACAGATAAAAACGCCAACTTGGTCTCGCCGGACCTTATATACCCATAATATAATATTATGGGAATATGAATTTATGTAATATAAATGTAATATAAATTTAAGGTTTTATCCTAATTATCAGTGGGGAGTATACGCCTCTTGTAATATTATATATCCATTTAATTGGTTAATTTAAAGCTACAAACCCATCTGCAGCACAACTTTTTTAGAGAGTCGTTCCCAAAAATTGGATTTATAATATTTGACCGATAATAGTGGTCACAAAATTAAAAATGGGGCTTGGGAACCGTCAGAGCAGGGAGTTTTTGTTCAGCGCTTTATCACTTCAAAATCTTAGCATTTAGCCTACAATGAATTCAATGAGGAAATTTTTTAGTTCGGTTTTTAAAGACAGCGTAGGAAGCGTAATGATGAATTTTCGCTTTACATCATATTCTTTTTTAGAAAATTGTCCAAACAATCATTAATTTATATTTTTTCCAATAAGAACATAACATGGCTTTAGTGAAGTCCATCCTGAGAGGAAGGCATCAAGATAGCGTGCGGGTTCTTGTAGAATCCAAAATATTTAATAGGTTTTAGAATATTAAATAGGAGCATTAAATAGGCCTATTCGAGCAATATCTGAGCAGCGTTAAGATCTTCGTCATCCAGGAGGATTTAATAGTAAATATCGTAGTCTGACTTTATTTGATTACAAATTGAAGAGTGTTGCACCAAAGGTAACTCAGAATGTCAGTAGCAGTTTTCATTAGTTTTTAAGTGATGCTTGTGGTCAACATATCAGCAAAAATGTCAATTTTATTGTTCATGATTCCAACCGTGTCGCTTTATAAGAGACTTTTGGACTTGCATCTAGTTAACAACATGAAATTGTTGTGTGGCTACTGAAAAACCTTTGGTTTTCATCAAATACATCATCACATCTTTAGCTGGTGCTAAATATCTGGATCTCACGGAGACCGTCGTTAAATCGACATCCTGGACTTCCTTCATTATATTTAGTAAGTTTGTAAGTTAGAAAACTGACGCTTTTTCTAACATCCAGACACTGTTTTCTCCACCGAAGATTTCATTCTCTTCATCTTGTTTTATACCTGACACACACACACTTACATTTCACGACAGTAAAACTCCTGGAAAATTGTGCGAATAAAAGATAGAATATTGTAAATATCAAAGAAGCTAGTAAAATGCATGATGTGCCAGTGATATTTGAAGTACATTTTCGCCACCTGAGCATAAATAATTTTGTCCCTTTCAGTTTAATCGACCCTGACATTAAAATCTCTATACCCTTTCTTCCTTATTCCCACAAACGGGCTACTATTTTTAGACATTCTAACAATGGAAAACATCTGGGTGCAAATATTAATTTCAAAATATTGTAATTTCGGAATTACGTTTTTTTTTAGTTTTAGAAGAATAAGCGATTGAGAAGGATGGCAAGGAGATGAGAACAAGGGAGGAAAAGGGAATAAAAACTATTCTATAATTTGAAACCACGGATAGTTTTCATAAAAATTTAAGTTTGGACTCCAAAGGGATGAATAAATGCGCAAAACACTATTAGGGCACATAAAATATAACTATTTGGTTTTAATCAAAAAATATATCTTTTAGAGACTTGGCTTATTTTCGCTAAATGAAATTAGATCAGAATGTAAAACACAATGAAATTAATTTCTTACGATTACAAATTTGTTGAATAAAACGTTGTATTATGTATTACAAACTTTAAGTCTTTACCACAAACCTAAATATATTTGAGATTTTCCTACAGGTTAATTTAGAATCGAAAAAATTCAAGCAGATTTATTCAGGCATTATTCAAACAGAATCAGTTGAATCAGATGAGGGAGGATGTATCCTATGTATTTCTATAACATTCTCTAATTTAATTTGAATTAGCAAAATAGATTAAGTTGGTAAAAGTAAGGGCTTAAATAAATATGAAAAAAACGCCCATGTTGTGATTTGTTGCGCAAACAGCTATGGAGTTAACACAATGTTTAAACAGTTTATTAATTGCACAACTCAATAAATGATGCCGAGCATTTCGCTTTTTGCATTTTATAATAAACGAATGAATTAATGAAATAGCCGTTGAAGTGACGGTAGTGAAAAGAAAAACATGGTTGGAAGGAAGTTGTCGGGCTTGAGGAAAAATTGGATGGGTTAGTTAGGTCAGTTAAGAAAAGAACGGTTCATTCGTTCCTTTTTCTTCCTTGGGCCTGTGATATGACGAGAGAAAATGTGTGAAGTAACTTATGATCAAATAATAATAAAATATGGTTTCATATTATAGTTTAATGGTTTAATATTATTGTTTATTTAAAACGCAATAATGAGCTTATTTTATTTACGTAGTATGATTATTACCTTAGATGATTAAATACACTTCAAAATTAAATATGTTGGCAAACAAATTCATTAATATTTTATCATAAAATCTAGAATTAATTTGTTTATAGGAAGAACGTAATAAGCAAATAAAAGTGCCAAAAATTAACTCAGCAAAAGTAAGAAAAAGAGCGTGCCGATATTGAAATGGAATAAAACAGCGATCTCGCGGATTCAGACGCATAGATCCTGCTGAAATTGGGCGACGGCTTGGGCTATATTGACTTTGAGGGCAACGGTCGATTGCGGCTTATTCGCATAAAACTGCGACTTCAGGAACAACAGAAGAAAAAGTCTATCGGGGTCAAATCACACGATCCCGGTGACTAATTTACGTCACCTCCGTGAGAGATAACCATACACTCAAATCGTTCATGTAGAATGTCCATCGTGGAACCACATGTGCAATTTGGCAAGCAATTTTGCTTGTTCAAAAAGCCATTCATTCAAAAATGCTCCTTGTCGCTAAAGATGATTCTCCATTTGCAACGTTTGCAATAACGAACGCTCATTTTGATAATAAAGTTTTATCATTTGGACGAGCGTATCAATAACGTACCTTGCCACGGTAATTTGGCATTACCAACTGAATTACAGTCACCAGATTTACCCGACGCTGGCTAAACAACGTAACCGCTACAGACTATCAACATCGACCCGCTCTTATTGACAAACCCCTTATAAAACTTGAACGATTTTTTAAAGTATAAGTTAATTTCGGGGGGCGACGTTAATTTTTGCTCAAGTAAAACAGGAAAAATAGGTAAAATTTAATAAAACAGGAAAAACAGGAAAACAGGAAAAAGTGTTGGATTGTCGCCAAAAAGTTGTATTTTCTTACGTCTCTGACAGCAATATGATTCTACCACTTTTAACGAACGAATTGTGATGAAATAACAAGGAAAAAAGAAACTGAAAATGATAACTTGCCGAAACTGATTAGTTTATAAACTAATTGCTTATAAATGTGAAATTTATATTTTTTATAAATTTTGAAATTTAGAAAATTGCCCTACATACTTCACATATCTCACAAGGAAATTACACTAATTTTTGTTAACTACAGTCAAGCCATTTTTAAGTAATTTTACTGTCATTACAGAAAATTTAATTATGTGTTTAAAAAAACTTGTTCTCATATATAATCGGTTGTTATATAGACTTTCAACGTAAAGAACTGCACGTTTCTAACTCAGGATATTATCAAAATATGCATGGAAAAGTTTTTATAGATTTCGGAAACACTAGAAAGTTTTTCCAGTTTTTCCGTTTATTCTCTATTTTCCCATCGCAAAATAAAAAAGCTATTGATGCTTAAAAATAATGGAGCGTAAATTATACGAACCAGTTGAAAACCGTTTTTCTAATTCTCCTTTATTGGCATTTGATTTGTACATTTTTTCCTTGAACTTCTTCAAAACTAATTCGAACTTAAATCTCTTCCACAGCGTTTTGCCGCGGAATCTTTTCCACGGAAATTTCAATTAATATTAATTTTGTGGGTGTTGCTTCTGCCTTAATTGGTGAACGAACGCAGTCTTGGCCTGCAAAATTAGAACAATGTTTGTACATGAAAACACTGAACTTTTCCATTAATTAACCCAATAAATGTTTTGAATACAAAATTAGCATTCAAAAAACAAACGTGTAATAACCAAGCGATGTAGTAATTTTCGAGGAGGTGGGGGGGAGGAAGATGGCATTATAAAGAATAAGTTGAAGTTAAATTTTTAATCTCAATTTTCGTTTATATTCATGTTTTCTAAAACGATAACTATTCATTAAAGTAAATTTTTCACTTTACTGATTAAAAAATTGGCACGAATTAAACGAATCTGATTTAATTGCTGTAATCAATAATTCATTATTCTTCTTTCTGAATTTACAATAATTTCACAAGAATTTAACGATTTAATTCATCATCGATTATTTGAAAATAAATAATTAATTCCATTAAAATATTACTAAAAGCCATTTTCAATCTGTACCTTTTGTGTAATTAACTGAGGCGGGTATATAAAAAATAATGAAAGTAAATAATAAACAAATAAAAAATTGCGTAAGTTATAATAAAAGGAAAACCAAAAAGGGCTACGTGAACAACAAAAATATTTTTGCTATACGTAAATGAGAAATTGTTGTACATTTCAATCGGATATTATTATCAAGGATCGAGATATTAATGTTATTGTTATTTCTGCAGTTGAATATATAGCTGACAATGATACTGCCATTATTGAGACCGCTGGCATAGCTGTTTCATAGCTGTTATTGCTGTGGCCGCAGCTGTTGTGGTTTTTGTTGCTGACGGCGTTGACGCTGTTATTGGGGTGTAGTTGTCATAGTGGTTGCTTTATTATTGTCGTTATTGCGACCACTAGCTGATCTGTTGTTGTTACCGTTGTTGTAGCTGCTTTCGTAGAAAGAAAATTTTGATCTGTTAATTGAAACACTAAAGACAACTATTAACTATACCAATCAAAATATACGCGTTATGAAAAATCTGGAATACATTGAAGAAGTCCCATGACCAGAATCAAGTTATACACGCAATTATTCTGGGAATACCGATGATTTTATTGCTCATTGCGCATAGAAGTAATTGCGGCGCATCTCAATCCTTTGAATGGAGTGACAGATTATATGGAATAGGACACAAAAGGGAAGGTGGACCCATGGATTGATTCTAAAAAGCTCAGAAAGCATGACGACGCTGATTACTATCTTGCAAAGTTGATTATCAGCTACGACTGCTTTAAAGATTATCTGAAAAGATATGACTATGAGAGTGACCCGTACTGTTACCAGTGCGAAACTATCGAATATATGGCCATATTTTCCTTAACTGCTCGCATCACCGTGAATTAAGGAATAACTTGCATGCAGAAGTTGGTAAAACAATATCGCGCAGTAATATTGTGGACATCATGATCGAAGGCAGTGAGAACTGGATGAACATAGTTCGAATAGCTGCATTAGTAATGAAAGAGCAGAGAAGACTGGAATGAAGAAGGAGATCTGAAGAGAGAAATACCGCTTAAGGTCTCCCTACTTGCGATGTAACGTTTAGCACCGGTTCCACGAGACAATCACATCACAATTATTGTTATGACAATCCCTTCAGAATGGATCAGACCAAGTTGCCTACCACCATTTATAACATAATGCATTTAATTATTATATCAAAGGAAATGTGTATGAGGGTACCACGGCGTGGATCTGTGTATTTATCCTTCCTGGGATTCTGATGGTTTTAGCTTTGTTGAGAACAAATTTTGTTCAAAATGCCTCAAGGATTACCTTACAAAGCTGGCAATTGTGAAAACATTATCTCAATAAAGTAAAGCGAAATTATAGCGAACAACTACGACCACGATTAAAATTCAGCAAAAAATGTAAATTATATACTCATTTTTTCCTTATTAGAAGAAATTTGATGTTAATTTTGTTATCTTTCTATTTTCTTACTCACTTTAATAACTAACGAAATATATAAGCAATAAAACATCTCTGCAATTTCATAGCATTTAATGGTGTTCATCATTAATCGCACAAAACTGCGTTTAATGTCAATTAAAATGTTGCAAATGTTGTTAAAAATTGCAATAAAATGTTGCAGATGAACCAGAGGGCTGGAAAGTGAGCTAAACTGACCTTCTTGAGAAAAAGGAACATTTATTAAAAATATAAAAAAATTTATTGAAGATATAAAACAGATTGTATTAAATATGCCCAATTTGGCATTAGCGAATAAAGTCGCAGAAAAAACTCCCATCAGAGTGAATCTGGTTGAAATAATTTAAAAGAAATTTTGAAATTTATTCTAGTTATTGAAAATTATTTAATTTGTATTATATTCGAAATATCAGATCATATAAAAAACCTTCGCGGTCTCTTGATGAAATCCTACGAAACCCGACGAAAAATTCGATGAAGGTACGAAACCGGAAAGGCTGGGGCTTGATTCGATACGGATACGATGTTACGGAAATATATGATGTAAAGTAATCACCTTGCTCTGACCGGTTAGTCCTAAAAAAAGTCGATGACAATTTGCAACTGGTGGAGCAATTTAAGCCTTCTAGAAAAAAAGAAAAAAAGTTTAAAAAAACACAATATCTGCAAAGCAATTTCATTTAATTTGAAAGGATGGGGCACTTTATAAGGCTGAATAAATTTTTTAATGTTAGAAAATTGTTTGAAGTTTTTGAAAATTGTCCAAAAGCATTCCATAACGCTCACACAGTTCAGACGAGAAAAGATTATTAAAAGCTAAATCATGTATAAATATCAGTTTCAAATTTTGGTCATGATAAATTTGTATAAATTATACAATTTTGCCTAAAATAAATTAAAAACGATAAAAAACATTGAATTAAATTAATTTGTTACCAAATCAGGCAGAATTTTAATTAGTAACGCTTTGTGCGAATAACACATGTTCGCTCTTACGAAGCGACAGCAAATTAAAATAATTAATTAGTGAACGCGTGTTGTTTACTAATTAATTTTATTTGTGAATTGCGTTTCTAAAATACTATTAATGATTTAATTTATACAATTTGTTTTATACAATGCAATTCGTTTCATTGCGGGTCGAAGAGAGAGAGGTAAGCATAGAGAAGGGAGAAAAGCGAATGTGTTATCTCCTATGAGGAAATACGCACAAAGATGTTAAAAAATTAAAATATATTGTTTTGATTGGGAAGAAGAAAATATTAAATATTAAACAAGTTTATAAACAATAACAATACAAATAATGTCAACCGTAAGAAGCCACGGCTTCTTGACGGTCACAGCTGTTAGAAATGTCAATGAAAATTGATAACGCAAAGCTTAGCAATTCGGTAATACTGGCAATTCGCGTATTCTTTAGGTTCGAATTATGTACTGTAATTATGCACAATAGTACATCATATTAGAAAGCATCGCGCCACTTAGGTTTCCAATTAACCTTGCGATGTCGTCAGTGGTGGGGTATAACCCTTTCGTATCGTCTATTAAACAGTTGCTTTTATTTAAAAGCAACTCTGATTGTAGAATATCCATTCTCTCTAACCCGGGTCTTTCAATTTGAGAACGAGTCGGAATTACCGCGTCATCAGTTTCACTTTCAGCGGCATGAATTGACTGTGAAGTATTTATCTCGCTTTTAAGTTTAACAGACGTGACCAAAGGACGGTAAAGCAAGGCCAACCATGGGTAATGTCAACGACGCTTAAACGGAGTGATGGATAAGACAAAGGGATGAAGGAATTTTTTGCTTTTAAACTTCAAAGTAAAACCACGACTGTTAGTATGTAGCCATTGCCAACACTACCTCAATCGTTGAACTCATTCCAACTTACCAGTTCCGAACGATTTGTTCAAATATTTAAAGTATGGTAACCGCATGCAAGAAAAGCTTAAAACGATAAGCGCTACAGCTGTTGTTATTATTCTTGCCACTCTTGCCTCGGTCTAAGCTTTCAAAAGTCTTGGTGCTTGTTTGATACTAATCAAGTCCTTTAATTGTTGCCTCCGTCAGATTTGTTGTTGTCAGCTACTTCATTATTTCTGGGAACATCTATTGTACATATAAATCGTTTGAGGAATGGCAAAATTTCAAATGGAAAAGGCTGATGATGCCCAATAGAAAAGGCGGAGAAAGAAGACGAAGAGAACAACAGAAAGGAAAACAAGAAGAGGGAGCAGGAAATGAAGGACACAGCGAAGATGATTACGCTATCACAAGACTGAAAGTAGTCAATTTTTTGAAGGAAACCTGGAGTCATTAGTGAAAGATAATAAGGCCAATAATTTTAGGGAATACAACTTTCTTAAATAATACCTTAATAATAAATGGAAAAACTAAATAACGTTAAATTAAAAATGCTGAGCTTAAATTAAGAACTTTTATAAATAATGCAAACAGACATCATGGCCTATAAATAGACTAAATATAATAACTAAATGGGAACCATCTGGGAACCCAGACGGGATATTTGGAACACATACGATTGAACATTTCACGAGCTTTCAGCGCAATTATTTATTATGAATAAATCACCGAGAAAACCTAGGCATTAAAGTTTTTTAAATAAACATATTCTTTTCAGCTCTAATAAAAAGAAAAATCCATGAATAGGCAACTCCAATATTCACAGAAACAAGAACGAGAACTTATTCTGTCACTTTGAGCCGTCGTCGAGGGTAAAAGAGTAATATTAAAGCTTTTAAAAGCAATCTAAAACAATATTTGCGTTCATTATTTGCTGTAATTCATTGACATGCTTAGAACTGAATTATGTCGATCTGATATGGAAGCATAGCTTGCAAATCCCTTTCTTGCCCGCTGAATTGCCCCGTGGCTGCACCCAAGCTTCGTCGGTTTGGTAGAATCACCGGTTTCCGTATGTTTTTTCCTTGGTTGGTTACAATTCACAATAATTTCCGAATTACTTTTTTCATGTGGTCTTCTCTATTTGCAGATCAAATATTTTGATATCAATGAGAATAATGATGTGCTGCACAGTTGAGAATAATGGGCAGCACATTATGCCTATATCTATATCTGCAATATAGACCGCAGTAGCTTGAGGTTTCTCTTTATGTACTTTCAAATTGCTTGTTTATTCTGCGAAAAAATAAACATTAAAGAGTATAAAGCAAAAAACAAAAAATAAAACGAGCCGTATCAAAAAAACAGTAGTTTTTATTCTTTTGTTCTCAGTTTTTAAATATTTTTCCTCCCCTTCTGATGCCGTATCTCGTTTCAACTATTTTTCTAGTTTTATCCAAAATTTGTTTCCTGAGAACCCAAAACGTGTTTCCTGAGAACCCAATTCTCGAACTCTTCATTGTTTTGATGAAACGCCACAAAATCGACTGCGTCCAATCAAATAACGCTTTTGTTAACACTCAGTGGTTTAGTACATCTGTTTGATAAAAATAATTGTGCTTTCTGCAAAATTTATTTTTATATCCTGCGCCCGAAGGGTTTGGCGTATATTAAGTTTGTTCCTCTGTTTGAGCAATCTCCGGTTTAGCCCTGTCCGTCCGTCCGTCTGTCTGTCTGTCTGTCTGTTGAAATCACGATTACGAGAGAACGAAAAGTGATATGGTCATGAAGTTTTGCACAGATATACTCAGTTCTTATTGATAGGTTGGTATTGAATATGGGTGAAATGAAAGCCGTGCTTACTTTTGATAAATAATATGAATATATGCACATAAGAACCACAGTTTCAACGTTTGCAGAGCGTATTTGAAGACGAAATCTTGTCCTGGAACTGAACCACGAATACTAAATTATTTCGCAAATGTGGGCGTGATCCGCATCTAGTACTATGGATATATCCTGTAGGTGTAGGGTATATAATCTTCGGCCATGCCTAAGATATCACCCTTACTTGTTTCATTTCAATCGAGATAAAAATAAATCGCAATATATTTGAATATTATATTTGAATTTTATAACGAGAAGTTATTTAGTTGCCGTTCCCAAATTGATAAAACCAAAGAATTTTGTTGTTGTTGTCAGTAAATGTTATAATAAAGTATTGTGTTCATCGCGAGTTCATTGAGCGATAATCCAGATACACCAGAATGAGCTCATTGAGCTCGGGTAATGCAAAGTATTGAATTAATCTTATATCGCAGTTTGACATGCACGCCGCAGGATAACTCTAGTCGAGGTAATTGATAGTATTTGCACTTCAATAGACTGAATGAAAGCAATCACTCGTTGAATTTTAATTACAATCTGGCTAATGCCAATCACGGTTCCTCTGCAAATAATTATTTGCAAATAAGCAAATGCAAATAATTCCATAGTTACATTATATCAAAACAAAATTCTAACATTAATTCGAAATAATGAACCATTGAATAAATGCCAGAGCAGTGTTACCGTATTAAAGCCACCCTTCCTCATGTTTCGATAGCTGATAAGCCGCTGCCATAACTTCATTCATTTTCATCGCATAAGTTCCCTAGTTCTACAGTCCCTAGTTCACAGAAATCCGACTGCACGGGAAACTGTTTTCTCAAAATCAATGCTGTAGCAAAAATACCGAAAAGATAATTATGAAAATTATATATATAGTGTAAAATATTCCTGAGAAATTACTAATTTGACGCATTAAATTGTTCACTAGAAGCTAAACAGGCAAGGGAGATGAGCAAGCAAGGTCACGCAATTGTATGCGCGTATAAAAAGCTTATAGCAGGTCTTAATTTATTTTAAAATTTATCATCGCCGCAACAAAGAGACTAAAAAAGAGTAAAGTCTTTTGAAATAGTTTGGACAAATTTGCTAGTAAAGTGAACCTAAGTGGTCTCCATATTACATTGAAATAATATCTGACCTCTAGCATTCCGTATTGCTAATCCAATTTTTTCTCGAAATTCGAAACTTTATCCGAAAAATTCGAAACTTTATCTTAGAAAATTTTCTGTTAATTTGAAAATATATCTTTATGAGTTTTATCGATTTTTAACCACGTCTAAAGCGAAGCTGGCCTAATAGGCAGTGGATCCAAATTTCAATTTGAATCGGGTCTGCTTTCACGAAAATATTTCAACTACACTTTGAAATCTTCGTTAAAACAATTTGGACAAGAAAAATTGATTTTTTCTATGAAATTTCTTCATTTTTTCTATCTGGGTTCTAGGAAATGTAGTAAGAAATAAATCGATATCAAAGATGAAACAATAGAACTGATACCATTTTTAAAATTTTTGAATTATATTTCGTTGGATATATCGTTCTCACGTAGATATGTTGAGAAATTTTTGTTAACTTATGTTGTTGTTTAAAAAGATAGGGAAATTGTTTTTGTTTTTTATGATAAATTTATAAACTTATTTGGTTATCTTATTAATAACCACGATTCGTTCGCCATATTCCTGAAAAAATTCCGTTAGCAAATAAAATAACTTTTTTAATTTAATTTAAACTATAATAATTTTTTGTTTTATTTTGAATTTTATTCGCATACGTTTCTTTTCTCCACTGCATGTGAAAATTGTGGGAAATTTCCTGTTTTGTTTCATAAATAAATTGCGAATGTGTGTATTTGCCAACAGTAAACAAATATTTGCTCATTGCGTTCGAAATTCATGCCCGAATGAAAATTGAACACTCCTGCACGCACACCTTCATATTTACATACACACATTATTACCGACCGAGATATCATCAGCTATAATGCAATTGCAATTAACATGTCAGATTTTAAAGTCAGATTGCTGTGACGTAAAGAAATTGAAGTAATAGTTAAAAGTTAGAAGGAGCCGAACTAAACCCTAGAATATGCGAAACACAACCAAGGGTCTGTGTGTAAAGATGGCGGCAGTCGTGGTTGAGGATAATTTAACCCTTATACACCCTTACTATACAAAGTTACCTAAAAATAATTTTTGTTATATAAAACTTTAATTAATGTTTTAGATGGTTTTACAGCAAAAATAGACGAAGCATTTTTTGATTCTAACTTTAATTTTGCACAGGGAGGTTAAGTATGTTCGAAGGGGTCCTTATGTTCGGGCCCCATTCACTGCAGCTAGTACGTAACATCAACATTACAAACTTCTTCAAAGAAAAATAAACTAATAGAAGAATAAAGACTGAAATTCTTTGTTGTTTTTTCTTTGTTGCACCCGGATCGATTGAATTCTCGAAGTGATAAAAAATCTAGTAGAAGTGAAGACAATATATTTCAATGAAAAATTATGTCACATTAAAGACAATGGCCGACTGACACGATCACGCCAAAAAATTTAAGGTATGATGTAAGATAGGTAAATTTTGATTTGAAAAATATTTGGGAATTAGTAAGAGAGATATTCTAACAATTTCTTCGAACTTCTGAACGAAAATTTTTAGGGATTTCGAATGAACTTTTTTAAAACTTTTGTTCAGTGCGAAATTTATAAAGCTCCATTTCAAAGGGCGTCTTTGTGTTGCCGTTTCATTGGTTGCAGTTACTTTTTCTTCTCTCTCATACTTTTTATGTATTTCTAGACCATTTCCGAGACATAACAATAAGGACTCCTTGAAATAGCAAGTGTTTTTCTATATTCTTGCTACGACGTGCAAGCCAATTTAATTAAGAGGATTTGGGCCCTTCTGCCAACGCAAGCTCTCGCTCTGTGCCAATTTTATTCAAGCTGTTCATACATGCGAGTGCACGCGTGTGTGCGAAAGTTGAATTGAAAGGTGGAATAATTTCTATTGCCGTTGAAAGGTTTTGCATATAAATGAATTTCGAAAAATAGGTGGCGATGTAGAAGGATTACAAAATCAACAGGAATATACATTTATTCCTTTTTTTATTTGCATTTACAAAAGACATTGGGCTAGTTTAAATACGTGGTGTAGAGAGTGGAAAATGTGTTGTCAGCAATAAAAGCACTTCATTCAAGTAGACTAAATGAGTGTGGCTAGCACTACTATTGATGATTCATCAGAATACTTGTATTAAAGTTTTGTGCTCACTTCATTTCTTTACTTGGTCTCGATTTTTTTTGAGAAATTTCAAAAGATGAAATTCGAAAACTATAAAAACCTGAGTTTATTTTTCCATGACGTTAAAAGAGCTTATATGGAGATCCTCAGTACTATCCTATTTGTTGTACTTGTATAATTTGTGAAGTTACCGTGGCAGTGGAATGAAACACGTCTTGATACGTTTAATGTATACACCGGAAGGAAAGAAGTATTTATTGAGTTTAATAACAGGGTTGTAATTGACATTTTATTAACAGGGTTGTAAATATAAGAGAGTACTTATCAGATTAGAATGTCGTTCTTATAATTTACAACACCTTTCCTGAACGACATTTTAATAGAATTTAAATATACTTCTTGTTCGTTGAACAATATTTGTGTTTAAGTTTGAATTTACTTATTTTCCTTGAATAACATCTACATATGAATTTTAATTTACTTCATTTTGATTTTTCTTGAGTATTTTACATTTTATGATTACAATTTTTCATGAATAAGATTTATACTTGAGTTTAAATTTACTTATTATTTATTCAAAAAGTGAGGCCTAATGCCTTACATAGAAAAATATGTTTTGATTTCGTCAAACCTTTTGTGAGGATGTCAGCAAGCATGTTGTTAGTGCATACATATTTTACCTCGATTTTTCCATTTTCTAGCGTTTCTCGGATAAATTTTCCTTTTATATCCACATGCTTAGTGCGAGGAGAATATGCACAGTTTAATGCAACCTGTATAGCGCTTTTATTGTCGCAATATAAAACCATGCTCTCTGGTGCCTCTGGTGATAATTCTTTGATAAAACGTTGTAACCATGTTGCTTCTTGAATTGCAGCAGTCATAGCCATAAATTCTGCTTCGGTTGAAGAAAGAGCGATGGTCCTTTGTCGGCGGGTACTCCAAGAAATAGGAGCTCCTTGGAACATGAATATATACCCGGTTGTTGATCTTCGTTGATCAAGATCGCCACCCCAGTCTGCATCGCAGTAGCCTCTAATATTGCTTTCGTTTCTTTTAAAGACAAGTCCGTAATCCGTTGTGCCTTTCAGGTATCTCATAACTCGTTTTACTGCAGTCCAGTGTGCCTTTCCTGGATTGGTGCTGAAACGACTTAAAAGATTAACTGCAAAGCTTATATCAGGACGACTTATTTGTGAAATGAACAATAGACATCCAATAGCCTGCATATAGGGGACTTTTTCCATTTCCCGCTCTTGTGCTTCATCCGTTGGAGACATCTCGTTGCTCAAACGCTGATTTATGTCAATTGGCGTCGCAACTGGGTTGCAGTCGCTCATGTTAAAGCGTTTTAACATCTCTTCTATATGCTGCGATTGATTGATTTGAATTGATTTATCCTTGTTATTCCTGCTGACACGCATACCAAGAACAGAAGAAACTTCTCCAAGGTCTTTCATTTTAAATTTAGAAGATAATTCTCTTTTGAGTTGATTCAAACTATTAATTGAGTTGTAAAACATAATTACATCATCAACATATATTGCAATGAAAAGTATATTATCGGGCGATTTTCTATAATATACACACTGATCAACTTGACTTCGCTTAAGTCCTAAGTTAAGTAGAACTTCATTGAACTTCTCGTTCCATACTCGGCTAGCCTGCTTAAGTCCATACAGCGATTTTTTTAGTAAACACACTCTGCCAGTTCCGTCATTGAATCCATCCGGTTGTTCCATATAAATTTCATCTTTGAGTTCTGCATTAAGGAATGCCGTGACTGCATCCATTTGATGAATTAATAAATGATATTTGGCTGCTAACGCAAGCAAAAGACGGAGCGAGGTGTATCTCACTACTGGAGCGAAGGTTTCATTGTAGTCTACGCCCTTTTTTTGACTACAACCCTTAATAACAAGTCTTGCTTTTCTACGAATAAACTCACCGTTGGCATCAGTTTTGGTTTTAAATACCCACTTTGATTTGATCGCTTTCTTGTTATGAGGCAGTTCACTTAAACACCAAGTTCCGTTTTCTTGAAGTGAATTCATTTCATCATCTATCGCAGCTTTCCATTCTTCTGCGTTTGAACCGGTAATCGCTGCATGTAGTGTTTCGGGATCACTTGACATATGATCAGTTGCACAAAAATTACTATCTCCTCTTTTATTAGCAAGTCGTTTTGATCGTCGAAGTATAATTTCATTTACGCCTTCGGGCTCATCGGATTCACTGCAACTGTGAAAATCTGGATCAGAATTTTGTGGCTCGTCGTCTGGTTCTGCTTTTGGTGGATCTTTGCCTGGTTCTACAATTGGTTGTTCGTCATCTTGTTGATGGTCTTGTTTACTTGGAATTATGTCTATCTTCTCTTCCTCGTTTGACAATTCCGCAACATTTAAGTTTCCTTCCACGTTCGACAATTCTTTATATTCTTCCCCCTCAGAATTGTGAGAATTCCAATCAATTATGTTTGTCAATTGAACTAATTTTTCGGTTTGGTTTTGTATTGTTTTGGGTTCTTCTATAAAAACCACATGACGACTGATAATAATCTTTTTCGTTAAAGGCTCAAATAGACGATATCCCTTCGATGTATTGCAATATCCAACTAAGATGCACTCAGTAGATTTTGGATCAAGCTTCTTTCGCTTTTCCCGTGGCACATGCACCATTGCTTTGCAGCCAAATATTTTCAAGTGCTTTAAATTAGGTTTGCGATTTAACCAAATTTCTTCAGGACTTTGAAAATTTGGTCCATATGGAACGCGATTTAAAATATATGCAGCAGTATTTGCAGCTTCTGCCCAAAACCTTTGAGGTAAGCCTGAATCTAATAGCATGCATCGCACTCTTTCCACTATGGTCCGATTTAACCTTTCAGCCACGCCGTTCTGCTCTGGTGTGTATGGTGATGTAGTTTGATGTATGATGCCACATTTCGTAAAAAACGCCTTAAATTTTTCATTCACGTATTCTTTACCGTTGTCGGAGCGAAATATTTTGATTTTTCTAGAGCAATGATTTTCTACATAGTTTTTAAATTTGACAAATTCATTGAAAACTTGTGATTTATCTTTGATTGGTACAACGAAAATTTTGTGAGAGTAGTCATCAATAAATGTTACTATAAATCGCGAACCGGAAAAAGATTTTTCTGTGAAAGGTCCCATTACATCTGAATGTATTAGATCTAGTAAATGTTCTGCCCTTGTTCCTTGGTGCTTGAATGATGCGCGCGTTTGTTTGCCTTTTATGCAAACTATACATTTATCTTTTTCGATATTTTTGTTTTTTTTAAATTCAATACCGAGCGATGCACTTTGTATTTTTAATATATTTTCATAACATAAATGTCCTAATCTTCTATGCCATAATTCATAATTATCTTTGGCAAGAAACACTGTATTATTTTTATTTTTATTTTCGATTATTGTTTCACCATTCAATTTATAAAGTTCGTTTTCAATTGTCGCCGTACCAATTAGTTTATTCTTTTTATCGTAAATTTTGCACCTATTGTTTTTGAAGACGACTTTCAAACCATTTTTTGTTAGTTGCCTGACAGACAATAAATTTGTGCACAATTCTGGTACATATTCCACATTTTTTACGACAGCGTCGACTGACGAATTTTTTACTGATAATGACATATTCACATCACCTTTCGACTTCACTGCAATTACTTTGTTATTTGCGATTATAATATTTTTATTGTTCACCGGTATTTCATTAATTATTGCGTTTTGATTTTTCGTCATGTGTGAGGTTGCACCTGAGTCTATGTACCAGTTGTCATTTGGAATGTCATGAGATAGCAAAGAGGCAAATAGAACTCGTTTGTTCTTTTCAGCAAAGTTGCCACCCTTTTTTGTTTTATTAGTACAATTTTTAGCGAAGTGACCGATTTGTTTGCACGTATGACACCGAAATTGTTTTTTTACCGATTTTTGTTTTATGTAAAGAGCACTTTCGGAACAATTGTTATCAAATTTCACGTCTTGCATTAGAAGAGTTTTCACGCCATCAACACTTAATTTGTCTTTCGAATTTTCGACCGCTAATACTAGGGCACGAAATTCATCAGGTAACCCCGCAAGCATCAACGAAGCAGTGAGCTCATCATCTATGTTTAAACCAGCGTTTCTTACCTTGATTGAGGTCATAACTACCGAATTTATATATTCCTGCATATTCGCATGATCTTTAAGATTACATTGGACAAGCTGTTTTAGCAGCTCGACTTTACGGGTGAGGCCAGTGTCTTCGTATGCTGATGATAATGCCTTCCATGCATCTTCAGCGGTTTTAGCAGTAGCAATATGCGAGAAATTGTTGGGCTCTATTAAAAGAGTAATTTCGGCTAAAGCCCGTTCATCAGCCTCTAAGTCCTTTTCGCTAGGTTGTGTCGGTAGCCCATTTTCGACTATTTTCCAACAATTCCTTATTACCAGATACGACTTAGCGTGCCTTTTCCAATCATCGAAGTTTTCTCGACCTTTTAACTTTTCAAAGGAGATGCTTACTGCGTTCGCTGCCATGTTGAAGAAAATTGAATCCACGAATATTTTATATTATACAATTAATCTGCATTCAGAAGAATTATTACAAGCTTTGTTTGTCACGTTAATTCTTCGCAATAAGATTATTTCATGGCTTAAGGCCCATAACCTGTTGTACTTGTATAATTTGTGAAGTTACCGTGGCAGTGGAATGAAACACGTCTTGATACGTTTAATGTATACACCGGAAGGAAAGAAGTATTTATTGAGTTTAATAACAGGGTTGTAATTGACATTTTATTAACAGGGTTGTAAATATAAGAGAGTACTTATCAGATTAGAATGTCGTTCTTATAATTTACAACACTATTCCTTCCTAGTTTACTTGATTTTATCCTTATAAATTCACAGTTTTGCAATTTACAAACAAAAATTAACCAGAGTTTTCTGAATCTTTGGGAAAAGAAAACGTTTAAATATTTGCAAATAATCTCCTAAGCAAAAAGGAGTCCTTTAATGTTAGTTTCTTCACAATTAGTCCAAACCGATTGTAAGGATCATTGTGGTTACATGAATGAATATTAAGTGTTCCCTGCAAATTTGAAAGGGATTTGTTGATTTTATAAAACTAATCTTATAATTTAATAATAAATAGTTTTCATAAGGTAAAATATATTAAATTAATAAAATTATGTAACAGTCATTAAACACCAAAGTAATGCTGGTTGGATGTCAGGCCTTAAACTCACAGGCTTATATAATTACAAGCTCCAAAGTTTATGCTCATTTTTGTCAAACCTATTTTAATTCGACCGAGCATTAAGCCACGCCACGCTACGACTTTCTTGGCAAATACATTAATAGAAACGGTTACCAGACACAGAATAGCTTCCTCTACAGAAATACTATCAGTATCCATAGGAAACGATACCAAAAGCATTAATTCAGTGTTTCACCTGCACACTCTATACGAATATTTATTTTTGCGTGACATTATCAAAAGTTATTGTGCCTTGTTTTACTTCTAATTCTTACTTTAGCACTCGTAATTGTTGGCTGTGGGTTGTTATTTCATAACACCAATCATTCGGTTAAAAAAGCACTATCACCAATATCAATTGAAATAGACTCCACCCCAAGTGACATAGGAGATTTTAGACGTCGGAAAATTACTGGTTAAAAGTGGTTAAACACTTAAACTACTGGTTAACACTTAAATGAATTCTGGTTAAAAGACAGAAAATTTTGCTGAACATTATAAAAAGTCGAAGCTGTAAGGAGGATAATCATCATTATTATTATGATTATTAGAATAGCGATTTCGTGGTGAAGTTTTGCTTACAAAATAGGCTGGTGTGAGGTAACGATCCTTCGAAGGGAAAAACAAATTCACTTCATCTCACACGCTCCAAGTGATGAAATCCATTGTTTTTTTACTTATTTTTTTACTCCTCTCAGGAGTAAAAACTCCTCTCACACGATATAAACTTTTAATCACTACAATTACAAACGTTAAAATATACTCCTGTTAAAAAGTCGCCGAATCTCCAATCTAGTTCAAAAACTTACAAGTGTTCTTTTAATAATCACTTATAAGGTGAATAAGTATGCGAAGGTAATTTCAAAAAGCATTAAATGGAAGCAAATATATTTAAAAAAGGAAACTGAAGAAATTATTAAAAACGAAGACATGTATAAATATATTAAAACCGTTTTCGGTTACACAACAACTTGTGGTACAAAAGTCAACCTTTTGTGCTTCCTATGAAATGAATTAATTTCCTTTTTCAGAAAATTATAAATTGAGGATAAAACATTCAACAAATATTCAGAAAAATGTTCACAACCAAATACAAATTATTTTTATTTGGGAGACTTTGTTTTGCTTTCAATCATTCCTTTGTCGTTATGCATCTCTGTAGTTTGCATTCTTTTAATCATAAAATCTATTTGGTTTTTTTCTGATTGAAGCTTACTGGGATTGTATATTAATTCATATCAGTCTCACTACAATCTTCCCGTCCACCGCCAAGTTTTTTTTAATCTTCCATTGTAAGCATTAGTATCAAAAGATCAACACCCGCAAGAGAAAGGTTAAAAACACACAATTGAGAACTAACAACTTCCTGAAGCGGAAGTGCGAAAATTTCTATCCTGTTCTGCTCACCAAATGTAGCAAAATAAAAGTAATTAAGCTGGTGTGACGACAAAGCAAGCTTCCGTTTGTTGACTCGCTTGTAAAACACACCAAGTTGCCGTGTATATCGATCCTGTGATGTTAATTAACTTCTCCGACAAGGTTGGTTGCTCGATTTATCGGTTGATTGGATTGTTGCTTGCTTTCGAGATTTGCTTTTAAGAACGCAAACTTCAGGAGAGTATTGGAAACTGTAAGGTATTCAAAGCCGTTTGTTCCTCTTCCTGGATTATTAGATTTTATTTTACCTCCGTCTAGGCACCTGAGCTCCGCAGAAACGCTGACCAACCCATAGATAGTAATAAAAAGTAACGTTAACTTAGGGATGGCCGATGTTCTTATATCTAAAACTCGTATTGTTAATTTGTGGCTTAAGTCCCACAACTGGTTGGCGGAATGCACACTTCAGAGTTAATTCCATAGGCTATAAATTTAAAGGTCTAATTTTAGCTTCACGTTTTCTTTACAAACTAAGAAACTGAGAAGTTAAGCACTGAGTACACACTGAGAAACTTGCATCGGCCATAGAAAGCATGCGCGTCTCTGACTTGGCTGCGCCCACTTTCAACAGTAAGCGATCTATAGGGGCAGAGAATTATATAAGCGATTTTTAGAGGACACCGTTCCCACGCAATTGCAACGATAGGCACCAATGGTAAACTCCAATGGTGAATTCCAATGTAAATACCCAGGTTAGGTATTGGTATTATGGTATTGAGCAGGTTAAGGTATTGAGCTATTACAGATAAATTGCTATTAATTGTAGAAAGTAGATGTTGGGCGATCCAATCAGGCCCTTTTTCAATAAATCAAGACAGCAGTCCAGTTACCTCCACAAAAAGGAAAATAGGCAGACGACAGACATACTGGTGGACAGACTGACAAAAAAAAACTGACGGACGGGTACGGCTAAATCAATTCAGGAAGTGATTCAGACTTTTCTATACCCAGTGCGCCCTCCTTTAAATAAATAAAAAGCAAATTGAGGACTAGGAAATGTTACAAGAAGTTTTTAAGAATCCCCATTTACGCCCTATAGTTTCTGTGTTAGGCGAAGCTTTTATGATGAGTGACAACTTTTATGTAGATTTATAATTTTAGTGAAACGTAGTCGTCAATCTAGTTCCATATTTTAAAATTGAATTCAAAGAGTACAATGAGTCTTTAGGAAATTTTTTGTACTACTTCAGAAAATTTTTTTATTCAGATTGTAAATACAGTTTTGAAAGTTTGATGTCTAGGAACGATCTGAGTTTCCAGGCCAAGACATATTTTAGCTACAGGGTCATTCATATAGTCAACCAATTCAGCAGCAAGGTGTGACAAATTTTGTAAGAAAGCATGCATTTTAAAGAGATTGAGGTTTGAAGATTTCCCCAGCGGCATCGAACTGTTGCAATTTTTTAAATATTTTCAGATAATACTGTCAAAAACAATTGGTATTGCAATTCGAGCTTCGTGCTTTTTAAATAGAGCACAAATGGAGCTTGAGCTTCTTAAATGCTCTTTAAACTGCAGCCTAAATTTTGGTATATCCATGAACTATATGGTAATCCTATCGAAATAAATATGAAATAAATCTCTTTAAATATAATTTATTTTACTCTTCATGAAATTTATTTATAGTCACCAAAAGACTTCAGTGATTTTTGTATTTTTCGCACCATATTCGATATCCTCTGCATCATCATCTCATCGTCACCTTAGTTTTTTTTTTGCCTTTCGTAAACTGAATTCAATGAAAGATAAAAAGAAATCAGCACAATTTAATTAAAAGACTGAGTGAGTAAACGTGTTACTTCGCTTTCCTTTAACAGACGATATCATCGACGTCTTGGGCATCATCACCATCATCGTGGAAAATCAACATTGATTGTAGTAACCTATCGGAAATGTGTAGAGAAGAATGATGAATTCTGGAAGCAGCCTGCCTTCGAGCAATTTAATTGAATTTGGCGAAGTCTTGTATTATATAAATTCGGCTAAGAATTACCGGTAAAAGTTGAATTTAAGGTGAGCGTTTTGAACCACAAGAGGAAAATCCGTTATTTTTATACATAATTGACACCAATTTAGTACACAATAATTTCATTTTCGACAAAGAGGGGAAGTAAAATATCGTTGAGAAGATTAATACCATGAACTTACCGTCTCAATTTTCGTGCAAGACCGAGTTTAGGTTTGTGTTAAGGATAATTTCATTAGGGATAATTTTGAATTAATCTTTCAATTTGTGTTTAGCTCAAACCGTGATATAGTTGCGACGAAAAGGCAGTGATAAAAGGAGGAATATCATACGCTCATGCAATACAAAGTATATTAAAGACAAATTGAAGATTTGATTCGTGTGGTCTAGGGAGACCGTTTTAGAAAATAATGATTGAGCATAATAGTTCATTAAAATTAATATAATGAAAATAGCTTTCCCTGAAGACCTTTTATAGAAAGAAAGTTAGACTTAACAAGTAGAAACGTTAATTTCAATCTGCCCGAAGCCTATACACCCTACACACGCAATATATATTTTAAAACTGATTCTATTAACCGGTGGGCGTCTCTTGAATTATTGCATTTCCTTTATCTCAGTTAATTAGATATACTAACCACTCTTTAACACAACTTGTCTCGAAAGACACACACGGTATAAAATAAAAGTTGGGTGTGCCACGTCTAACAACGGTATCTCGTCCGTAAAATGTGAACTTAATAATGGAATGAAAAATTGTGAAGTAAAAGAGAAATTAATTTTGTCCACCCTATAATGAAAAAAAATATTTCTTTCAAACCTTATGTCGATATCTCGATCCGTTCGGCTGTAATACTAATTTCCACAGACAGATTGATGGACGGACGAATCTAAGTCGAGCCAGGAGGTGATTCTAGGCAAGAATATATACACGTTTTTATAACTATCACACCTCTTATAATGCGGTACAAACCGATGGGTTAAGTACACCCTTCTGGCTTAGGGTATGAAAACTGGAAGGAAACGTTTTAAAAGGGTTATATTTATTACTGTTTTAGAGCACTTGATGATCCAGAGTGCTTTGCATTTTATTTACTTCAATTTTTGATTTCGTCCTATATCTCAGAATTCCGTGACCGACATTAAGGCAACTTCACCAATGCCATAAATAGCTTCATTTGATGTAGCTGAAGCTTCATGAAAACCATGGTAAATGTTTGTTGCAATGAATATATGCCTACGACACTCTCCCTCCCCCATTCTTTACAACCTTTTCCAACATTGTGAAAGCGCAATAAAGAAACCTTCGAATTTCTTTTAGCTGCCGGTCACAGATAAATGACAAGGACTCCAATTTTTTATCAATATATTAGATGCAAGTGGACCTTAACGTTGTTGCTGTGGAAGTGATATCTACAGAAACTTTTATAAAGGCCACAAATCGGACACAAGAATCTTTCAATAATGTTAAACGCTGGAATACGAATTATGTTATTATAAAGACAACTCTTTAAATAAGAAGCCGTCAAATTAAACAATTTTGCATGCGTTTTGGAATCATTTTAAAATAAAAGAAGCAAAAGTATAGTGTTCATCGATAATCGATTTAATAAGATTTTAATAATAAAGATCATCAATTTTAAAGGATCCTGAATAATTTTTATTGAAAATCCTATATTGAAAACTTCGATGTTGCTTCGAAAAAACCCGTAAAATTAATTTTATTTTAAGGAATTCAAAAAGTTAAAAAAATTAATTTTATTTTAAGGAATTCAAAACGTTACAACATAAAATTAATCGAAATCTGTTGGAGTTGACAACTACGACAGGACATTACATCAGCCTACGAGAGCTTTGCGCTACGTTAGTTGAAACATTATTTTAAATAGTTTTAGTTTCCTGAACTAAAACGAAACTTTTGCGTTTTATGTGTGTTCACGATGTAGATTTTTGCACTTTTGAACTTTTCTGATTTTTAGTATGAGACCTTACTGGAATTTGTAAAACGATGATGAATCTGCAATGAAGTAGTGGTTTTGAAGCGTTAAATATGAGAAATGTGTTGTTTTTTGAGTTCGACTACTTATGTGATAAATGAAAAGTTTTTACTTGCAGTGTGGCGACAATTTGCTGGCAAGCTGTATAATGATTTTTAAAATATCCCAACACGAGATGGGGAAACTGAGTTTGAATTATCCGAATTTAGGCATCGATTTTGTGCTCGTTTTTATAATATTAAAATATGAAAAATTCTAACCTAAGGAAAGCACTATTTTTTATCAAACGGAAATTTCGCTCCTCACACAAAGTCTTATATTTTTTTTAAACATGCTTTTCTGTGTAAAACTGTGTAAACAAGTTGCTTCTTTTAACGTGTTTTTTTTTGCTTCATTTAAATGAGGAAAAGATAAATGAGAAAGAGGACTAATTGCAAAATAATTTTCATTAAGTATTCTCTATTTCTTGTAAATAATTAATTATTAATGAGGGCGTAACTAAGTTTCTCACATATGGGTATACCGATCCTCCTTGCAGCCGCCTTTATTATATCTCACAGGATATCTCACAGGATTCCTTAAAAAAATTTCGTTAAAGCGACTTCAATTTCTTCTCTTATACTAAACAGTTTTATTAGCGTTTTCAATATTTACGAAGTTTGACGTATAATAATGAGTGTTAATTTGCTTGTTGATTTTATTGCGGTTGTGAAACCCAAAGCTGTAACGTCCCAAAAATTTTGCTGGCTTCATTAAATGCAGCTTAGGATCGTGCACCCCTGAAAATATATCATGGATCCTGAATTTTATATCATTTACTGGATTTGTTTAACACCTCTATATCTTATCAAACATAATCCAATTGAATTTTTTTCAAAAATTTTATTGTGCACATTTGATTTGGATGACACCGATTGCTTATAAAATATAGAAGAACATTATCCTTTCTCACATTTGTATTATCTACTAATTTGTTTTCTATTGCTTAAAAAGTTATACAATGTTTTTGGCACATAATGATTTTTGCTTCTAATTGGGTTTTTATCAACTTTGTACCCTATACCTAATGTGTATATATTATATGTATATTAAGTTAGCGCCTGCCTTTGTAACGCATTAAAGGCGTAGCAGGTATGGAAGAGTATATATATTCCGGCTCAAAATCACATCTTGAGATGACTTAGCCATGAACGTCCTGTGTGCCTGTCTCTCTCTCTCTCTACCTTTTGAAATTGTGGTTGGAGAACGAAGAGATATATTTCCATGAAATTTACCATAAGTATTATAAGTATAAGTATTTACCATAAATTTCCGGCGTTATCGATGACGTCCAAGGAAAAGGAAGTGCTTGCGTATTACAAAAACTTAATAAATTCCTATGAAAATCATTCGGGGAAAAGTTGAAAACTCTATTAAATTATATTCTATTAAATTCTCTATTGAATCTATTAAATTCGTGTAAAGTTTTTGGTGTGTAATTAGGTGTAATTTAGAACGTAAACGTTTTAGTTTGCTTTCTCAAACTCAAGATTCTCAACTTTTATGAATGTGGCCCGTGTCCTCCAGGGGAAAATTTTCGAAACTTTATGTAGTTTATAAGTCCCTGCATTAATTATACGACCCTTCTGCACACTGGACAGATAACGCTAACGCTAACAACCAAAATATTGTGTCCAAAAACGCATTCGGTTCAGCCTTTTTTGACATTATTCGTTTTAAACAAACATATACTCGTTGGATACATGGATATATACGTATATTTTTCCATACACAACACACCTATTTATTTACGTTACGCAGGAGGACGTTGGTGGTGTAATAAATGACATTCTTTTTAAAAAAAATAAGAAATGTTATAAAAAATGCGTACCAGTTTTTAAGTCGTCTGACATTCCACACCTCGAAAAGCTTTTTTACCTTATTAGTAATAGCTTTATATATCATTCATGAATTCGTATAATTTAAATATGTTTTATTTATTTTTATTGTTTGGCTTGTTTTAGATTTATACTCAGATATAAATATTTTTTAGCCCAAATATAAATATAAGATGCGATATTTATTGATTACTTTTCTAATAGTTATCCCACATTTTAAAACAAAAGGGAGGTTTGACAAATGTATGGCAGTCATACAATTTTGTTCTATACGTGACAAATTTTTTTAATTAAAAAGTTCCAAAGGAGAGAAAAAATTTGTATAAAAAATTATTGATCTATAGTTTTTTAGAATTTTCGTTGATTCTTGGTGAGTGTTTTTTAGGAAATAAGCGTTCGATTCTTAAACTTACTTTGCAACAGTATGTGATGGTTTCGACTTTGTAACAGTATGTGATGGTTTCATTTTAAACACAGTTCAAGAGAAATATTTATTAATTTTTTATAATGATTCTTATCGTTTAATCGGATGAGGGATCTTTCACTTCTCAATCAATTTGATAAGGTCGATTGAAATATAACCATTAGGCTTGTAATAGTAAGAACTAATAATAATATTTCGAAGAGCACATATCATTTAGATTTACCTGAAAATTGTAAGACATATAAATTTTTTCATAAAAATTTAAATAAATGTTTTTAAATTAATTGTTGTATCTCCTTTAACTTCCTGCTAATTCGGTTTTATTCAGTTTAACACAAATTATTTAATTATATAATAGAAAAAAATACTAATTTGACTTCATTGGAGCCAATGATTGACATGATTTCAATCAGTATGTGAGTATTATATGCATTCTATCTACGCATTGTGTATCAAAACGTTTTATATATAAATAACTTTTAGTGAATTCACACACTCTGACTTTTTCCATTACGAAAAATGATGGTTAATGGGTACAATGATTAAATATTATAAATTGATTCAATTGCATACCTATAGCGTTTCTGACAATAAGCCTCTAGTAATTTAGTGTGATCGCGAGTATTTACCTTATTATGAAGGCATTATACCTTATTAACCTTAATGCCTTAGGCGTTTTTACCTTATTGAACACCGTTATTGACGTTGACGCTGACGTTTTTGGAAATAAAAAACCGTCCTTAAAAAAACTTTGTATGAGATTGCCTAGCTTTATAATATTGGTTGATTTGAAATTTATGACAATTTAGAGCAGAATCAATTTCACTTGGTTAGTTCCTTTCTGAATATGAATAGATTTAGCATACTTTAATGCGAATAATTTTCCTTTTTTTAGGACAGAATCATTTCATTTGACGATCAAGTATATATCTATTTTTGCTTTGCTTTCAAAGAAGAACGCTTAGAATAAACTGAAATTTTTATCATGACTTACGCATTTCAATTATTCTGGCAGTTTCAATTGCGGAGAAATGGAAAAATGTATCATCCATGTCAATAAAATCCTTTGCATTGCTCCTGAGAATCACGCAATCGTTTCCTTATTGTTGTTGCTGTTGGAGCTGTTATTGTAGTTGTGTTGTTGTTGGTTTCCTTTCCCTCATTTGTTCGTCTTCTGGCTTTGTTATACATATACGCCCGTATGTGTACGTGCGTGTACGTATGTACACGTGTGCGTATTTTCGTGTGAGTGTGTGTGTGCTTGTTTGTATATGTATGGATGTGCGTCTTTGAATGCTGGCTTTTGCAAACGCATTCAAAGGAGAGACAATCATACTGGCACTTACTGGATATTGAAATATTGAAATAGGTTTCGAAAATCGTTATAGCACTCGTTCGATATTCACTTAAAATGACGTTTCAATAAAAATTGAAAGAATTTCTTTCCGTTAATAAATATTGTTTCAATATGTGATATTTTTGAAATGGAAGAAATGGAAGTGTAATGGAAGAGTAAGTTTGTAACCAAATCTTCATTCATTAAATAATGAAGTTTTGAATATTATAGGGCTTGTATAAAAAACTATATGGCGAAAAGGTTGCCGGTGTAGAAAACAATGCAATAGATACTACGACAAATACATAAAAAAGTGATGTTGTTTGCAAATTTCTAATGCGACAGTAAAAACAATTAATTATTTATTTGAAATTTTAGTTATTTCTCAGGATTAATTTAGGAAGCAACGTAGAAAGCGACGTGGCGCAAATGCAATTACAACGGAGGGCTATGAAGAGGAAAGCGAATGCGTAAGAATCAAATTACGGAATAGCTAAAAAGTGAAGGCTCTGTTGACCGACCCAATGCAGGACTCCACTGTTGAGGTTTGTGTAAAGGACTTCAAACAATTCGGTTTATTCATCGATTTAATATTATATGGCTCTTCTCACGGTGATAATTTTATTGCAGGAGACATGAACCCGTATGATTGTTGTATTCATTTACTGAATTGTGCAGTACGGTTATATCTACGATTTATTTCCATTTCTGTTAAAAAAGGCATGGTATTGTTGAGCCATTTTTACAATGAGTAATTATTAAACAATGCAATTAATTGACATTAAAAAAATAACTAACCGCCAACTCAGATAGACTCTTGTGTTAATTTCCTTAAATCTACTAAACCTCAAATATCTGAAGTAAAAGTTTATTAAGACGATTTTTTATTTAACCCATTGGTTAGTGATAAATGTTCTTTGATTTGTATTTATAAATACGGCTGTATACGTTTTTTTGCTTCAATAGAGAAGTCAGTCTGATTCATAGTCTGAATTTTCATCGAAAATCAGGTTTCACCAATTATATATCTATCATTCACATCTTTATCTATCATTCACATATTTATCTATCATTCACAGATTACACCTGTGTTCTTCTATCACAGTATACTCTTAGGTCATCTAATTTCAAATTTTGAACTATTGGTGTTAAATAATTAATACCCTGGCTTGAATCCGCTGTGTGGATTTCTACGTGATTTCTGTTGACGCGATTGAAATTCCATTTTATTGAACTCCATATGTTTTGTGGGCTACTGCTAAAATAGAGGACCAAGGCAGCGGTGAGTGTGCCATCAAAGTAGATTGACAGAATGCGTAACAACTATTTGGTTATTATATTACACATTTAAGCGGAAGCTTTCGAAAAAGAAAGAAATTTTCGTAGATAAAGATTAGAGTCAAAATTGACCTCAATCTATCCAAACCTTCTAGCAGCCATCTTGACATGTCAATCGCTAAGGAACTAAATGATTATCGATACGAAAATGTTACGGATTATTGGATTAGGCTCAAAACCAACATTAAATTTTGCATTTTAAGTTAAATTTCGAAGCTTCTTAATAAAAGTAAATTCGTCGATTATAAAAGTTACTACGCAAAAATTAAATAAAAATCACGGTACGTAAATTAAAATTATTATTATCGTGTTTGCAATCAACATTCTATAAGGAGGACGAATGTGCGTGTAGATAAAATATAAAATTAAATACGGCAACATTCACCATACACAGAAAAAATAACCGAAGGGAGAGGTAAATAACCATAAAACCGACCAATCGAACATTTTTTGAAATATATCCGCATACTATACCAAACTCCTCACCTCATCCCTCCACCAAAACAGGAATAGCAAAAAAATTTTCGATATTTGTTTTAGTCGTTGCTTCTGTTATTACTGCTACTGCCGTTGTTGCTAGCTCCAGTGGAGTACAAAAAGATAGCTGTTTAGCTGCTTAACTCTCGCGTCATGAAAGAAATTAAATATAAAAAATTTGTAAAGAAACTTATTCGTAATGTACAAGCCTAATAGTCGTAGACGTAATAGCGATGATGATGACGCTTATAATGATAGCAATTGCAATAAAAATTATGTTTTAATTTCTGTTTCGGAACACGGCGAAAGTAGGGGCATAAAAGCGGTAGCATATTTAAGGAAAAGTGCATAAGCAAAACTCTTGCAAAAATATGAATGATCACGTAATTGCACGGATCATCAAAATCAAGACATATTAGTTATTAGGACAAAATTAGGCAATTTTGGATTTTAGACAAAAGCTTTTTTATTTTTTCCCAAGTAAATTTTAGATTATTTTAATCTTTTAAATTTTTGTATATGTCATATGCTTTATTTGTCGTGCAAACTTTATCGCCAAACCTCAGCTGAAAATATCATCGCTCTCATTTGATAGCCCTACAGAGGTTGACCCCACGTGACCATGTGGAACACTAACGTCAGACCAACTTCTGTTCTGGCCTCGTGGAACACTTTCACGAAAAAAAGAAACGCTTTCACGGAAACACTTTCACGGAAAAATGCATAAAAAAGTCTGGTAATGTAAGGGTCTCTGCCAATAACTTGTTTAATTATACTTCATTAACATCGGCAACCGTATCAAGCGGCAATCTTAAGTTATCAAGTTTATGACCATTCTTTACACAGAAATATGTCAAGTCCCACACAAAGTAAATGTTTGAACCAAAAGTTTCAGTGATCAAAATTTAAGAATTTTTATTTCCCTTACCAAAACTGTTTTATTGGAATCCCTTCGGCGGCCAAAATCGGTAAAAGATTTAGTGTAAAAGTGTAAGGAAATTGATAGATTATCTGCAGAGATTTGAAAAATTGGAGCGAGACTCCATCGTCCTTCGACATTTGGAGCCCAAATCAATCTCTTTATTTCAAATTATTGAATTAGTGGAAAATTGAAATTTCTTCCGTGAGCAAATTAAATACTTTTTAAACAAATCAGTTCCGATCCTTCTGTTTGGCGCCGGAGTATATCAATTTGCGATTTTAAATATAGAGAAATGCATTAAATTATCCTGTCGTTGCAAAGTACAATAAAAATATTGCATGACCACCAACAACCAAAATTGTTGACACAGAATAAACTTTTGCATGTCAAAACTATTGATAGCATTCCATTGGGTGCCCCGATTGCCAATTTTTCTAACGTAATTTCCCCTTTTCCCCCTTCTCTTTAGAAATTATATCGACTTCAATTCGACGAGGGGATCAGTATTACGCGGGTAATGTAGTGTAATGTAATTTACGTGACAAATGAAATTATTTGCTTAGAAATAAGTTTGGTTCTAAATTATGGACTAAAATGGAGTTTAAAAAAGAAAAATGTATGTGATCCCATAAACCATAAAATAGTTTTATGATTAATGATTAACCTATTTTTATGAATTCGTTCTACGTGCATGTCACGCAGTCGTCAGGACCTAATAAATTTTAGGATTGAATTTTACACCATATGTTTAGGATAGAAAACACCATATGTTTTTATGATTGCAAACGAATTTTATACATTTTGTCAGCCCACAGTTTATTGACAAAAATTCATTGCCAACCAGTAAGCCGCATTTTCCAATTGATTAACACACTCTGCGTTAAAAAAAGGGATAGAAATACTCCTACGTCCTTGGTCACGCGACTATCGCGTAGTAGATAGAGTCCTAGCAGAGAGAGTAAATTAGTTTGTGAAATGTCGTGTCTGATTTCAATTCCAGAAGATTAGAAGCACGAGGCCAAGGGACTACAACAAAAATAAAAAAATTTGCAAACTTTGTCAATGACGCCGACAGAGGCAGCAATGGTATTTTTTCTTTCGCGATTCCGCTAAGAGTCCTTGTTTTTTAGACATATCGCCGAGATCAAAAATGGGGAAGATTTTCTGCACTGTTTCTAGCATTATCACCGTCGCAGCAAAAAAATGTTGTCTTGGTTGAATCAAACGTGACAATAGATTAAACCAGAACACAGCGGTGTTTTTTCGACACACAATGCTATTAAAATAAATGTTTGAGGTTTAATAAATTTAGAGGAGGTTTTGTTGACTTCTGAAGAAAATATGGAACAAAATTTTATTAACCTCTTTATAACCAATTGCTTTCGTTACAGCCCTTATTGCTTTGAAATTATTAAGAGATAATAACTATAATATTAACAAATAAAAGATAACAATAATAACAAATAAATAATAATATTATTATGTTTTGTTTCCAAATCCCACTTAATTCCTTCACAATATTTTTGAATTGACAACGAACATAATACCTAATTAGTTTCTTGCAATAAATTAATTCCTATCGATTAGCTTTATGGTAATTTATTGATTAATTCTACTTAATGTCAATTGGATAATTCTCTTAAATTGCTCTATTGTCGTTTGAGCAAATCAACAAAGTAATTACTTTACAATTTCATTTCTGTTTACGATCCAGTGCGTTTTTTTCATTCCACTGTAATTCTCTGAATTTCATTACGAAGCTCTACGAAGATTTAACTAAAGATAGAATAATTAATCCCCTAACATAACAGCGAACAATAAAGACAAAATACGATAACTTTCGATTCGATTTTGGCTAACAAGTATAGACGCTACTTTAATGCTGAAACCATTTAAGTTTTTCCTGGATTTTCTAATTTTTAAATGACAAATTAATTTGTGGTTATTTTTCACTTTTGATATGATTGTTATTATTTTCTTCTCCTTTATTTACATAATTGTCATTCTCGACTTAATCTTGTAATTATATTAGCAAAGTTTTCCAACCCACGTGCTTTGGAACGGTAAAGTTTTTCCAATAATCCGTAAAACCAGTAAAAATAGTCACGCAGAATGGTAAGGCGGCACCATTGTCGGTGTAGTAAATCCTACAATAAAAAGAAACAACAAAACAGGAAAACAAACTTAAAACAAACAGGAAACTCGCAACTTTTCAAACGACTTGAAAACCTGACGAATCTTTTTTAATAAAATCAAAAGTTATTCTCTTAAATTGCCTGATATTGTTATTTATGTGTAATTTTGTTGGCGTTGTTTTATTTCTGTGGTAGTAGTAGTAGCTGCAGGTTTTAGGGGTTTTATTATTGTTTGTTTATTTGTTTGTTTATTCGCTTGTTTTATTTAGATGGAGTTGGTGGTAATGACTTTGAGAAAATAGGAAAATATATAAAATCGTTTTCGGGCAATTTGTATCAGCCCACCTTCAACAAATATTCAGCTGCAAAGCTTATTCTCATTTATTAATTCAGCAATCACTATTTCTGTATTTTTTTGTTTTCATATTGCCCGAAGAGAAAAGAGTATTCTCGGTTCACGAATATTTGCGTGTAAAATCTATTTATTCTATAGTACCTTAAGTAATTATATAAGATTATCAAAAATATATTTAAATTTGATCCTTATAGGTTTTCTACTTCATCGAACTCATGGAGGTTTTGATAAGGTGTAAGGCTAACTCTAGCTGGGTCATAAGGAAGAAGTTTTGGAGTTTCAAATGGTCAAGAATTTTCAGTTCTTGAATTAATTAAATTTGGTAACGGCATTAACCAACATGTATACTAAAAACCACCATTCTTCGGACGACAGGACCAAAAAATCACAACACGCTAAAATTGTTTCGCAAATTTTCAATAAATTTGCAAAGGTGGATTTTTTGGTTAACGCCTGGAAAATAGAAGTGCCGTGAGCAAAGAGGTATACGATATATAATAATAAATAAAGAATGTGCTATAACAGATTGTATATATAATTTTACATTTAATGGCTTGCTACGATTTCTCTTGCAAATCCTTTTTTCGGCATTAAGTATTTTTATTTTAATCTAAAATTTTTTTCGCGTATCTTTTGTGTGATGTATATAAATATTACGCACAGATCACGTACGCGCATTTTCTTGCGGTTACGCTATTACACATTAATAAAAAAAAGAGAAATAGAAGACATACAGAAAAGCAGACATGGAAACTCCTGTCAGGAAGGGGCGGATAAGATAACTTGGTGCTCACAAAATTTGTTCACTTAAAATTATTTATAGCAGGTATATCGTGTATATGCAAGTTTGTATGCATGTGTGTTCATACGTGATTGTATCTGAAAATTCTTCTACGTGTAGCAGGAAGCGTAACCAAAGGTTTATATGTTGAGAACGTGTTTAGAAACTCAAAACTGAAAAGAATATAATTCTGTGTTTTGCAAAATTTTATCTTTATATAAATCAGATTGGAGCAGTACATCACCGTCGACGCACCCTCATTAGCAAATATTTTCCTGTATATATGCGTATATATCTCTTGACGATTCTCAAGAAATGTTATTATTAATGAAAATCTCTGCTATTTCTTAAGATTTGGCTAATAAATGAGATTTTCAGTAGGCGTCTAGCAATTTTGTATTTTATGATCAATGCATCACTAGCACTTTCGAAGATGCGGTGTCCGTTACATCGTTCGTAAGAGTTCGTAATTATGAAATTTAAGTAAGTGAATGCGCAAAGTGGAAAAATTATTAAAAGCTGTTGACCAAATTTTGAGTCAATGGGTGCAATTTTAGCAACTAAAAACCGCCGTTGCAAAGCTAATTTAGGGTAATGTCAAGGTGACAAGGTGTCAATAAAAAAATTATTAATAATAACTGCAATTTTGTGGCTAAGAGGGCAGTGTTGGGCATTATAAATCCACCAAAAGATCGGGCTTTTTGGAAAGAGTTATGTTGAAGATAAGCTAGTAGACCAGCGCTAACAAAGAAACGGGAAATCTAATATTATGAGGGGAGCGCCTATTGGTTATTAGGATCACACCGACAATTTTGATTATTTTTGCAAAGCGTAAAAGCTTCGGCCAGGCCGAAGTTAGCACTCTTACTTTTTATTCTAACGAAGTAGATCGTAAATTACTCCTGCTTTTGATACTGTTTTATTATTGTTGCCGTTAATGTTGTTGTTGTTGTTGCCATTCTATTACTACTTCCTTAATAAGTCAATTAAATTTCTAATTTCGGATGCGCCTCATTTGTCTAAACTTTTAAAAATCAATAATTTAAAATCCTTCATCCTCTCCGTCTCTTTTGTTCAAATGATATATCTAGAATACAAAATACAATAATAAATATATTAAAAGACGCCACATATTACTTTCTTAAAATTACTGAACTCGCTTAGCGATGAAAATGAACATGAAAATGAAAAGGCATTAGAAATATTATTCAAAATTTGAATATTCTTGCAAATGCACTCGTAAGCATGTCACGAGACGAAAATTACTCCTGTGACTACAAGACAAAGTAGATATAATTTATTAAATAAACTAATGAAATTCGTATCTCCTTAATTGGTATTGATAGGAATGATTCATTTTAATTTAGCAAGGTCAAAGGTACGATTACACCTGCTGACGTTTGAATAAATATCACTAGAATTTGCTATTGTTATTTGTTATTTCCAGATCGAATTCTCTTTGAATTTGTGAATATATTATCATTTAGCTAACAACTTATAATGATTGTGTTTGATAATTTGAAAATATTTGAAAGGTTTAACTTTGATTCATTATGCATATAATAGTGATTGAAAAGTAATTATGGTTAGGGGCTATCTAATTTGATTTATGAACTGATTTCCTACTCAAATAAAATAAAATTATCAATATTACGATCTCCGAACTTTAACAATTACGTCAATTACAAAATCTGTCTAAAATGTATTAAAATTCATTCGATACATTCAAATATGTTTTATGAATGGTTTCGTTTTCAGAATACCTTAATTACGAGAATGCTTAATTTAAGTTAAAAGTTTGTTTGAGAATATTTATGTTTCAAAGACTGTTTTATATCTAGATACAACATATACATGAGTACATTCTTTTATGAATAATTGTACTAAGAATATATTAATTTCTGAACAAACTCATAACACGAATATAAACAGTGTTTTTAAGACTCAAATGATAAAAATAACAAAAGAAATTGAATTTTAGCAAAACAGGAATTTTGAAATGAAGTAAAAATTTGAAAATGATTTCGGGGATCGTAACGGGGACGTAATGGGTCACTTATCATTCTTATAATAAAAATGAAAATCATTAATCATGGTGTGGTAACGATCCTCATCGGCTGTAGCGCAAGCTGCGGCCTCTCTTTTGAAGAAATAAGGTCAAACGATGTCACCAGAATGTAAACTGTCATAGTCATGTCATGGATAGAGAGTCATGGATTCGTCTCGTTTCGTATGCGGCAATTTTACTTATTAACAAACGCGGTAAGGGAAAAATTTGCATAATCGCTAAACACAATTTTGCAATACGAAATCGAGTATAAGTTCCACGAATCGACGACTGATTTTCAAAGTAAATTTGGATAATTTGGGAGCGTTGTTCAAATATTAGTCTCTTCATACCAAGCTCTATCCAAGCTAATAAACAGCTTTTATTATTTTTTTAACAGCTGATGATACGAAATGCTGCTGAGATCCTGTTAGGGACTTCTTCAATTTTTATTTTTTTGGGTCATTAATTGCAATTTATTTTTCTTTTGGTATTTTTCTTTCTCCTTAAACTATGCAACGTAGTTTGGTGGCAATGCCATAGAAATTAGCCATGAAATACAAGTCACATTTAACGTATCCGGCTGGTCTAGATTAGTTTCTCCATTGTAAATAGGCCAAAATTGAACCCACTAAAAATCACTTAATCTTAATTTAATGCGCGTAAGGCAAAACAGTTCAGAGACGACAGGACAGGCAAATGTACAACAAATGCTTGAATGGACTTTTACAGATGAAGAGAAATAGAAAGGGAAAGAAATTCGTTATAGTGCCACATAAAGTTTTGCATGGGAGAGTGTGTGTGTACCTTTGTGCTTAAAACAATCTTTCAACAGCGGGAAACAGAACGCACGACCGTATCTTGTGCGCAAAATTAATGTGCTTCAGAGCCGGTCAAAAGTCATCGTGATCTTCAGAAAATATAACGGAGAGGAAATGCAGCAGGAAGCAAAATGGGTGGAGGGAGAGCTGAAAAAGAAGCAGTAAATGGAAATATTTCATACCAATACCGTCGATAGACTGGATGCTTTCAATTTTTCAGTCAGCGTAACTTTGTATGGTCTATTGCGCTGGAAACAACAGCTGTTGGGTTAGGAGTGGTACAACAACACATTTTTAGCTTTAACCGTCGTGTCAAGATCGCAGGAACCACAAAGTGACAAACCATGACAAGAAACTGGACATATGTCTAAATTACAGTTTTCCGGCTGGCAAGGAACAAGTGACAGGCTGCAACCATTCATTCATGCAGTGGAATTTTCAGAACTTGTCTACGATCTGACTATCTGTCATAACTGTCGGATATACCTCAGAGCAGATAATGCAATGTAACGTCTAATTCGCGTCTGTTTGCTGGCGTGTATACATTTGAGCATATATCTGAAGTAAATATACCCTGCATCATGAGTGATGCATCATTAGCACTCATTCACACACTTATTAACCGTTCAGTGGTGCCATTCAATTACAATTATCAAAATTCAATTGAATTTGGCAAGAATTTATTTATTAAAATCTAATGGTAACATCAATTAATAAGAACATATAAAAATGATCACAAAGCTATTTCGTATCTGCCTTTTACTGCTATTTTATTTGTATAAAGGGGAATTAGCTAAGCATTTATTATTGCTATATTTACACGAGGTAGTTTGTAGGATTAATTCCGTACATTTAGGAAGGTATGAAATCATTAATGAATAATACAAAAGCCTATTTCAATTAAGTACAAATTTATATCACTATGTTAGCATAATACTATTTTGTGAGATTATTTTTTTATGATACTACTTTTACAAATAGGATGTTTTTAAAAGAGCCACTCTTGCATTCATTTAGTTATCCGTAGGTTAAAATTTCCTCTGAAAACGCAAAGCTCGTAAAGTGATGGCCGTGCCGTTAACTATTTTATGACCATGTCATCTGTGATCGCGAATCATGAATCCTCGTGTAGTGTGGAGAACACTGCGCAATATTAAATTTCTTGTATAACTCACGGTAAAGCGATATATTCTTTCGAAATGCTATCGTATTCTACCTGTCTTCAAGATTATCTGTGAAAGATGGAGAGTTAAGTGGTCATCTGTACCATCAGTTTGGATCAGTAATTTGCCAAGTACTTTAAGTAGTACGTGTGTTTGAGTCTATTTATGCCTCCTCGTTATCTCGACCCTCCTCTACGAATATTTCCTACTTATGTTGAGGTTTTACCAGAAAAGGGGTCGAAGCTTTTATATGTTTAGAACTCATCGCGAGAGGTGTATCTGCTCTTGAATTTTAGGCCGCATTTTCTTTATGCTTCTCCCTTCTATCCATACTACTCTTTCAGTTTCATTTCAATTCCCCTCTCTACATTAAATTAAGGTACATAAAATATATTTTCAATTTTTATTAACCATAAAAATGCCAAAGGCTGACATTTTATTAACCATCATTATTTTTAGCATAGATCGTAGAGCGTAGGAGTCGACTGCTCTGAAAAATTGTGATGAACCAAGTCTCTCACATTGCATTAATGTTATTTACCATTTTCCTCTCAGTTTTTTCTACCAGCATGCCTTTCTTCTTCCTTTTCTTTTTCTTTCACTGTCAAGCTTTTCATAAGTTTTACTTTAATTATGAATATATTTATCTATTTTAAATAAACTTTAGCTTGTTTGAGCTTGTTCAATCGAAAACAGCAAAATGTAGCAATAAATTTTTGTTCAAGTTGATACGCCTTCGAATTTTGTTTGATATAGGAATAGAGTCTACTCCAATTTAGGATCATCTTGTAAGTTTCTTGAACGCTTTGTTTTAAAAAATATAAGTGTGGCGTCAGTTTATCAGGATAAAATTATTCTTAAAAATAGTTCTTTCAAGTTTTATTAAATTCTTTGAACTTTGATTTTCAAGGTGCATAAAGTGCAATAATTTTTACAATTCTACGTTGAGATTATTCAATGACACAATTCAATAGATAAAACATATTTTGCCAGTTTTATCGCATAAGTGAATGGTGGGCGTAGACAAACAATTTTGATCCATTGTTCGCTGCAATAATTAACTCATGCGAAACTAAATCTTTTATATCCTACAAATAATAGTTATCTTTTTTCTTGCTCTAATTATTTGAGAACAATTTCGACTTTAGATAGATTTTATGAAGGTTTTTGTGAGTAATTTTGAGGAGAGTTTAAGAGGCGCACTCAACATGAAAAATAATAAGGCTTTATTTAATTGTATTCACTTAGTTGGATTACTTTAGAAGCGTTTTTAATCCACTAACGCCTGGCTGGCGTGGATGAAGTTAATATATAGGGTGGCATTATAAAGAAAGGCACATGAAGGGCACGATGTGTGCTAAATTATTCCAAATAAAGCAAATCCAAGGTAAAGCTAGCTTTTGTAGAAATGATTTTGAATGAAAATTATTGTGTCTGCCTTTTCTGATTCATCATGTGTTGAGTCTTTGATTCTACAGATTACAAAATGTAAATTATTGTATGGCGGGTCAATGAACAATTTCGATATTTGGTAATGATGAGAGAAATTTTGCCTTTTATGAAATCCTTTAAGGCTGTTCCTCCGCGTGTAACGCATTAAATGATGTGTGATAGATATGGACAAATATATATATTCTCGCCCAGAATACTCTCCTGATTTCCTGATCGTATGATTCTACATTATCATAATCGAGTTAAAATTACAAACTATGCCGAATAGAATGGCATTCAGGCTTATTTCTGATACCTTTGTAGAGAGAATTAGACGACAGAGTTTTGTCCCCGAACTCGCCCTCGAATTTTTTGCTGCCAAAACCATAATTAAAAAGGAGACGGCGCATCAGGAGAATGAGAGGAGGTATAAGTATGGATACTTTTTGTTATTGCGAGTTGCATTATATTTCAAATGGCTAAAATCGGCTTAGGGTCGTGCCTAATTTTTCACGAAATAAAATTAGAAATCCACGGAGAGACTCTATTGATTATTAGGTTCATATTATTATTTATGAGAGTAGGGTATACATGCCTCGGCCGTGTCTAAATTATCGTTTTTACATGTTATTTCTTAATCATTTGACATTTCAATTGAAATCCTCAAGTTTCCAAATTTTTTTTCTTATAGCGAATCTTTTGGACTTGAATAATAATTCATAATAATTCAATTTGTTTTAGAAATTTAACGTTTTCTAGTTATTTCGGCTTAAAATGTAGATCAGACCACATCTTTATTTCACAAAAATTCAGAATAATGGAGAAACACTTTGATAGAAAACGATAAATGTAATTTCGAAACACACGAATTTTTAAAATTATGAAAACTAATCAAAGTAGATGAAATTTTTAGTTGTATATTACAACAAAAATAATTAAGAAATTATTGTTATGATTATGTTGAATAATATAGAAAATTTAATTGAATTTAATTAAATGAGATCTCATTTATGAACTGGAAATATAAAGTGTGTTTTGACATTAGCTATTTCAAAATTTTCAATATCACAATCTCTTTTAAAATCTCATTAAAAACTTATAAGATCTCATTACTCTTTCACTTGAACAAATTTGCCCTTCGTCGTAACTCCCAAGTCGATATTATTTAACAAGGATTATTTAAAAAAAAAACAAACATTGTAAAGCATCATTAAAACAGTCTCGCATACGTACGCACATTCACGCCTTCATATCTCAAACGTTAAAACTAAAGAAGTAATTAATAAAATATTAACAACTCGATTAATCGAGGTCCCTTCCCATCATTTCTTGCCTTCCGCATAACGCCAGTCCATAAATGAATTTAAAGCCATTAAAATATTTCTTTTGACATGTGATGGTTAATGAGTTGTAGTGCCTGTGTAATGCTTGCAATTTCCCGCCTTCTTTCCGTTATTTCTTTGAATAAATCTCTTTTACACGCTTCATTTAATTCCAATGAATTTTATGAACTCACGAAACCTCGCTATACGCATAATTTCCTTTTTTTATTTTCCTTTTGCCATTACGTCCTCTTTTTTCCGTGAATGAATTTCTGATTTACACGAATTGGTTTCAGTGCGTTGATATTTTTTGCAAGAATATAATTAATTTTACATAATGCGAGATAACTCACTGAATATTCGAAGAAGGTATTTACCTTTTTTTTCTTTTTAAAAAACCTCATTAAATTTGTTATAGAGAAATTAGTGAGATTCTGCATGTCGTACGATTGACATAATAAGTTGGCATTAGACACCATCGTCGTTTTCGCATGAATGGAATCTCAATGGGATTCTAGCAGAACACGAACCACTTCGTTAGGCCAAGGTTTACTTACAGTATATAGTGGTCCACGGTTAAGCTTCGTTTTAAATGTGTTTACGACATATAAAACTGTACTTCTTTGAGGCCTACTTTAGGGCACAAGCGAGGGTTAGGCTGTAATATTCGTATTCATTCGAAATAATTTGAAAGTATTCAAGCATTATTAGTAGGAAACCAGCCGGCGACCCGCATACTCACACAGACATACGTTTATCTAGCCAAGGCTAATAAAATATCGCAAATCAGTAGCGTATAGTCTTCTTCAAAGCGCCCACCAGCAGTTAGTTCCCCCAATGCCGTAATCGTTCGGGATTTTTTTTGCTCTTGCACAGTATCCTCGTATTCGTTCGTCAAATAGCGGGAATATAATCAAATTGGTGTTGGAAAAAAATACTGCGAAAACCACACTCATCACACATCCACACTTTTCCTTGCAATCATATCGCGTGCGATAACCCCACCTAAAATTAGCCGCTTTAAATTCTTTTCCATTTCCGCCGCTTTAAATTCTTTTAATTTCTTATCCATATCTTCTAAAACAGACTCTCTGATATAAGGAAAATCGTGCCTTATGCATGCGTGGCTTGTGCATGCTGTCTGCTGCCGGCTGCTGTTGATGTCTGTGGTTGGCTTTTTTAACTGTTCCTTTTCCTTCATCCATATTCTGCAGCGCACATCAAAAGTGTCATAAAAATACATGAATATAAAAAAGACTTAAAGTAATTTTTGCATTATTTACGGGAAAATTGTCTCAGTATCTCAAAAAAAGCATAATGTGATCCTATTCAGAATGTGAATAAGGATCCTGTTTAATATTTTCTGAATGTGCTTTGGTGGAATATATAAATATATATCAAATTTTATTTATGTTTATGTCAATATATGAGTATGATATACCAGCGCATGTAAAACAGATATAAACTCAATAATTTCTACTCAATAATTTATACTTTTGGTTTCAGGATATTCCCTTTTATGCAATGGAGAGATAAAAAGCGACAGAGCAAGGAAGGAGGAAATAACAAGTAAGAAACTTAAGCTCGGCCTCGACAAATTTCATGAATCTTACACTTGTAGTATAGATTTATGGCTTAAACTCAATAACCAATGGGCGCCGTCTATTTTTAGGGCTAACATCATGGTCTGTAAATTTTAAAATACATTTTTTGCTTTAAGTATCTTTTAAAAACAGAAGGGCTGAATTATAAATACCCACAAACTTGTACTGCGCCTAAGAAGCGGGCATGTCACTGGCCCAATTAGGCCCACTGTTAACATTACGAGGTCTACAGGGACAGGGAATATATATTAAAGACCTTCCGAATCTTCTGAAAAGTTGCTCTCTTTTTAATAAAAATAGGTGCGTCACTAGGCCGATTTCTCCAATTTTCAATACCTCTAATAACAGAGGATATCGTGCAATATTGCATGACAATGGCTTCATTTACTTTCATGTTATTCGGTGTTTCTTATAATTGTAGTTCTGGTAGGCCTATTTTTTGCAAATGAATTTAATATTCATGGGTGAACTGAGGATAAAGTGTTGTCAGACATTTCCATCTACGAAGGTTGGAAGTAAAATATATTCTATACACATCCGTCTTAGGTATCAGAAGTGGGCGCGGTTTTTTGCGGATGAAAGGGTTTCGGAGGATGAATCTATTTCAAATTTTTTTGTATATTGTTCTAGGCGTTATTTGTTGTTTTGGTACTCCAGGAAAATAAGGTTTTGAGTATTTTAGGCCTGCTCCTCTGATTGTACCGTATTAAGAACCATGACAGCTATAGAATAGTACACATTTTTAAAAAAATAAAAGTACGTTCTTTCATAATTCGATTTAGCCCCGTCTGTCTGGCGTCTGCCTGTCTGTTACAAATATCCTCTATTGTTATAGAGTGTTATAAATGCTATTTGGTAACGAAGATTGACGATATCGTGCGAGAACCAGTACCGCTTCTGACACCTAATATGGATATTTCTACATGTGTAGTTACGTTTTTCGATTGTAGATGAAATTCTATGGTCGAACTCACTCATGAATATCATCATGAATATTCGGTTATTATAAATTGTTTATTATTTCCAATGGTCCATTAACTCTTGAAGATGAAGTTTTACGGCCGCGATGGAAGCGTTTGATACATGTTGTCCACTCGAAAATGGGTGGGGCACATTGACGCCTAGTCTGCGACATGTATGGACTCTTCAGGAAAGAATTATCTTGAAGATGAATTAGTAGATCGAAACTAAGAGGGAGGTGATATTGAAATGGATGCGAACCGCTCACTTATAATTAGGATCAAATTATAAATTTATATTCCGTGTGTAGGGTATATAACTGTTTGTTAAACATAGCATCGACCTGTTTGTTTTCTTATTTGTGTTATTTTAATTTTTGTTATGAGTGCAACATTTTGCAGTTCTTCAGAAATTTAATAAATCATGTTGGAAGGCTATTACGACCGACAGACCGAGTTAACGAAAATTTTTATTAACCAAATATTTTATTTTTACACCATTTCCTTCTACGCATAAAATTGAATGTAAAAATTCTAAAAGGGAAATATTTATATGTTGAATAAATAAATAATACTGAAACGATGATTGATGGGTGGTTTAGTACTCATAACAACTGGGGAAGACCGATGGATTAAATTATGTTTTTAATAAGGCGCTGTTTGTATTAAGGGAGATTTATATAGATTTTTATATATAATTATAGAATTATAATATATTAACTATTTGTTTAATTACGGTTTAGATTAATTAATTAATTAAGACTGATTAAGTAATTAATTAAGATTAATTGATAAATTAATTAAGATTAACTAATTAATTAATTAAGATTGAGACCAATTCATTAGTATTGCGACCATTTTGGTTTTAAGGATAGTTTTTACGCTTTATTTTCCTTTGACTTTAAAATGGTCTATATTAATCCTTGAACATATTGCAGAAATTTGTCATTAAATAAAATTGTAGGAGTATGGGCCGATTTTGAAGCGACTTGGAAGTTTTGAAGCCAAGTCCATTACTCCAAAATTCCGATTGATTGTCGATTACATTATTTCAAAAATAAATAATTCGTACTTTGTTAGAATCTCCATCCATTCCCCGCAATAATAAATTACACACTACAACATATTGCCAATTTTGCATTAAAAAAATCTACGGTTGTAACACAGCATAAACCAATATTATTGTCGTTATTTTTGTTGTTTGTTTATGATTTACACTACTCGATTTCTGCAAGGTACAAGATAATCCTAAAAGCCATGCAAAGCAATTTGTGTCATTTGTTAACAATAATAATATTATTAATTTCGTGAGCTTAAAAAAATTATTTCCGAAATGTATTTATTATTTTACGTTTTTATGCAAATTAATTGAATTATATTTCTCATAACAATTGATTATAAATTGCAGTTTGTTACGATTTCATTTTATATAAAATCTAGATTAAAAAACCCTTAGAAAAAAGCTACAGACATATAGATTATTAATTAATAATTCAATTAAATTTTACGCAATGATTCCTGAAAGCTTTGATTTTTTAAAAATTCAGATTAATGAATTTATTAAAAATAAATGGTGGCAATCGCCGCACATTAATCGATTATTAACAGAATGGTCAATTATTTATAAGTATTGGAAAACAACTCCACCTTTTGGGGCTTTTCCTCCTCTGATAAATTCGTTTATATTTCGATGTGATTTTTAGAAGTAATTTGTAATTATAATTTATAACTTTTATCATAATTTTATGGATAAGTAGTTTACCATTTAGATTATTGTAATTTTTTCAATAAACCTCAATTCAAATGCAATTGTATTTAATCTGACTTTCATTCTTATTATTTGGCCTCTCTAGAGCAAGTACTTTCTATACTCCAGTGGTCCAATCTACTTACACAAATTTGTTCAAATTTACTTGTTATTAAGTTAATTCCGCTTCATTTCATTAATTAGAGAAATTATTTAGACATAAATTTAATTAGGTGCAGACCATTGGAGCATAATACTCGAATGAGTGTCTCGTTGAAGTATTTGGCTCTAGCCTGGCTACGATAACTAGAAGAAATGCAGTATTAAATTGAGACACCTTCGTGCCTTCGAATTCCACGATATGAATAATTTACACTCATGGATTTATACTTTACCTACACCAAAAATTTAATGTTTTAATTTAATTTAAACTTATTTCTGGAGCTGGTGATGGCTGAGGTGGCGGTGTTTGTAGTGATCCACGATCACAACGTGAGTGTGACATGAAGGGAAGGTACTAAAGGATACATTCAAACAGGAATGTGCTCGCAGCAATAACTCAGTTAGCAACTGAGCACCTCGTCGGCGGTATTGACAAAGATCCAGATGAAATAAGAGGAAGGAAGTATTCAATACGAATAGACAGCTCTTTACTAATGAGCATCATGTGAGGTAATTCTAGGAAGCGTATTTGTAGTTAAAATAATTTCTTTTTCCACAAAGAGCTGAAACCCATCCCTGCTGTAAACCCGCCACCATCCGAACAGATTGTTGACAATTTCTACTAACGATTAGCAACTCCTTTAAGGTCTGAAAGAAACGACAATATTTTAGAAGACATGGCAATTTCTTGCAGAATGAGTTCATTGTTTCAAAAGATGCAGACCAAGCCAACTTATATGAAAAAGCGATAAGAGGAAAGGCTGTTGTATTATGATAAAACGTTCGTATTTTTATGCAATGAAGTACTTGGAAATAATATAGAAAGACACAGGATACGTAGGAAGGAGGAATATATCTACCAGTATAATAATATATCTAACGGTATAATAATAACAGTGTCAAATAATTGTATTTTATGTTTACCGATACCTGACAGATTAAATTCTTACAATGTAAGAGAAAGTCATACAATTCTGCTAACATATTTTCATAATAATTCCTTATAAAAACTTCTTTGTTTATCTTTTTTAAAAATTAGCATCAGTTAAATTAGCAATCCCATATGAGATCAATTTAGTGTGATTATAGATATAAAATAAATATTTTTACGCAATATTGACTTATTACGAACCCTATTTCGAAGGTAGATTTTCTCCACGATCAGACTTATTAAATTATGTGTAAGAGCAACATACTATTGACAAGATATTTTCCCATTTAAGGATTGCTCTTGATAATGATTAATTTATGTTTACATTTATTTTGCTAATTTTTATAACCTGACCTATTTCTCTATAACTTAACCTGAATATATTTGTATGACTATGTTTTAATTTTATAAATGCTTGAATAAACTTCTTCTAAATTTACTGACTCTTAGCATTTTCTGCAATATTTTGAAACTTCTTGGACACAAAACCTTTACGGATTTATAAAGAAATAACTTAACACCTAAAAACATAGGATTTGTTGTAATTTTTGCCTTCTTTGCCTTTCTTTCATCAGTCGTGCGATGAAGTAGATCTGCAGCCTAGTGACTGCTGCTACTCCGGGTCCAAATGTAATCAAAGCCATTTATCTGCAGTTACAATTTTTGCTGTTGAAGCAGAAGATGTTTGCGGTCTATGAAATTCCGAAAGTAAAGAAAAGACCTAGAGGAAAAGGGTTATATGGAAATTAATCGATTTGCGTTTGGAGTATTTAAAAGCTGTTGCAATACATCAGCTGTTTTGACCGCACTAATGGCATCAATTAAGTCAATCAAAAGTTAATGGACGGCGATGGACCAAACGGTATCATCCCATGAAGATAATAAAATAAGTAATAAAATGAAATCCCTGGATTAAAAGTGAAGATGGACATCGTTTCGACCGGTCTTTTATTAACATTCTTAAAATAATATCGAAATTGATTGATTGATTGATTGGATGAATGTGGATGGGTATGATATATTGATATTGGAAGATCGAAAACAAATTACTATTATTGTTACCGCTTCCTTGCGTCAATGGTAATCATTGCATAAGGAATTTTGCTTTGCTAGCGCGCAGCAGATATTTTGCCTGCTTAGGCTGATTCTGCATATGATATGCATACATAATCACACATTACGAAGAGGGAAGGGTTGACAAAAGAAATAAAGAAAGGAAGGCAGGAATATAGAAAGGGGAAGAATGACACCTAGCGCTCTAATTGTTCGACAGCTACATTTCTAAGTTCGCAACGAGAACTTAGGCAGTCTACCGGATTTTAAGGACCATTCTAAGGGATTCTGAGAGGAAGGAAAGACAAAGTGTGTTGGGGCAGTGAATTTTTTTCAGAGGGATTTTCTTTAAATTGCGTTTATTTAATGCGAAATCAATCTCACCAAGAAATTCGCACATCATTCATTTTACCCATAATAATCTTAATCAATTATAAGCAAACAATTTTTTAACGTAATTCAAAATTGAATTTAAGTCGTGCTGGACACCACAACACACTACAACACTTTTTCTTCTCCTCTTCCTTCAATTTCCAACAAATGCATTTTGTAAATGCAAATGCATTTTGTATGCCCATTGGCATTTAATCACCATTCCGATGTTGTCTTAGCTGTGAAGTGAAGCCTTTTACCGTTTGTAATGACCGATAACACTGCCGACACCACTTTTTCCACAGGTTACAGGTTTGGTTACAAAATTGAATATGCCGATGCAATTTTTCATTATGTGTGTTTGCTGAAAAATTGATGTCGTTGGTTGGAACGGTGTTAATCTGAATAATTGAGAAATGAATCAAAAGCGTGAATTGTTAATTTATTGGATTAAAAGCAATAAATAAATTTGTTTTGCGGATGCTTTACAGAACAGAAGCACCGAATGCAGCCCAGACCAACTCTTTTAATACTGAATGCTGGTAAGAGATTTTTCAATAGGCATGTATCAATTGTTCGTTTTGGTACGAAGACGAAGTTTGAAAACGTTTCGATAAAGTCGGAGCAAAATTTAACATTTTTACTGCGATGAAACTCCAACACGGCTCAAAAGGGATTAAAAAAATCTACCTCATATCGAAATGGGTAATCGTAAGTTGTAGAAGCTTTTTGAAAGCGCGGCCCCCAGGAAGCAATCGCTGCAAATGCACTTGAGGTGATTATATGAAACACATGGAACATCGGAGTTAAATATTGTGCCTATGATTGCAATAAATTTCTTCCCAATACGGCAGTCATTCTGAATTTCATTGAGAAGTATATCGTTGTGTTCTAATTGAAATATTGAGTTTCCAAGGAAAATTTGTGTCGAGTTGAATGCGCGTCATAAATTATCGAGAGAAAGAGATTGAACAAATTTCCTCGAATTGAAATTAATTCTTGGTTAACAACTTATACTTTGTGTTTTACCGTATTGTGATTATATCACATCCGGATCACGTTCATCATCACGTAAATTTCATATTTATGTTTTTTTGGCTGGGTTTTCTATGTTTCCGCTCTTTTCACCATTGGCTGCCGGCTGTCAAAAACAATGCACGATCCCAACGCAAACGATTTAAAGGATAGAACGAATATTCATTCGCTTGACATGAAAAAGGAATAAAATGCGGAAAGGAAAGTGGAAGAGATAGAAGAGAATCAGAGACAGCGAATGGATGAAAAATATTCGCAAATTAAAAAACGTCAGTTTCATTAATCATTTTAATCAATAACTTCTGATGATAGGAGCGGTCATTCATTCTGCAGTCGACACCTGGTGATGCTTTACGAGATAAAGGCAACACCTTGGTATGCGTCTGACATACCTTGAAAAAATCAGCACGCTGTCTGGATGCTATAGAGACGGTTTAACTTGCAGGCTCGTTGTCATGTTTGTCGTAAATTATGTAAAAAATCAGAACGATTCGATGACCAAACTAATGACGACAGTGGAGAGTACGGTGCCGGCAATTATTAACAATAGGATGGCGATTTGTTTTTTCACAATCCAAATGACAAATGAAGATGTAACAAATGTAATGAAAATATAGGAGAGAGTAAGAGAGTGTGTACGCGACAGAGAAAAAGAGAGTTATAGATTTCGAATTTTGATACCTTCTATATCACAAGATTTTACAAATGTGTTAAATATCATCAGATAAGTTTTTACGCTAGAGATTCTGATTAAAACTGTCTAAGTATTTTCGTCCAAATAACTGAAATAATATCTAGGTAATTACGTAACTACTTGTGGTATCTTCATATCTTCATACGTTCCCCACTGATTTCTATTCAAGCCTACTGTGTGTCATTCAAGACAGCGTGGTTGCAATAGGTACAAAGTGATTCGCATCCGGCATGAGGGTGTAGGTGTCCTCTAATATGATGTGTATAGAATATGCAGGCTTCGTACCTTTTGACTGAATAATGAGGTTGACACCTTCAGCGAGTTGTTTCCTTGATTCATCATCGATGCCAGTCTATGCAGATTTTCGATTGAAAATTGTTCCCCAGGGTTGTTCACATTGAATCTATCTCCTTCAGAAGAAGTTAATGCCAAAATTTGGCGATAACACAAGAAAATAAAAAGTGAATTTGAAAATAGTTATACTAAAAACGAGTATTGGAATCGTCAAACCATAAGTGCAAATCAAAGATGCGTTCGCATGGAAAGTTAAAGAATTTAAAAATTTTGAAAAATTGTACCAGCATCAGGCCCTACCGAGCTCTATATCTCATGTGCCTTTTGTGCTGCCACTATCGTCCTCTACTTTCCAATCGCATAGAATATTTATAAACGTTCACTAAGGGGTCCACTTCGGAGAATCATCACAAATTATTTTCCTAGGACAATGACTATGGTTTTATAATTCTAATGAAAGTAGAGCATTTCTTATGTCTTTTATAGTGTTGTATTGAATCCTTATTGCAAATACCAAGGCATCAAGGCGTTAGCTTCCATCTCGTCATCACCATCTCAATCATCATTACTATTACCCATAGGTAGGTGGGGGAAGAAGTTATTCCAATCAGAATATGATAGTATAGAACGTAACTTCATTACCAACCTTAACTTGACAGATTTAGCTTCTTAGAGAACGGAAGTAGGGACTGAGGATGGCACATCACCATAGCCGGCTTGTCATCAAACGTAATTTGACGAGGGATAACGGTAAATCGTTCCAAAATTTTAAAAAGAGCTTTAGCTGTTGCTCATTCTATTTCTCAATCCCTCACGTCGGATGTCTTTTCAATCATGACCTCGATTTGAAATTGATTTTTACAAATGCCATTCCAAATAATCCCTCCTTTTCATTTTCACTGATCTGTGAAGAGAGGAAGATAGAGATAAAGAGAGTGACCAGCAAAGTAAATGAATAAATTTTTCGTTTTAAATCGACAAGCGTTCATACGCTACGTTTTCTTATATTCCTTAAGCCATAGCGATAACGTCATGTTCGTCGTCACCACCACTACAAAATGGTGTGAGTGAGAGAAAAGTACATAGCCCCATCTACGCCCCTTAAGCGGTTTGTTTGCAAGGCTGCACCTTTTGTTGTTTGGATATATATAAATTGCTTAAATTACTATTGCTGCTGATGTTCAGCCACCGGCTGAAAACCCCAAATCAACCAAAACCCCAATCATTACCCTCAATACGTTTAATTTTCTTGCTCTTCACTTCTTCCGCCACTTTTTTTGATCCTAATCAATGTTATGGCCCAATCATGAACTGCATGGGAAAACATTTTTCATCTTTAAATATTTAATACGGAAGTCTATGGCAGACTTTCAAAAACACCTCTCAACAGATTTTATTACAGACCAGCACCGTCATGCTTTCCCATCATTCATGTATTTTACCTAAAACGGTTGCCCTCTTTTACTACCCTCTCATTGCAGAAAAGATTCGGGGTAGGAAATAATGACTATAAAATGAGATTTTATTCCATACGTCAGGTAAAGATTATGTCTTGTTGGAAACATAAACTCGTGGGGAGCTGCGGGCTTTAGTGACTAAAATATTTTGAAAGGGTTGTAATAGTTATATTTTTAACCCCAAAATCGAAGAAATTGCGATTTAAATTATTTATGGATTTAGCAAATTGAGGCTTTTACTAATACTGATCATACTATAAATCATCATCAGCGTCATAACAAGAGAAAGTATCTCTTGTTAAAGTTTTTTGAAGGGAGACATAGACTAAAAGGAAGGAAAGTTGTAAAGAAAGGTTAATTAACTTATAAAGCTTCACATTTTTAAAACTTTGTATTTTTTAAATTTAACACTAGAAAGACCATTGCCGTCATTTTGACGGTTTTGAGATTTCAAGTCGTTATATCTTTTGTTAGGATATTGCGATTATCTTTTCCTTTCGTGACTTTTATTAATTTCTTATTGTAAACAAAATAAATTACAAAGAGTGTATTTATATTTTTTCTTGTAAGACTGAGAACTCAATAAACCTAGAAAGACAATAATAACACTTGCCGTCAATTTGACGGCAAGTGTTATTATTGGTTGTATACGAATTCAAATGCATCGTCGAATTGAACGAGTTGGGTTTTTGACAAGAATAAGCATGCATCTCAGTGCCTGGAAGCAAATTTCCTAAAGACCGCAATAAAAATTTTAAAAATGTAGGTTTTATTACTCAAACTCGAAAATTGCCATCCTCCATAAGAACAGTAAGGACAGGTAAGAACTGTTACAGTTTCGGTTATGTTTCCAATATTTGGAATAGTTTTTTGCTATTCTAATAATTCCGAGTTTTATGGTACGAAATTTTCCGAAACAATTATTACCTGCTGCTTGAGTAATAATGAGTTCGGTGATAGAAACAAAGAAATCCTTTATAATTGAGTCCTTGAGTGGAGATGCGGCATTTTAAACAAAGAGTTCGTTGTGAACAGAGTGCATTGTGTAAAAAAGTGTAACACCCAAGTTTATATTTCATATAAATATAAATATGAGTCAAAGAACATTTCTTTCGGATGACGAAATAGGTGCTGAACTTCCAAGGCTTCAGAGTATCCAAACCGACCAATCAGAAGTAGATGAAGACGACGCAGATGATATAGACCTCGATTATATGCCGCCTGTTAGTTCTTCGTCTCATCGCCATCAACATCATCACAAAGTCGGATCTCAACTTTTGGTCCAAAGAGGAAGGACTTGCTCATCGAGGAAGACATAATCAAAGAGAAGTACGTTTAGCTACTTCAATCGAAGTCGGAGATGCTCTAATTGGAAATGATGGTACAAAATGGACGTACATTAAAATTTCTCGTAGTTCTTTGGTGCCTCAAAGTGGTCGATGAAGCTGCAGAAACGTTTTGAAAGAAGCAGCGGGGCCAAATGCATATGCTAAGAGGAATATTGAAAATGAAAAAGTTCTATCTGCCTGGCGGTTATATATAAATGAAAAAATTTTACGTCACACAAAGCTTTGTACGGAAACAGAGGCCAGGTTACAAACAAATGATAACAACTGGTCTATTTCGCTGGATGAACTGGATGCTTTCATTGCTCTGCTATATGCTCGGGGAGCTTATAATTTAAGCCAATTGGTTAACAGAATATGTTTAAGTGCTTAAATAATAATTAAAAAATTTAAACTGTTAAATGTTACCTAACAATCTATCATTTAAGTGCAATTTTTTTCTGCTTTGTTCAATAAAAGGAGTTGCCGTCAAAATGACGGCAAATGGTCTTTATAGGTATTGCAAAAACTCGGTCTTTCTAGTGTTAAAGACATAACACATCTTCAGCAGAAGGTATACGGGACGTTTCGGCGATTTCAATAATGCAAAATGTTTCAGGTTTTAAAATGATTTAGTTCCGTAAGGATTTTCTAAAACAATTTTTTTGCTAAAGGGTAGCTAGCTAGCTATATACTAAAAATTCCAGATATAATCGACTAGCCATGCCATAGCCATGTACAAAAACGTTATATCAACTGCGTATTTTTGGGTGTGTGTGAGACAATATACGGGTCTCACTCACACACGAACATGCAGTAGTGAAATATACAACTCGAATTGAGGCGCTATAGCACAAACAATATTTTCTCAATGCCCAAAAGTGTCCTAAGTTATCGCAACGGCTGACTCAAATATTGGGGTTGTAATTTTTATAATAAATTATGTTACTAAATATTTGATTATTTAAGACAGTTTTCATTTTTAATTAATACTTAAAATCAGCCCACTTGTGTTTAATACTACAAAATCCTTTACTTTTGTTCACAACTTGGAAGTGCTGCATCGAAGACTCTTTTCAACGATGAACTAATCTAAAACCACAAATTTGTTATGCGCCTGGTGGGAAAAACCCGTTCAACCAATACAAAGCCGAAAGCCAATACAAGTTATTTTTACTTTTCCTTTTTTTGTAATCCTTTCACACATTTGCTAAATAATGTACACATTGTTCGCTTTCGATGATTTATCATTATATTACGTACCATCTGCGACGGAAGTTAAATTACCCCCACGTTATAAGGACTCAATTAATCAAAGGCGTATGCAACAACAAAAAACCAACAAAAACAACAAAAATACGTAAAAGATTAAAGCGAGTAACATGTGTTTTCTTACGCTCAGCACTCAGCAATTAATCAAGAGAAAATGAGGAAGGAAAGGACCAAAAGGACGAGGAAGAAAAACGAATGAGGAAGAGGAAGAGGAGCGGGATGAGAAAAGAAGAAACAAAAACGACAAAAGCAGCAGCGGATGTGGAAAAACGAGTAACCAAAGGGAAAAAAACGACACAATAATTAACAATAGCAACAAAAACAATAATAATTTACCAGTATTTCAATTCAAGAAATTGAGTCATAAAATTGAACTTGAAATATTTATCCAGATTCGATTAAAAATCAGAAAAGGGTGCAATTTATCCGATAGGATCGCCTTTGTTGCTGATGTTTTCCTTTTAATTTGTTTATCATTACTGCTATTCTTCAAGCTGTTTTGTTGTTTTTTTTCAATTGGTAAAATACTCTTGAATTTGTTATGGTTGTTATTATAGTTGCTGTCGTTGTTGTAATTTTCGTTGTTATTGTTATTGTCATTGCTGTTAAACCACAATTGAATACCACAGAACGCGCATTACTCATGTTCCGAGTTTGATTATTGGCATAAAGCTCCATTCGCCAATTTCAATTGATGAATGGAGCTCCATTCACCATTCATCAATTATTACAACCTACAGCAAAACAACGTCAAATGTTGAATCCACGAGCGAAACATATTTGTTCCATTTAAAAATGCCGAAATATGTAAATTATAAAGTTATGTACAAAATAAGTACAGAGAGAGACAGATAGATAGAGTACAGAGAGAGATTACTCAATCAAAATTGATTCCATGAAAACCATTTTCTGAGTGCACAAAATTTCCTATAGTTTACAAAGTAAAAAGTTTTCTATAAAAAATTGGAAGAATATTTTACAGATTAAGGAATTCAGTTTTAAAATTAATTCATTTTATTATCTGAGAAGATACTATTTCAGTTTGGATTATAATCAAGCACCATTTTAGGGCTTACAAAAAGATTTGTAGATGTTAACAGATATAAAGGAAAAAGAAGAAATGGCAGATGATTGCATTTTATTTCGGGAAATGCTCACGAAATTGTAGTGAGCATTTCTAATTCAAATCCGTTTAAATAAAACGCTTAGTTATTGCATTTGTATTTTTATTAAATTGGGAGAGATACTCAAATGTACGGTCAAATATAATTAAAGTAATTGCCGAGTTAGGGATGAGTTTAAAAATAACCGCGCGCAAATTTCCCATACTGTTCACAAATTTCATTTTGTGATGGATATCTGTGACACTTCAGGTTGGTTTGGATACGATTCAGTAATTGTGATGCTCATGAATATAATTTGTCCACATAAACACAAATTGCGACATATCGAGTATTGCATTAAACGTGAGATTTCCGTGAAGTGGAAGTGGTGTGTTTGGTGCTGGAATCGCATTGGTGCTGGAATCGCATGTGTTTGTGCTGTGACTGCTTAATGCACATCAATGAAATGTTGAAATGATACTAAACTTGTCACGCAGGAACTGCTTTTATTTCGCCAGCAATTTAGGCAGTTTCATTCATTCAGGGGCAAATTAGAACTGAAATGTTTTGTTTTGACATGGCTGACATATTTGGTCAGAAATTGGTCTGAGTGTGGCTGTAAAGAGGAAATGTAATTTATTAATTGAAAACCATTTTATTGAAATTTCAAAATTATGTTAGCATCTTCTCAAACCGTTTTCAATGTCATAGGTGCTGTTTCACTAACAATGATACGACCGACTTGCGTTAGGAAAAAACACCAAGCGCAGTTTATTTGACTGTCAACAATTTTATATTTTATATCTTTCATTTATTTTCTTTCATTTTTTTTCTAAAATTTTGTTTTATTTTTCTGTTTCTTAGTTTTATTTTCTCCATTACTGAGTTTTAAGCTTCGCGTCGTTTGAGCACCACTACCATTTTTCTACCACGTTTAGTTTGATGTTCACCTAACGATTTTTTAAAACCATGCGATTATGTAAATTCAATGCAATAACCGCACTATGTTTGCCATCGATTTCTATTTCCATTTCCGCGGCGGATGTATGTTTTTACTGCCTTCACAGATAAAAGAATGAAGTTCACGAGTAAAATTTTTTGTAGTATTCTGGTTTTGCACACCACTTCGATTTCTTGGATTTGCGTTTTATTTGCTTTGTTTCTTATTTGTAGGATTTTGGTTTTTGTTTTAGTTTTTGCTTTCATCATTTGAACTGATTTGTCTTTTTCAAACTCTATGGTAAACAAGTTCAACCGACTAAAACGGGAGAAGATAAATCTAAGCCTTAAAGCAGAATACCGTCAGTGGCAGTCTTTTAGCTCTTTCTATTGTTTTCCACATGAACGTTTATGCTAACGAGAATAATACTCCCCACTTGAAAGAAGAGGGAGAGGAATGTAGATCATGTGAGAGATGAAGTCAAATTTATCGCAAATATATTTGCTAACAATTTGAAAGGTAATGGGGTTTTGGTGGCGCAGGTTGGTGAGAGTTATTGTTTTTAGACACACCCCATAGTTTCAGGAGTGTCTCAAGCCTTTTATACCATGTTTTGAAAAAATACACCAAACAAAAGTTTCTGAATTATATTTTGCGATTTCTATAATAAAATTGCGGTAGCCCCAAATAATATTTCTGAAATAAATTTCAAATTATATCTGGAATGTAAGTAACGGTTACTAAACTGAATCGGAGATTCATAACTGGACCTAATGAAGCAAATTCAGATATTTCTGAAATATAAATAAAATTTTTCTGAACTAAAGTTGAGTATTTTTATTAACCGGCACTTCAACTAAAACCACATTCGCGGTTGAAGTAACGGATACCTTTTCACCGAAGCTGCTTTATACCGGAGTAAGGTTTCATCGTTTCCGACAGTTCGCAGATACTCCGCGAACTAAGTGATTGCTTTTTTCAGGTGACGTTCTTTCGAAAGAGCACTTCTCCATAAAAATGTGAAGAAAGAAAATAGAGAAAAGGTAAGTATCGTCTTATCCTAATACTTAATCTTTTCTTCTCTACCCTCCACGCGATTCATTTAAATCTCCTCCATCGTTACAATTTTTCCAGTCGAAATGCAGTGAAATAAACATAAAAAAGGAAAAGAAATATTTTGTCTTTACTATATTCTATAATACGCTGAAAAGGGCTTGGTAGAAAAATTTTCCTCTACCTCCGTCTTCGTGCACGGCATGACAATTTAAATCTCAGATCTAGCTTTGAAATAGTTTCACTGTCAAAGAGCTGTTACCACCTCAAAGTGACATTTATAACCTTCATAACTAATGCTAAAGAGCGAAAAGTGACAGAAAATAATACTTTTTGGAGTCATAGCAGCGAACTATTTTAAAAATGGATTTCCTAAGGTCTGTAAATTGAAATAAAAAATGAAATAAAAATTTTGTTACCCCAAATGTTCAAATTATAGAGACCGACTGGAAGAAAGAAGGTAAGGAAACTAAAATAGAATGAATAATTAGAAGTATTTGCAAAGAATTGAGTTTAGTTGATATTGTAAGATATGACCGTGAATATTTCTTCAGATGATGGAAATTAAGTGATTTTGACAATCGTCCAAGAAGAATTAAAATTACAATAAATGACTTACAATTATATGCGAGGATTTAAACTTCGAGCTTCCGTTCCTTTTTACAATTATCGTATTGTTTTCAAGCGATTTCATACTAATTGCAGTATTAATATATTTAAGAACATTATGTGTTAAAGTGTTTCTGAGGCAAAACATGGTTGAGGGTGATCCAACATTCAGCCCTTTCAGAGAACAATCTAAGAAAAAGAACCCAACACTCACTCCTTTCTGTGAAGTGTTCATAAAACAAGGAAGTAAAAAGGAAACCCACCATACTGAATAGCGTATGTGACTCACTTATAAAGAGGATGGTCATTTTGATTAATTTGTTTATTTTTTGCTTTAATTGCGAAATTTGCAAAATGTTGGGGTTTTAAATATTTCTCATTATTGTTATTATTATATTTATTATTATTATTATCATTATTATTATTATTATTATTTTAGATGTTTCGTCCACTCATAAGATTTGATTAAGAAAATTAGCTGAAACAACAACGATAACAATAAGCCGAAGAGAGCCAAAGTTATGTTGATTTACTCAATGGGTTTAACGAAGCAAAAAGAAAAATGGGACAAATACTCAAAAGAAAGGCCAGAAAAGTCGCAATGGCTGACTATTAAAGCCCTCCCACCTTTTGATCTTTGCGAAATAATGAACTCGCAATGAATATACAAACACGTACATAACCCTCCCCTGTAATTCCACCCACTATCTTGACCATGCCCTTAGACCAGGTCAATGGTTTTGTCCGCCTCATAAATAAAATCTTAAGAGCAGCCTTCGCTTAAACTTCTAAGGAGGCGGGAATAATAATAATAATAATAATAATAATAATAATAATAATTATAATAAAAATAATAATAATAGCAATAATAATAATAATAATAATAATAATAATAATAATAATAAAAATAAAAATTAAAATTATAATAAAAATAATAATAATAATAGTAATAATAATAATAATAATAATAATAATAATAATAATAAAAACAGTAGTGGTAGCAGAAACGGCAGGAAGGAAGTACGCCCTAAATAATTTGCATAAAACAAATAAAAGAGTTGTATCATGAATATTTCTGTTTGAATTCATTTTTGGAGAAGAAATTGGAGCTATTGTTGGAGCAGGACCAAAGATATAGCTTTGTAATTATGAAGAGGTAAATCTGGTGCTACGGTTTTGAAATTGTGAAATCTGTAAACGTTGTTTGGGTTGTTTGTGGCTCTATGAACCGATCTTGAATTAATATCAATAGTCGAACGAAAATTCTGACTTTGCCTTAAGTATCTGAAGAGAATATTAATCCAATATAAGTTGAGTCAAGTTTGGAGCTTTTTGATAGGTTTTCAATGAGAATTATTTGAAAGTAAACGGAGTAAATGAAGAAGTGAATATGCCTGAACAATCTTCTTGTTTTCTCGTGGGGTGTTCTATAAAATAGACTTATCGAATAGTATGCTGTTTTTTTATAAAATATTGCTGTCAAAAGGTTTTTAGTGAGAAAACTTAATTTCCAATAAAAACTAATAGATAATGTCTAAGTAAATTCTCATTTAATTTGAAGCCTCCAGGATTGAAAGTTTTTTGGATGATTTAAAAATCAATGGGGAGGAGTGCTGCGCACGGGTGGAATGTCTTACAATACTAGATAGAATTATGTCCGTCTGTACTGTCTGGACATCATTCTTACCTCAACACGTTACTTTTACAGAAAGAAATCTACTAGAAATACAGACACAAGGCATAAAACCAACTTCCATTCAAATTGTGATATGGCAAATATTGAAGCTCTTTAGCTCTAAACCAATAAATCTATCTTGTCTATCAGTGTTGTCTGCTCTTGCACACTCCACACTCTCACACTCTCCACATGTCTCCAATTTCATTTCATGGGCCCCATATGTCAATTATAGTTGCTAACATCACGATATTCCCAAAATTTATAAAGTGCATAAATTCTGTTTTGTTTTCATTTTGTTGTTGACATTTCTAGTGAGTGTTGTCTGTAAAGATAAAAATAAAGGCTTCACAGATCGCTAGCAATGAAGCAATTATAAGTAGCAACTGCCCGGCCAGTGTAACCCAGAACAAAAACTTGTAATGTCACTATTTGCTTCATATTCGTGGCAAGCACAACATACTCGCAGCTTTGCCTCATCCCAACCTCGGTAATCTCTACACAAAAGCAGACTTTCGTTCGGTTGGTAGCAGATTGGCTTGGGGGCCAAAAAACGTTTATAATAACTGTTGGAGCAGCTACACACTTTTTGAATATAACAGACACAACTATCAATTTCTAATAAAATACAGAGAGATAGAGAAGATAGGTCGAGGAAGGGAATAGAAAGAATAAGTAGAGTAAATGGAGAAAAAACAAATGAACCTGAACAATAAAATTACACAAATGTGCGCATCTACAAATACAAATCATCTCATATTCCCACACATCCTCTTATTTACCACGAAGTCAACACCGGCGCTACCACAAATTTTTTGCTATTTGTTTTCATATGACCGACTTAAATAAAAAGAATTAGCTGCAACCTAAGAGGTTCACAAACTAGGTTAAAAAATAAATGATTTGCTTGCGGTAAGAGAGAGAAATGGCATCCTTTTACTTTTCTATCTCACGTCCCACGCCAAAGAAGAATTATTTATGTCCTAACTGTAGAAATTCCGCAATTACCAGAATTAAGGACTGAGGCGAATTATTGTATGTATCTTTCTTTATTGTATGTTCCTTTCTTTCTCTCTTTTTCTTTCTCACTCATTCGATATGTATTTAACTGTGTTTTGTCGAATGTGCATGTGCATTGATATCTATTTATTCCATTATTTTCTTTCCATCATGTTCCTACCGATAATTTAGAGACAAAAGTTCAGCGGATAATTTAATAACAAAGATCTGAAATAAATTGAAAAAATCGTTTTTTAATGATTTTAAAGATTCCGAAAATATCCAAAAAGGGCATCTAAAATAGATTTCTGGTATTTTCGTTAAATTTTTTCTCACGAGACATTTCCAAAGAATTAGAAATTTACCAAGATTTAAACGGTAGAACATAAATTCAAAAAACTCCAAAATTGTGAGAAAATGATAAGAAAGCTAAATTTCATAAATTTTAATTAAAATTTTTTTCTGCTTAGAAAGGCCGGAGTCTTATTGTATTTCCTATATCTAACTGTCTTTTGTTTCCCTTGGCAAGTGCAAAAAATATTTTTTAATATAAAATTGAAACTTTTCATTCTGCGATAAAATTTGCGAGAATGAACAAATAATAAGCATGACGTTATTTAGTTAGTTATTTGTGAATATTGTTACTGCTCTTGTTATTTAATACGAAAGAATGTGACACTATTTGTTAGCTGATAATGGTAAAAATATTATACCAACTTGGGAAATCCTATAACATTATTTTCAAATGTTTGAACAACCGTTTATTAAACAAAAATTACCATCAAAATGTTGATTTAGTTATATATTAAACACCCATTTAAGTGGCTCCGTAAGAATTACCAATAATGACCAGATATAAATCACCGACAATAGCTCTTTCCTAAGTAATTTCCAACATATTTCGACTAATAATTCATGGATTTCTTTCGAGGATTCATTAAAAGGAAAATGATAGGGTAAGTCTCGGGCGGTTCATGATTGATGTCTCGGGCGAGTAAGGTAAATCCTTATAATAATAATAATCATAAAAGGAATTAGGACAGTTTAATTTATCTCTGGTTTTGCCCGTTGTTCTTTGTCAGACACAAAAGGCTGTGACTAATTTTAAAGTACGTGAACGCCAAATTCACTTATATACTCTTTTCACCGAGAAAGAGAGAATATATTCAAATGACTAAACTTCAGCCCCAAACACCCTCACTCCCATTTCCGGACACTTCCGCAACTGGCCAATCACACAATCGCAACAACCTAACCCGTTTAAGATATCTAAGTGTTGATATTATCGCTTACACTCGCACGTTATAGAGCTACAAAAGTTTTTGGGATTGTGGAATCGATTCGGAAAGATGCGATCGTCTTCCCGGATATCATCAGACGTTAGTGTTGAGCCGAGACGTAACCAGCGGCGGATTCAGAAAATGAGGAGAAGATTGATTTAACGATTGATATTTAAGCGGAAATAAGAAACGTTTCGTCGTCGTCGAATACAAAATATGTGCACTCAATGCACATGCTGCACGACGGTAAAGGTTCATGATGGAAAGTTCGCACTACGTATGGAATGGACTATTACAGAATATATTTTTAGTTGGTAGTATTAAGAGAATAGGTTGGCAGCAAAAGCTAACAATAGCAATTCAATAATAATAAGGTATAATTAATACTACAAAGGCTGGAAGCCATCGTTTTGGATCTTTGCTGTAAAGTATTTAAGTACTTAGAGAGTACGTTTAGAGAGTACGCCAGATGTTAGTGCATAACTTTTAATTATGATGTACCTCGTAACTACAAAAGCAGTAATAATCCTCAAGTATAGTGTTCGGTGGAGTGTGAGGAAAGGAAACCGCACGATTTGAAAACCGCATCACTATAAACTCCGTTACATGCTCCAGTGATATCAGCTTTACTAATATCTCAATTTTGACGTTAATTCCCATGAATATTTCTAGAGATATCTTGTATCTTCACACACGCGCAATTTCGGAACTAAGGAGGCCAGCATAACTTATGTGTTAAAGTGGAGAGTCCATTTTACACAATTCCTTTTTTGCACGATATTTATGTATATGTGTTTGTGCCTGTTGATAGTCTCAGCGTTCTTAAAAGGGGCAACAACGAATCTTTTCAAAAGCGTAATATTTTTATACAAAATTGTTCCATATATTTGCAGTCGAAAACAGTCCATGAATAGTAAGCCTATCCATGGATAGGTTTGGGTATGTGTGAGCATGTTTTTGCATGCGTGCGTACTTGCACATCGTTACACTTTTAATTCATCGTGGTCTTGTTAAAGTATAGTACATAAATTAAGGTGGCTGAATATGTGAGTGTATGTGTATATGTATGCGTTTTTTCTTGCGTTGCCTTCACGCGTTTGCAACAACAACGTATCGGTCAAAATGAGACCCAGTGAACAAACGCATGACCTTGTAAAAGTTTTCACCCCACTTCACTTCAATTCGAAAACGTTTAGTGCTCTTTAGAGTTTTAAGTTCTACAACAAGAAACTTTCTCTTGTCGTCGAGCCATTTTGCCAGTTTTCACGAAGTCCTTCACTTCAGCAGCGTGATAAATTTCTGAAAACATTCAAATATGCTTCGTTTCATTTTTGGAAACTAAAATTACTCTTGAGTTAAACAATTATGATAATTTCATAAATAGTACGCAAAAATTCACAAAGGCGTGAAAATATGCTATTAACTGGAACTAATTTATTTAGCTTGAACTTCTCATATCTCTGTTTTCTAATAACTTATCTTTGGTCTCAAATTAAGGCTAAAGCTAAAAAGCACAAAAAAAGAACTTCAACGCATTCAAAGGGTTGTTGGACGCAAAAGTGAAAAATGCGCCACTTTGCGGCGTTAACAGCCATTGCGGTCGACGAGTTAAATTTAGTTTAGTCAACCATGATGTAAATGCTATTATTGATGCAGTGTTTTGATTGTTGTTGCTATTGTTATCGGTCTGATTATTATTGAGACATTTGATGCCATTATTTACAATAATTTCGGAGAGCGAACTTAAAAGAAATCACGAGGAAATACTATTTACGGGATCAATGGTATAGAAAAACTGCACCTTAAAATAGATTGCATCTTGGTGATTACTTATGAATATGATGCTTGTGCACGTGTGCTTGAATGTGATGCGTGTACTTATAAATGTGCTTATAAATCTAATGAAACAGATTGAACTATTAAAAGTGGAAACTTTGTCGCCACTACGCACAAAAAAGAGAATAATCTAATAATATATTTTATGTTTTTAGTTTTGAAATTAAACTTTGTAGTCTAATTACACGGCGCAACAGAAAATGAAAAATTTTACCCTCCAGAAACGAAAGTTCAATTTTCTATATGAAAATTTTCCGCTGATTCCGAAAATGTTGTTAGTTTTCTAGTTGCGGCTTTAGTTTTCGAGATATCAACAAAAAACCGTTTTTTTGGTATTTCGAAAACTTAGATTTATATAATTAACTGTGGCTTCCTAATTTTTCAATTTTTTAATAAAAACCGACCATGGAAATAAAGGTAATTTTCTAACAAAAATTTTAAGACTACGTTTGTTAAAATCAGCTAAGGAATACCAATTCTATCGCAAAAAGAAATCAGAAAAAAATTAATTTTTTTCGATTTTTTGAAAAAATATTGAAATCATCAATCCAAATAAGTTATAAAACGTATCCCTCCAAAAATGAAAACTCAAGTTTCTAAAGTGAAATTTTATGCGGTTTTCAAAAATGCTATTAGCTTTTTCCTATATCATCTCATTTTTGAGCTATCGCCATTTATCCAAAAAAACATCATACTGAACAAAACAATAATTTTAAACCGCAACTAGAAAACTAACAACATTTTCGGAATCAGCGGAAAATTTTCCTATAGAAAATCACTATCTGGTTTTTGGAGGAAAATCTTGTTGCACCGTGTTATTAGTAACATTTTACTCATATATTAAGATCAAGATGCTTTCATCTCTTTTTCGGCATTTGTATATCCTATTCCCTTTAAAAAAGACAAAAAGGATATGTTAACGTTGATACTAACTTTGTAACGCAGTGAAGGAGTTACAATAGATATAGAAAAGTATATACATTCTGGCTCAGAGTGTCCCCTGAGTCGATTTAGGCCTGTCCGTCCGCCTGTCTGTCTGTCTGTGGAAATCACGATTACAAGAGAACGAGTGAAGCTATGATCATGAAATTTGGTATGAATATTTCGTGATAGGCTGGTTGGTATTGAAAATGGGCGAAATCGGACAACATTCACGCCTACTTTTGGCGTGATTTAATTTAATGTGAATTATGTCGTATTTAGAGCTCAATTTCTCAGCTCCGAGTACGATCTCAAAGGCGAAATTGTATGTCCGAGTCTACTACCTCATTTGAAAATATAATCAAAAAAATGGGCGTGACCCACCTACTAGAGACAAAATCCGTACAAGCGTAAAAATAGAAATATTGACATGAAACTTGACACAAATATTCCCTGTCATCATAGGATGGGATGGGAATGTTCCTGTCATCACAGGCTGGTTATAATTGTAAATATAATAACGTTACGTTAATAACGTTATTATCAAGAGATTCGGAAATAAGATATATAAGCTTCGGCCAGGTCGAAGATAACGTTCTTACTAGTTTTTATTCCATCAGACACCGAAATGAAGTCGAAAGGATATCTTCCGATGAATTTATATTTTTCAAAATAAATTCTTCACATAGCGAGAGCAATGAAATTTTTAACAGGCAGACAACAACATTCCAATTCGATATAAAGACATTATCCTCTTTATGATAACGGCCAGCGCTAACGTTTTCAGTCCGGTGCGGTTCACGAATTGCTGGCTGTGTAAGAAGCTGTTCGCAAATTGAAATCAACGTCACTATTATTGCACCAGTATGTAAACTATAAATAATCTAAGCCGCTAAACCTTTTCCTTGTTTGAAGTTATTTCTTATGAAATTATGTACTGGTTAAGGTCTAAGAATGCATAAATGTAAATGCATTAATTTAGAATGTACCAAATTATACCCTGCTACATAATTTCCAGGATTTGGGAGAAATGTGGGATGATTAATGAAACAAGGTTTTAACTAAAATTATTACAAAATCAAATTGATTAAAATACTAAAGTCCTTTCACTTTCCAAAGCCTTGAAACGTCCTCATAGTAACTGTTTCAATGTCAATGTTATAACCTTATTAAAGACAAATTTATTATTACTTGTTCTTCTTTACTCTTTTTGATATTGGTACTTGTTCTTACAAATCACACACTATAATTTCCAAATTAAAAGCCACTAACATTTGTATTCTCTGAACAACACGCAACAATAACACGAAGCAAAGCTCCGTTCCGAATGAGTAATAATATCCTGAAATAATAATTTAGAATACATATTTTAACAGTATTGTAGAGACGAATTCTGAAGTATAAAGCCTGGTATAATTAATAAATTCTAGTTTTGTCTTTGAAGTGGAAAGGGTCGATAACTATTACATACTCTACAAACATTTTACCAAACCTTTACCTTTATCTATTAACCTTTAACTATAAAAACGTTTGTAAGGGAAAGCTTTTCTTCACTTTATAAGTTATTTTGCTGATTTGCAGCCTCTCATTTTCCTTATTCTTCTTCTTATTTTATATCTACTACTCTACTTTTCTTTTCCTTCTACCACACCCACAAGCAAGAAGGGACCGCCGGCTAGATTAAAGCATAGGAGTGAAAAGTTATGTGAAACAATACTTTATTACGATCATCCATTTGCAAGAACAGGATAGGGTTGAATGGTTTTTAAAAGAGCCATAAGAGACCCCTCACTTATTTTCGATGGCTGGAGCCCACCGAATGGTAGTCTGAACAATTCAACCTAGCTAAACATACTTAATTACGTTATTATTGTTGTCAATATTACTGTTGTTGTGGTTAAGTGTCCCTCAACCACGGACGGTGGAGCCACAAAGGTAAAAGTGACTTCATAGACCTTCATTTATTTACCAAGCCCAATCCATTTAGATACGTGCAAAACCAATTAAAACTTTAAACGATCAAAATTAACATCATTTAAGTTTTGTATTTCGTTTCAATTGTTAGAATTTTGTTGCGATTCGGCTCCTGCGGACCGCAGAGAATGGGCAGGTTTCTGCGAGCAACTTTCAGGTAATTATTTGTAATGTTCTGATATCTGGTTAGATGAGGATTGGGATGATGATTATGGCGCTATGAGTGTTGCTTTCGCCGTCTTGCACGTGTAAACAATTCCCAGAAAATCATTTCAAGTCTGAAATATTTTCGCCTTTCTCTATATTTTAATATTATTTTCTGTAGTCGGTGATAGTCGGTGATTTCCTTTGCCTTTCAGTAGCACACATTCAGCAATAACAACTCAATCCAAAAGTCAGTGAACTCGTTTGAGCGATTTAAGGAGTGTTTACGCCCAAAGGATAAAAATAATTATGAAAGTTTGGAACACCGAATGAAAACCATAAATGTCGAATTTTTACATAAAGTGAAACCAAAGGTGCAAAGCATTAAATATGACAAAAACATGTTTCAAAATATTGAGACAACAAATGAAAATTTAACGAATTGCTAGAAACTTATGAAAACTTTGTAGGAATAGTATAAATCAAAGAAAAACTCCTAACTTTATTTTTTTTAAAAAAGAAATCAGCCAAGAGTGAAAGCTGTTGACTACTAAGCAAAGGACTTCTGCGCAAAGACAAAAGACATTTCATGAAAACAATTTTTGCACAAAATTAAGCTCATATGGTGTTTCCAGAAAGCGTTTTTCGTATTGGTTTAAGCTGTCGGACATGATAGGATAACATGATGATAACTGTCAAATGTTTTCTAACATAAACTGATTATATTTTGATAAACAATGGTGTTAAAACAATTTATATCTGAAAAATTAGATAATTGCGGGAAATAGAAAAGCTCAAACCTGATTTTAAAAACCAATAAATATTTCCATGTATCTGACACCATATGATATTTTCGTGTTCAATATTTCTATCGTCCTCTCAAACTAGCTCTACAGAGAGACAGAGATTTATAGTTAGAATCTGAAAAATTGAGTTTTCATTTTTCATTAAAACTGCTGTGAACCGCTTTACGGAAGCGGACACCATGTTAACGTGAAAGACGAGGAGTTGTTTTTTGCCTCTCTGTTTCTCTCAGTAGCAGACGAAATGATGGTCGTGTCCATCTCAGAAGAAATAAATAATTATTGCCAATGCATTTCGTTAATGATTGTTATTCAGTTTCGCCGGTCGAATTCTTCAAGTGCCATATTGTGTTAAAAAGCTGGAGAACCACCGAAAATTTCGAATTATTCTACATATGGTAACATTTTCCACAACGCCTCAAAAGTGGATGTCGCAAGCCAGTGATAAACAAAGTCAATGTTTTACTCATATCGGCGCCATTTTCGTTGAAACCACCGTCGTCACTTCGTTTAGAATTCTTCTTGCATTTTGAGTCCATTGATTCCATTGACCCGCATTGCAAACTGACGACTCACATAGAAGTAAATAAAGGTTTCCACTTTTTCACTACAACTGCAAAAATGCATAAGCCAACGCTCAAAGAGTTATTCAAAAAAAGACAGCAGAAAATAAATATCAAATAGACAGCCACGCCTAAGAACCAACAAAACAATCAATAAATCATCAACCAATTTAGCCCACGGCACATTCAAAGTAGTTCAGCAGCAATTGTTTGAAGCACATTCTAATGCATTTCACTTTTTGGTGAGTTTAGTGTATGTACGCGGTGGTATCATTGTTAGTATTGCTGGAATTTCGTTGTTGTTGTTGTTGTTCGTAAGCATATAATACGTAATCATAAGATGTAAACATGTTTATAATCAATTTGAAACAATGACTTTAGACTTGTATAAAATCAATAAGGCATTGTGGATTTATTTATCACAACGTTTAACATTCTGGAAATTGGAGAGAATAACTATAGTTTAGATAGTATAGTATAGAAGCGTTAAACAATTATACAGAAAATTGTAAGGCAATTGTCAAATTTAATTAGAAAAATAAGGATTAATAGTAAAATATGTGATCGAAATTATCACAGAATTAGTGAAGTAAAATGAACAAAAAATTTTTTTGAATTAAGTTTTGTATTCATTTTTATCAGCATTTTGTGATTAATTAGTGCTCAGGTGTTATATATAAGTGCATATAAGTGTGCATGCATATGTGTGCATATAAACAGCAGCGAACGTGAAAACATACATGTATACCTGTAAATAAGTGCGTGTATTCATGGTAATGTGTATGAGCTTATGAAAAACAAACCTAAGATTTTTTGAGATAATTCAATTATTTCGTAGCTAAAAGAAAAACAAATCAACACTCTCAAAGTATTTGCGTAGGTGCCAAATTTACATATCATTACACGGAGTACTTGTAAATACATTCAAAACGTACACAGACGTACACACACGCAATCACAAACAATAACATTTTAATTGTAGCCAGGCTAACTCCGGAATTATCGTGTTGAATTTTCCGATTTTTTATTTTTTAATTTCTGTTAACAATATGCATATTTCTGTTAGAAGGAAGTATTCCTTTGATGTAAATTACTTGTAATGAATTAAAAAGGAAAGTACTAAATAAATTGAAAGTACTGAATAAATTAAAGATTATTCCAGTTGAGATTGCAGATTGGGACTTGAAATACTGCAAGAATATAAGAAGAAAATAGAGGTTTAGAAATGATGGCGGACAAAACCAAAATTTAATCATTAAGTCAACTCAATTTACCTGAGCTTCCCGTATTTGTTAGTACGTTTTGGTATTCAGCCTTTGGAAATTTTAGCATTCAGATTTTACAAAGACGAAAACTTCCATTTTCAAGAAGCGAGTTAAATAATGAGAGCAAATTATTAACAAATTAACGTTATTTAAGGTTTAAAAAGTTGTCATTTCAGATTTTCAGAAAGAGTTTTAAAACTTAGCGTTAACAAAATTTCGCCAACATGTTTCAGTTTCCAAATGTTTTGACTTTTAACATTTCAACTTTTTTAAACCACTGCTAAACCAGGCCTTAATTTTCACTTATTTTGGGTTATAGTAGGAACAAAATTGAGGAGCGGAAATTTCCTAAACTTATTATCAAAATTAATTTGTATAGAAACGGTTCGGGAGTGTCGCAGTCATTAGTTGGTCATCTGCCTTTTAAATATTCTTAGTTTAATTTTGCTTATGTTTCAAGTTTTACTATGTTATTTGAAAAGGCAACAATATAATTAATTTGCTAAATATAGTTTCATCTTTAATAAACAAAATCTCAGTTGACACTTCAGAGCAAGGCAATGGGTTAAACATTACCCTGGCTAATGTATCGCTGTCTTGAGACCTTACAACCATGTAAACATCATGAGGAGGTGCTGAAATCGTGTAGAACAAGACAACGAATTTTGCCTTCATAGCATCAATGTCTTTTGTTCCTGCTGAAAATACGCATAAAGGACGCAAGAACGATAGAAGGGAAGGATAAAATGTAGGATTGATAGTGGTCAAGAAGAAAGGAACACAGGAAGGAATATAGGAGTAAACCAAGGAGAGTCGTTGAATTATTCCGTCGTCGTTGTTGCTGTTGTTGTTTAGGTTATTGGTATTTGCAATCACTTGGTAGTAAATTTAATTAACAGCAAACATCATTAGGGGTGTTGGTTGCCAACACTATTATTGTTGTCGATTTTACACTTGTTATTTTTTTAAATAATTTATACATAAATTACTTTTATCACAGCTAAGAGGATGGGTTCGCTATGTTCGTTGTTTGAAAGCGCTCACTGATAGTCATGGAATATCATTGGTTTGTGGTAGAAGTGGTTGTTGTTGTTGTCGCTGTTTCGCGACATAATTTCGTTGGTATTTTCTGTCGTTCGTTGATATATGAAGCCGCTTTCACAGCAAAAGTAAATAAACAAATATGTAATTATGTAAATATAAAAGCTATTAATGGAGGTTTATTTACTTTTTTGATTTTATGTAAAATATCTATTGAAGATACTCGAAGTTATTTTATGTTAAAGCTAATAACGTAGTCAATTCCTTTATATTCCTAATTGTTCAATGAAGGGACGGGTGGAAGGATATGGCAATTAACAAAATTATTGTAATTGTAACAATAATTAAGTATTTTAATTTAGAATCACTCTCATGTTATTTTTTTATTTGTAATTAATTTGGTTAATGCATATATAATTGATTCTTCAATTTAATTATTTTAAATCACAATAGAGGAATAATATAGAATTAAATTGCTCATGTCTTTAAGATAAAATAATTTTCAATTTCTTGACAATTTGATAACATAAGTATCGAAAAGACGAATGTTTGGTATAAAAAATCCACCCAAACTGCTTTTGTTTTTCGTTGTAAATCAATAACAATTACGCTACATTCATTATTATTTATTGTTTTTTGTGATAGCACATTACGTTACTCAACATGGTTTTTCTGTCGCTGTTCAAATGATCATTGATCATTTCGTAAAACTATCATAAAAATATGTCGGGTCGAGCTATCCCTGAGTGGTTCTGAACTGATTTTGTAGTAATTACGCGTCATTATTTATTTTGAAGCGCAAACTTTTCGTCCATTTATAAATATTCCATAAGATTTTGTCAAAAATAATATTATTAATATTAATAATATTATTATTAATAATACTCCAAAAATAATATTATTAATATTAATAATATTATTAATATTTATATAAGTAATTTTGCCCTATTTTCTATCCACTGTCACCTTTTTATTATTCTCTTAGAATACCTAAATTGCGAACTTGTTGAAGACAAAGCGTAAAAGCTTTTAGTTCGTAAGACCAGAAATGTAAGCAATTTACTTCTGATCAGTGCTTCAAGAGGTCCGTCCCTTCAATATGGTTTACATATTATGGTTTTACCGTAACTGATTCTTGACTTGCCACACCTCTGTCATTACAAATGCTTCGTTTGCCCTTTACGTCGAATCAAATTACTTCTCAAATTACTTTGATTTTGTAAAAGCAACAATACCATTAGGTCTCAAATTGAAAACTCCGGCAGTGTGACGTTGTAGATTGAAAATTTCATTATTCCTTCGTCCTAATAAAGATAATATCCTTAGAAATTTTGCTAGTCATGCTGACAACGTCTTACACAATTGCACATTATTTATCACTTTTACGTTACCGAAGAAGCCTTCATGGTTTGGCCTTTGCTCTAACAATTAACCTTGACGACAGCTATTGGTGTTGAAATTGATTTTGGCACTTGTGCCAATGACAAAAATCAACATTGACAGTTAGCCAAAAACGAGAAACGGTAAAATGGAAACAGAAAAAGTGGGTGATAGGGAGAGATATATATGCACAGGGCAGTGATTCCAAGTATACAAAGTTATGCAAAATAATTTCATGCACAAGTTTTGCGACGACATGAGTTCTCAACAGTTTTCTTTTTGACATTTAGCTAACATCAATAATCTCACAATGACTCGGCGACTTTGCTAAGCGATAACAATGCTTTTTGGTAATGTAAAGGTAATCTTGTGAAACAAATGTAGCAGAGATAATTGCACTCTTGTCATGAATATTTGAGGCTGGCTTCATTCCTAGAATGACTTAGCTCTTATTTTCCTTTTTAAATCCTTACGGCAATGATTCTGAAATTTAAAATAAAAATATTGAAACAAACTTTAGAAAAGGGTTACGTGTAATCGCGAACACTGGTGAGAAAAATCAAAGTTGTAAAAGCAAGGCTATCGCCAAGACGGAAACCTAGAAGGGGCGTACACTTGAAGTGTTTCTTTTTGCTTAAAGCTTAAACCAAAAAGTGTATAAATGCGATTTACCCAGAGCTCTTTAGTAAAGTGGCAAACATTAATAAAAAGAAACGAGAATTAAGAAAATTGTTGTGAGCCAACAACAAGTAGTGTTCCTGCTATTGGTAGCGGAAGTCGATGTCAATCAAGAGAAAACGAAAGGTTAGTCAACAATTCAACTCTCCAGAACGAATCGAATTCGGAAGTTTTTGATTTACAATAAACGAAGCAAAATTAAAATCTTTCTGTCCGTTAAAACCCTCGTCCTAGTGAGTCTACTCAAGCAACTATGCAAGCCAACCTACTGTCAACCATTCGTTCATTCCTTTATTTATTTTAGAGACCGAACGACCGACCCACCGATATACCGTTTTGCCGTGGTGAAGATGTCCTTCTAGCGCGTGCTGTGACCATTGTTGGTGGCAATACACTGCCAATACTACCGTCACATACATACCACTGATTGTCATTGAAAGCGCTGCGTTTATTTCGATAACTTAGACAAATATGTAACAACACATACATAGCGTGACAAATACGTCAACAACGTTGACAATAACGTAACTTTGGTAATGTTGATGAAACTTATTCTCTCTAGAAGACATGCCATTTATGTGTACTGTAAAGAAACTGAATGGTGAACGTGTAGGAAAATTATGACATATAGAATTATACTCTAATACATCGAGAACAAACAAGAAACAGCAAATAACTTTCGGATATATATTGCCAACCGGAAATATTGTTCTTAAAGAGTTCTAGGTGTTATTTATTACTTGTTTGTTTTTTAACTTCACTATATTCTTTTAATTCCCAAAATATTTTTTTATTGTGAGTTTATAACAGATAGTTGAATAACCGGGTGAGTTTTCACACGACAAAAACATGCATTATTTTAAAAATTATAAAGGTGATTATTTCCTTTCTATCCTTCCTGTCCTCCTCCTAGTATGCATTGGGCTCCAGCGAGATTATTTTAGATTATATTTCCTTCTATCAGTATTTTTTCTACTATACTTTTTTATAAGTTTTATTTCCGTAGTTTCAGTCGTTGCCTTCTTTAACTTTGGAACTATGGAATCTATATCGTTTCGTTGTTTGCAGACAGACTCCAGCGCCGCTAATTATTCTCCACTTGACTGAACAAACGCAGCTGAATAGATTTCATGAATGAGCCAACCCTTTGCTGGGGAATAAGAGAGACCTCTTAATCTGATAACAACAGCCAACCTACTTCTTCAAGTTAATTTGCTCAACAGAAAAGAACTTCACAATTTAAATCAAAACTCATTCGCACCGATGGGTTTTATAAAAAGATATATTCTCTTAGTATAATTTCTCTTATAATAATTTGCTCCTTAATTTTTATGAAATTTTTAGATGACCAACGATAACAGACAGTGAACTGTGTTGCGGTTTTTTGCCACAGTACGAGCTTCAGTCCTAGTGGTTGAAATGCAAGTAATCATGATAATATAGTAGTTACCATTATTGTTCTGCTCTTTGTTGTTGTTGTTGATGCTGCTTCTTCTATTAACGTCATATTATGGTTGCACTATTTCTTTTTGAACTATTTTTCTATAACTGTAGAAGGTTATAACAATAATAGATTGAATCCATTGAAATTTCTTATCACAGCGGTGAACAAATAAAGCTGTCAAATGCACATCAAGAAAATAGTGATAAAATATATTATTATATCCTACACCCGAAGGGATGTATATACTCACTTACTTCTAGTAACGTATTAAAGGCGTAGTAAGATCATATATGTATATATATACTCCTGCTGAGAATCGCCTCGATTTTGCCATATCCATCCATCTGACTGTCTATAAAAATTATGGTTACAGCCAACCGTAGGTATACCGGCATGAAATTAGACATGGATATTCGTTCTCAATATAGGCTGCAGTAGCATCTAAAAACATAGATGTCTTTGATGTTGCGTGTACTGAGGAAAAGGTGTGATATCACTGTTACCTCTGTCGCAGAAACCAAAAAAATGCGAAGTTCTCACATTTCAAATTTTACGAGCAAACTTTCTCCCTCTTCCTGGGCTTATTCGTCTGCCCTGATAACGATTAATGTCGCGCAAAACCTTCTATACCTTCGTAGATTTGGGTTCTAAAGAAGGCAATTAAGAGCACTGAGCATCTTTAATTAATAGCTGTTGAAAATAAAGCTTGCTGTAAAAGGACAAAAAATATGTTGTTGGTATTGAGATGAAAGTTTATCCTCTTACGACCTTACAACAAAGAGAGAATTTCACTGAACTTCACGACACTAATCTCGAACAAAAATGAAAAAAGGAGCAAATAGTTTGAGGGTCATTGTGTCGAGTGCTTTTAGTCAATCAAAAATTATGTCTCTACCTTTCACAAGATAATTTTCTTCCATTTATTGCACGACAAGATAAAAGGTTACAATTTGAACTTTTTCAGAAATTTTTTAATTAAAACAAACTTGATAAACTTTTCAGTATCATTTAATGTATTTAATTTAGGAAGTCTTTTAGTAGTATAATTTTTCTGTTTAAAAAATTAAAGTTTTTAAAATTTTAACTATCTATACAAATTTTAACTGCTTTTCCTCCTAAGTTCTGTTTTATATATTACGGTAAAATTTTTTCTTTTGTTTACAAATATATAAAAATTTCCCCTTCTTATTTTATTTACATTTATTTCATTTATAACCTACACTCGAAGGTTTTGGCTATATAAATGTTGGCATTAAAGAAGGCGTGCGTTTGTCTGCCTGTCTGTCTGTTGAAGTCACGATTACATGAGAACGAAAGGAGATATGCTCTTGAAATATGACACAAGTATTCTCTATTATAGTAGGCTGTTGCATTACCCATTTCTGATGTCTTACATGAATATATCTGAATGCATATTTGTTTACTTCAATGTTTGGTGGGGTATCTGAACAACAAAATTTTGTCGAACCAATCCACAAATGTCAAATTCGTTTGCGAGAAATTATAAAGATTAATACGAAGACCGATTTACAAGGGAACAAGTAGTAGAATTGTAACGAAATTTGGGAGGAATATTCTCTGTTATTACAAATTATTTGGTACAGAAGATGGACGAATCCGCACAATGGCAACCCTACTCCTTTATGGAAAAATTTTAATTTTAAAGCATATCTTTTGGGTCTCTGAGGTTTTGAAGCTGAAATGATCGAAATACCAATATTGTATATCATAAATCGACCACAAAATCGTTGTGTTGATGATGAGTTAATTGATCGAAATTATATTGTCTTAAAAATATATATAAAGAATAGGAAATCATTAAAAGGACCACACAGCCCAATGAATATTAGGATAATATTATACATTTCTGTTATGGGTATATGGTGTGTGAGTTTAGGCCATGATGAAGTTTGCGTTCTTACCTGTTTATTTATCATAACGCTAGGAATTTATTCTTTTAATTTATTATTTAAGTTATTATAAAAAAGTTTCAAAGTGGCAGAACCTTTTCTCTAAAGCTACTCTTATTAGTTAATTCTTAATTAATTAATATGAAGATTTATGCCTTTTTCGTGCCGCGTTAGTTCTTTATTAAAATTTTGTTTAATAAAAGAACTTTTGAAATTCTTTTTGAAAGAACCGTGTTTTTAAATTCTTTATTAAAATCTCCTCTGATACTTCAAAGTTAGCCCAGCTGAGGGTATTTTTTGGGGTACGAATTCCTCCTGAAATTCTTTGAGAATACGGCTTTAAAAAATATTCGCCAGTATGCTTTGTAAAACATCCTTTAAAATAAATAATTACACGAAAAATTTTGTTATGTGAAATATTATAGAGAATTCCTTCATAGGCATTATTTTCATTAAACCTACCTTTCTTTTTTTATTCTTAATAAGAGTATTGGAGTTGAGAAAATCTTGAAGTTGTTAATAAAGGTCATTAAATTTTTCTTACAAATTATCCAGTAATTCATTTTGTTTCCTTTTGTTTCCGGTGTTTCGTAATATTGTATTCCGGGAAATACTTTTGTATTGTGTTTGCCTTATTGCACGTAACGGGTTGGTCGTATACTTCACATGCTTTGTTATAATTTCAGTAGTTTTTTCAGCATTTCTTGCCACTCTCCTTAGGGATGTTTTCACAATTTTCGGTTAAACTTGTGGTTAACCGAAGGTTATTAGAACGGAGGTTCGTAACTTATCCTCCGGATAAAAATTTTCGGGTTTCACCAAACTTCGGCTAACAAACCCTCTGTCAACTACAAGTTGTAAGAGATTGCGCTGCTTGCTCTATTAAATTTGAAATTATTGATCAGCTGATCAATAGATACTACATCATACATTCAGAAAACAATCAACAAATAAAAAAGTGATTTTCCTGAGCCGAAATCTTTATACGAATGATTCGTCAAAAAAGTCGCATTTACTAAACACTATTTCTTTTTTCGTGATTCATCTTTCATTATGACTGTAAATTTTTTTTACAACAATGAAAACCTTCACACAATGTCGACTGACAAATTCAATGAAATCTGTAGTGTCGGTTAAGTTAGCCGAGATGTTAACCAGAAGATTTGCTTAACCGGACATTGTGAAAACGAAATGTTTTCTATACTCCGTTTTAGTCCTGGTTAGCACATAACCGAACATTGTGAAAACTGCCCTAAATATGTTAATTATTGTATAAGTAAATTGATTTAATAAACTTAGGTTAAATATATTTAAATAATTTAAAAATTGTGCTCGAGGCTTGATTGTTAAATTTCCCTTAAAATTGTTTCCGACAGCGAAAGCATAAAAACGATGCAAACGAACGAACGGGCATAGGGTTCTAAAAAGGCTTCTGCCACGCTTTATGTTTCTGATGGCTGCTTACTTAATGATCGTTTTGTTTTATTATCTTTTAAATTTTACTACATATACTCTCGACAGAATATCATAAATGCAACATGGCGGCGTTCATAAAAATGATGGCACTCTGATCTTTCGATGGAGGATAGTTAACTGAACAATAAAAAAAATTAGGGAATAATGAAATTATTCAGCATCCGGTGTTTTGGTATATTTGTAAAAGAATTTACGTGAAACTTTTGCTAAGAAGGATTTTTAGGTTATTAAATGTTTTTTTTGAAAGAAAATTATTTCACACAAAAACTGTGTTTGCGCCCTTTAAAGAACCTTTAAAGAAAATATGATGGAGTCTGTTTTTGCGGGAGATTTATGGCTTACACTGGCAAATTGGTGGTAAAATCAAATTAATATTGGGATGAATAAAAGATTCAGCAGAAGAATCGTAGAATGATTTTGGAAACCTACATAAAAAATACTCCAATAAAGAACTTTTTAAGTTTCCTGCATAATTAGAAAAACTTTTTTTGTTTAAAATAATTAATTCGTATAAAATCCTAAACATATCAAAAACAATTTCAAAGGTTTTATAAAGCGCGAGCCAAAATCGTGTAAAAGGGCTTTGGAATAAATGTTTTCAATTAATCGGTTGAATTTATTGAAATTTATAAATAGTTTTTGATGGTTCAGTCCACATAGAAAGTGGGTTCACAGATAAGTCGCATGGAAAGTGGGTTTTGAAATTGAGTTTGGTTTTATAATCCTTTAACAAATACAATCGTATAAAACAGGCCTGCCTGCTAAATAATTTTTCCTCTCTTATAACCGTCACCACAAATTTGTGTTCAGAAATTTCTGGATTTTATTAATTAGATTGTGTACAAATAAAATAATTTTTTTCTACATCAGAGAGATAATGCGATATCAAACAAATTCAGAAATGGTTTAATAGCTTTTACTGGTTTAATGAAATTTTTTTTGGTTTTATTTCTAATAAACCAAAATGTATGATAAATATTTTTTAAAAATTTAATTGGAAATAGAGTCACCACAATAATCACCATATTTTCCTTCTCAACTCATTTTACATCGTATTTTTTCGTTTCTACTTGCACAATGACTAAAAAGATTTGACGTCAATAATAACTTACAGATTAAAACGGACACTCGCACATGCTCCTAAATCCATAGAAAATAATAAAACATGGAAAAAATGGATCGAAAAAGAGAAAGCAAACAGATGGACCACATATAAAATTCGTACGCAAAGTAAAACTGATAAGCCTAAAAGGAATTTCGACAAAACGGCGAATGGATTTTACCACTAACGCAACTGAAAAAGCAGGACAAACCAGGACCGATTTTATCTGCCGTGTAAACTTGCGATGGACCGGTGCAAAATTTCAAACTAAAACAATTACTTTCTCTGGTCGGAGATGAAGGGAAAAGACGAAAACAAAGAACAGAAAAGAAGAGAAACAGAATAATTTATCATTGCTGCAAACAATAAGACTGCAAAGGATTATGCGAATATATTTCTTCTTACTTTTCTTCTTCTTCTTGGTTAATACTTGCAATAGTGCAATACTCTCTTATTGTTTAGTGTATAGTTCTACTAAAGCTACTACTACTAATACTACCGAGGTCACTCTAGGTATTTATGCACTAATTTGATGTGGGTCACTAATTTGTCATCCCAGCTCAAGCTTACTTAAGCCAGCCTGAGCCAAACCAATATTTTAAACTAACGAAAACTAATTAGCCACAAATTATTTGTTTTCATATTCATGGTATATACTATTAAAAGTAAAGTATTGAAAGCTGTAACATAAAAAACTAACGAGGCATTTTGCTGATTATGCCAAAATAAAAACTCTGTTTAAGAGGAAAGCGAATTTAAAATAATTTGAATAAATCACAATAATGGTTTAGTAAACAAATATAACTACCATAAATGTATCCACAGACATATCCACTCGTACACCAGGTCCGTTCAGAAAGTACCGATAACTAGAGAAATTTGTGTTTTTGCAAAAATTATTTACATATCGATTTTATTAATACGTTTAATAATTATTTTGTCACCTTTAAAGTAATCGTCATTTCTGTTAACGTTTCATCCAACTTTCGAAGCACTTAAACATCTTTTAGTCAATCGCAGCTAGTTCAGTGTTAGTTCAATAAATAGTTTGGCGGAAGTAAACTTAAGCCAAAACCTAAGTAAAACCTGCACATACGACTAAACTGTTAACTTTTTTCGGTTTTGAGCATCGGTTTCTATGTCATTCTCGTAGAAAATATCCATGATTCATCACCAATTACGAGTTTTAGAACAAATTTTGATTTAAATCTAAAAACCAAATAAATGTTAAATTAACAGAAAAAATAAACTAACCAGGAAAAAACAATCCACTGGAACGATGAATATGAAAATAAAGAAATTTTTGGATGGCGATGTACAGGACAAGAGGGTTGTTATGTGCTTGACCAGTTGAGGTAATTATCTATGAAAGGAATTTTACGGCGTGCTTTTAAATTTACCGCGAAAAAGACGAATGCTGTAATAAATTATATAAAACATATGGGCGATGCCGATTATGCACATTAATCAACCTTAAAGTATTGTCTCTAAAGAAAATTTTTGTAATGGTGGCGGCAATTGATCGCAAGCTTTCGTTAAATACGTGTTCGAGCTCTGATGTCAGCCTTCGTTTCCGAAAACATCCGTATAAGTGGAAAGATGAATAATATTTAGTCATGAGTTAGGAAGGATTACTAAGTCAGGCCTCAAAAACGTGACCGCGGCAAAAGGGACCAGATGACAGATTCGACCAAATGCATCTTGAAAATTTCAACATGAAATATCGCACAAAACAAAATTATAAAGATTGATATTTAACAAATGATTTCCCTAAAGATCCACAAATACATTAGGTATTAAAATATAAAAGTTTTATATATTGAAACACTATAAGTAATCGTTTAAATTAGGACCAAGAAATTCGCCAAAAGCACTGTGAAACTTTTTGAGTTGCTTATTGGTCGACGAGCAAACGTCATCGAGTGCAAAGAATTAACATGAACTAAGAATAGGTGAAGAAATTAATTATACATAAAGTTCGGAGATGTTATAATTAAAGAGAGGTAAGATTAATAAGATTAATAATATATACTTATATAACAACTTGTGGTGGGCTAATTGTGTAGTATCGACAGATTTACAGCATGCATTCTGCTGACTGTTATTAAATTAAAAAGCTCCCAAATTACAAGAAACTATCACTCATACACCTTTTATAAATCAAAACATACTCTTTTATGTCTCGTGGAAACTAAAATGGTTTCCATTAAAATATAATACAGCTTGAACTTGCATTAAATTTTTCAAATTAATTCGATTTTGCCATGTCGGGGTTGAAAGCTAATAGATGAAAAATGATTGACCTTAAAGCAAATATTGCTTTGATTCAATGGGCCACATTAAGGACATCTCGGAGTTTTCTGATTTGTCCTATTTTCAGATAATACCATTGTGATATTTTCCATATTTACACCGGTGTATTGCCTTTTTTTACAATGACATTAAATACTGAGGACAGCTCCTACGGTTTATCATTTTTAACATGGATTAGCGGTAAGACCCGGTAACCGCTTTTGGTGGTTACTAATCCAAAATATTTTAAAAAAGAAGAGACGCAGAAGTGCTGTAGAACTTTCCGTAAAATATTGTTCCAACACAGTCAAAGCCTTGCTTTTACTGATGCGTTTAGACTCTACAAGATCACGAAAATCATATATTTAAATATATTCTCCTGCTGTTGCGATACGAAATTGAACTGCTGCTATAATTCATTGAAATACCACAATAAAAAACCCATCCATATATTACATATTTTAGTCTTGGCTACTTATGCTAAGCATTGTGTCGGAGCTCCATCACATTCAATATCCAATATTTATGATTGTATTATCTCATACTCAGCATCAATATTTATGTTGTTCGTAATTCTTGTGCATAAAGTCTTATTATATTTTCATAAATTTACAGATGCAAGCATGTGTTTGCGAAACGCCTGCTAAGCACAGTTACACACATTTACGTTTATGTATTTCAATATTCATAAGCGCAAATGAATACCAAAGAGATTTATTTCATTGTAACATATTTTTGTTGCTTTGATATTCTCAATAACCTCCATTGTTGTTGCTTCTGCTGCTTATTGTTTACAACGACTGCATGGTAGTATGGGCACATCTGCCTCTGCAAAATCGATAGGTATGGACTTACGGGAAGATGGATAGATGTGATAGGGAAGATTAATTCCAGGCATGTTAAACCCCCTATTTCGGAGAATATCTTCCTCGAAATCGATTTCATCCTACTCATCTTCCAACGACCAGATGGTTTAGCAATAGAAGTAGCAGTCTCAGCAGCAACAAAAGCGATGAAACACAATTTAATGTCAACTTACTGCATGAGCAAAATGCTGATTGCGTGCAAAATGTGGTTGACCGTTTGTCGAAAGTTTGTATGATTCGATGATGTCAAGCGAAGGTTTCATAGAATCCACGCAATTCTTTGCGTGCGTGCGAGAATTGAGGTTTATTTCAAGCAACTTGTTGTTTTATCATTCGATCATATTTTGATACCGCGATGCTTGTTTCTCTTCTCTTAACCAATTATTTCATTTAAGTTTTATCAATTTTCCTTTAAGCCTCCTCGCATGCAATTTAAGAATTTGTTAAAATTTGTTCCACTTCAGTTTTTGAACACTCAATTCTGTTTCCATTTTCGTTTCAAAATTATATTTCTTATAAATTATAAACTTATAAATAAAATCGTATTATTTTGGAAGGGAGGAGGAATGATATAAAAATATATTGTAGGATTGCTAACTCCGGCTTGGCCGAAGCTTAAACGTATACGTTACGTTCATAATAAAAATTTATAGTGCGATCCTAATATTCAGTGTGCGATGTTACATTTAACTATTCTTTGTTAATTTAGATCCACTCGCTCATCTTCAACACAGCTCTTTTTAAAAAGGTTACACGTAGAATAGTATAAGAGTGGGCGAGTGGATTCATAATGCCCAACATTGTCATTTTGGTAATAGAGTTTCACACTCAAAATTCTAATAGTGACTAAAAAATGGGCTATTTTATAATATATACTTGCACGTCTTCTTTACAATTGTGGTTCTGGTGGATGGACCAATGCTTTTTATATCAAATAAAAATAATATTCGTGGGGGAGTTCGGGGGTGAATCACGAAATTCGTCTACAAGCATACACATGCAAATATTTGGTATATAAATATTAGGCGCATATTAGATATCGGCAATGGCCGCAGTTCTCATCCGGTTTTTCCCAATTTCAATATCTTGTAGCCTATTACAATAAAGAACACTTATGTCACACTTATAAGGTAATATTTTTTTCGTGACAATATTTCCTTTTTCGTTGCCTTTTAACCGTGATTTCAACAGACGGGCAGACAGAAGCGCACCTGGATAATTCAAATCAGAAGGTGATTATGAGTCAGAATATACATATATTTTATACCTAGTAGATCTCTAGTAGTAGATTAAAAATGAAAAACGAAATGTAATTAAAAGTAGGGCGTTTACCGCCCACTGGTTATTACGATCAAACTATAAAGTTATACTACAAGTGTAGAGTATACAGCGGATATAGAGAACAGCGTTCTTTGATTAGATTGAAAGTTATGGTATTGGCGAAAAAACAAAACTATTTCAGGGCTTATGTAAATTTTTTTACATTACGTTTGGACGACCCTTTTACGGATGCAGGTACTTGATGTTGAACGGTGGGTAGGTGGGGAGGTAAGGTAGGTAATTGTAAATTGGTGTTTAAATTATTATAATTTGAACCGTAATTGTGCAGTTTTATTTTCCGCTATTTTTTATACTGATAATAAAAAATAGCGGAGATAAAGTATAAAGGAATGAAAGAGATAAAGGAATGAAAGTTTGAAAGAAAGACACACACGCGGGAAACTAGGAAAACGTTCAAAAAAAATTTAACTACAGACATTGTTACTCAAACTCATTTACTTATACACATAAATTAAAGGGTACGCATATACACACACACACAAATCTTACGTACTACACTCTCCAAGGAACTCAAGCATCCCTGATGATACTGACGTTATCACGTCTTCTTATCCCCTCGTAAGAAAGAAGATCTCATATAAAGCTAATGAAAACAACAAAAAGGAAGAGGAAATCCAACCAAGAGTGCAAATTATGAAAATTCCTCAAGATAAAATAGGCACTACCTTTTTAAAGGAGCTCTTTCAAAAGGAGTCCTCTTGATTTTAATGAGCATTCACTAGCATCATCGAGATAACAATTTTGTAAATTCCAAATCAAACTTCATTTGCCTCACTCGTGTTTTTGTTGTTATGTTTAATTTTACCAGACATAAAAATGGACTAGGAAAAATGGAACGAAGGGGAAAGTTTTAAGACAAGTCAATAAATATTGCTTTTCATAGCGTCGCCAAAAATGAAGCAAAACAATTAAATCAAGTATAATTGCTTTTATCAGTCAAAAGCCTAGATTTGGTTCTCAATCTTTATATCATGATATATTATTACGGTTCTATACATTTTACTTTTGAAGTCTCTTGAAAAATCTTTGTTTCTTTCATTTCGAAGGAATCAATATTACAGCAATAATTCTGAAAGGGTTCAGTCATTTGACAGACAGGCTTTGTTTGACCTTTTGGTGAAATAAGGCACATATATCGAAAAATGTTGAACTCAATGAGATAGGAGGCGGGAGTGTCTACTGGAATGTTCGCTGATGATAAAATAACCAATCTGGAAAATATGCTATCCCAAAAATTATTCCGGCATGAATGATGGAAAAGTTTTTGAAAAATTAGTAGGCTTAATATTTCAGTATTTTTTTATACACTGACAAGTTTTTTAAACGTTTACACTCACTCACAGTAGCTCTCTCTTGTTATATTAAAACAACAGCACCTGCATCAACAGAAGTGGAAGCAGCATCGACAACATCAGTTAAATACAATTACGTAAAGCTTGTGCCGCTTTTCATATCTGCACATATCCAACATTGAATAAAATGCCAACATTTTATGAATTAACGCGAATGATTAGGTGCGGCGAAATAAAGAAATGGCGCTAGGTCAAAGAATGTTTTCCGCTCATTAGCGCAATGGCAAATGCGTATAATTTATATGCGTTCTTAAAAATATGAAAACGGCGTGTGTGCTTACCTGCAGATATGTTTGTAATATCTGCGATAATTTTCATGGAACTATAATTGATAGGAACCAAGTACTTAAATGCGTGTGCTTTAGTTGTAAAAAAGTTTTTGCACACCAATGCCCTCTATCACGATCACTCCTTTGACCCTTTTCCCCTTACCCTTTGTTCCTTTCAACTCTGTTTCGAGTTGTGCAAGATTTCAATGAAACTCAAAGCCACATTTGCTGAAATAACCACGGTTCCTTGCTGCCGTATTCGTAACTAAGTGTTATTCAACTTGTGCAGACTAACGCGATTTTTTTCAACGGCTTACTTCCACAGAAACATCTTACGGAGTAGAAAACCGAGTAGAGGGCACGGAAACTGATACCCAGAACATGGACACAATTGCTCAAATCCAATTCATTAAGGATGGGCTTTGGAAGTCTTGTAGTAGCTCAAGTAATAATAACGGCGGTACAAAGAAAAAGACAAACGAAACAAATGCATTTATGCATTTATGCATATAAACGCTTTTTTATGACACGTTTACTCGATATATATCTATATGATTCAAAATATCACTATTTTTATATAAATTTTTATTCAAAGTTAGAGAAGAGTGGTATTAAAAAAAAGAAAAAAAAGGCGTCAGATATCTACGTAAACGCATAAAAGCAGATTTTGTTATTGTACTCACAACTATTGCACATAACAAATGCACATAAATGCATGCATCTATGTGATCTGATTCTCCACAAGCTTCCTTGCAAGAAATACTATTGTAGTCATATGTCATAATAATTGCTTGGTTTGCCTGTTTCGATGACCTCTTGATCTTTCGATCAGCATGTCTGTTTGCAAACTTCATTGTGTTCTACGTTGTAATTCAATCCAATCCAAATACAACATATTCAGCTCGCTCACACATCCAAATAAATCCTTAACTTATTCTTACGGATCTGTTTGATTGTGAGGTACTTTGTATGGATGGGTCTAGTTATTGCTCCGTCTCTAGCAAGTGGCAACTGAGAAGTTGGAAACAATATCTATTGATAAAAGACATAGTTTGTAAAACCTTGTGCCAGATTAGTAAGAATAAATGGTCATTATTATCGGCTAATAATAAAATGTCATAACTTTTTGAATAATTTTCCTACCTAAGGTGAGCTATTCACCTGCAACAGTGGGTTATTTATTTTGCTTGCATATAACACTCTGAGATCCTAGAACGAAAGGAAAAATGTTCAGCTGTTTAAACATTGACACAAATTTATTTCTAAAAACAACCACCAGTCCTTACCGTTAACATTACCAAATCTGGGAATGAATACTATATCGTTATTGTATAGTTACTATGATTCGCGGATATTATTGTCTATATTGCTTTCGTTTTATTTAAATTTTATACATCCATTGCATGCACATATAGTGCATATACATATAGTGCATTAAAGCACTGGCGTTATCACATCCCTTGAATGTGCGTAAGCTCTTCATTACGCGCGAATATTCTAGACAATTCGTTTGCTCAAGGTTGAAACCCAAGATCAAACACTGAGAATCTGAAACCACACCGTGCTTTTAATTAATTTGGCAACATGTGGGACAACTTTCTAGTAAATAATAAAAACCACTTGCTTGCCTCAAAATTATTACATATATTTCCTAATGACTCATGCAATATTAATGCTCAGGAACCTCATTTGTCGCTGATCTTTTCTTCTAAGTCTCTCGAAACCCCAAAAAAGGAAAATATAAAAGAAATTAAGATAAAGTGAACAGTGGTTAAATTAATATAATGCAACGACACTTTTTTATAAAGCATTTCACAAATCCGTATTTATCGAGTTATTAGAAGACTATTTCCTTTTCTTTTCTTCTCGAAGGAGATTATTTCCTTTTCTTCTGTTATTTCTTCTCTACCGTGTCTTAACGTTTTACACATATATTTTCCACATCCTAATTTCCTGTCTCTTTCTGGTTTTTTATTTCTGTATTTGTCAATAAAAGTGAAAGAAGTAAAAAAAGCCAACAGATAAACAGAGAGACGTTTTAACAAATGCTGAACAAAAGAACCAAAGCCAGAAATACAACTAAAGCCAGCCAGAAATACAACTAAAGCAAAAGTAAACAAAATTATGTCTAGCCTAAAGCGAACAATAAAAAATATATAACAGTATAATAAAAGCATGAAACTGTATAATAGCCCATCACGCATATAGACCCAAATATACACACACACATTTAAACCTGACACACCCTCGCATGCACGTCCGTATTCCGGACGTACACAAAGTACTCAAGTATTTTCCAAATGGCAGAGGAAAGCAAATGAACGGGGTTGGGGAAAATTAAACGCAAATGAAACGGGAAAATTAAGAAAAAGAGTCCCTCTGTAATTAAATGGAACATATACACGAATGACTAATAATCCCAAGTGAATTTCTTTACTTTCTTAAACTTAAACAAAGAGTCAGAAATAACAACAGGACAAACGGTTTGAAACTGCGTCCTTCGTAATCGGAGAATAATTGGTCCCAGATTTAAAAGACGATATAAAATTTGTTAACCATGGTCTAAATTTTAAGAGTTCATTAGCAAATACGAAATTGTGAGCCTTTCGATTGGAGGTGTAAGTAGAGGCTCTTTGTAGGCTAAGGTTGCCACGAAAGACTCATAACTAATATAACTATGACTAAATATTAATAAAATCCAAAATATAAGAGTTGTTAAAAGTAAAATATAAGAGTTGTTAGAGGCGTTATATATAAAATAGTGCCGTAGAACATGTTCTCTCCTAAATTCCACTGTTTCGACTATTCCCTCCATTGATATGCGAAGTGGTGAACTGATGAAGAAATATTGTGGTTATGAAACAAATTTGTGCTTATGAGTTGACTAAAAAATAACTTTATACTTGCGAAATATTGCTGAACACTCAGCTAAAAGATTCTTACAATTACGGTATTCGTTCCCTCGGACGCGGTCGATATTTCTCCCATCCAAATCTTCCTATTTCCTATCTTCCTAGATTAGCAAGCCGAATACATTCTCAATCAATAAACGTGCAATGTTATTAACGATAATTTGTGGATTTTCTTCACCTGTTCCAGTCGTCGCCACTGCCGTTGACATAATTTGTCAGCCCGAAATGTGAAATTTTCTGGAGCCGATTTGCATTTTAATGTAGTTTGAGCCCGGTAAGAGACAAAGCCCCGCAAAACTTTATACTGTAGAAGGAGTGTCTCTCAGCTTGTATTATTTAAAGCTTCGAAAAATTAAATGTGTTAGTCAAACCATCAATCCATTAATTTATTTTAATAATTTGGAAGTAATCTTCAAACACAGAAATGTTTCAAGCAATTCTGTCATGTTTCGTCGACTTCAAGGGTCTAATGTGATTATATCATAATATTGCTTCATTTGTAACTAATTTCGAATTATTGATAACTGTTAGGAATTAAACTAGGTTGAGACTGAATAACGACGGATACGTTTGCTCGTTTTTATGATTTCTTCCTTTTGTTTTATTCAAAGAATATAATCAGAACACATGTTTAACACATACAGATTAACAATATTAGTGTAAACTGAATACTCAACTCAACTGAAACAATGACGCATTTGAGGCGTGAAAGGCAGCAAGTTGTGAACTACGGATTATGAAAAGAAACCAAACAAAATACAATACAATAGACACCCTTTCTGTTCTGTGCTCACAGTATATAAGCCGGATTTACAAAGTTATCATTTAATTCAACATTTATATGAAAAACGCAAAAGTCTGGAAAAACATTTTTTTAATAAATTTATATACACATTACACATACGCTTTATGAATTTGTAGCGTCTACACCAAATCAATTTCAGTTAACCTTCAGTTGAGATATAAGAAAAATTAGGATATTTCGCTCGAGATTAGTCATTATTGCATTAGTCAAATATAGAACCAAAGAATGTATGAGAATTTATCCAACGATACTTTTGGAAGTTTACTCCTGCTTCTTGTGGCTGATTCCAATTCTTTTTATTGAGTGTACCCCTTTTCTTCCTACGATTGTTTACTGTATGTTTACTCATAAATTCGAAGCTAATAATTTAATGATGGTCACTCTTGTGCGAAAATCGGTTATTGTGAACCAAAGTCTGTCTCTTTCGTCTGCACGACGATGCAGCTAAGCCCAAAGGCGTTGGTACTAACTCATTAAGTTTTAGTTCCATGGTTCTCAATAACTAAAGGTTTTCAAATTTTGATGTTCAAATAAATTCATCGGTAAATACAATTAAATGAATGTAATTCTAAATGAAATATTTCATGGAGAGCGCATTTTGTAATTTTCACTTATTACATAAGTTATTTCAAAATCACTACCTTGTAACCCAATGCTTTTATACCAAACTCACTGACGTAGACTCAACCGAATTAGTCTCTTTAATCTACTGTCCTTTCCTTTATCCACCTAATCACCCACAGCTTGCCCCCCACAGTCTCTCCACTTTTACCTGTTTTTACCTCACACATCAGTTCAAGCTTCAAACATCTTTAATTTCATTCATCCATCGCTTCCCATTTAATATAATTATTAGGGGTACATTTACATCACTTTTATCCGTTGAAAAGAAACAGAGTTATGATTTACAATACTTTTCTCTCTCTCTTTCGTCTCCAATTAACGCTACAGCAGTCCATCGGAATTATTAATGGTCTTATGACTAACAAAGCCAAAAAGCTGTCCAGTACATAAGCAAGAATAACCAACTTTAACAACACCCAGTCTTTTGCTTTCTACCCCAAATGGAGTCCCTCTGTTTTAGTTTTAGAAAAGTAACCACAACTTATACTAATATTCACATTTATATAAACACAACCACATTCACATTTATACCAACGCACATATCCGTACTCATATTCATAATTATGGCGTCACTTACTTTATTACTCATATTAATATTCGCTTTTAAAACCACAAATTCATTTGGATAACCTTGTTTTAATTACTTTTTTAAATAACTTTTTTACTCCAATATTTGAAAGCATTTCTTAGGACGGCAGTCCAGAATTTCAATTTTGAATGCGTTACTTTAAAAATTAAAGTTGCAGTGAAATCGATTCATACTCGAAAGAAAATCCCAGCTTCGAGAAAAAATGCAAATGATTTAACAAAGTTTTATACCACTACCCTTGAGAATCCGTTATAAGGGACATCATTAAGGATTTGCTGCCGAGCAATTTCGACAAAGCCATCGGTTGGGATGGCGGTTAAGATTCATTAAATAATTATTAGTTAGAGATAATTTATTGGCATTGTTTGATACCAAAAGCAGCAGCAACAGCGGCTGCAGGATTATAATTTCCATCACATTAAATTTTAAGGGCGAGTCACACAGAAATAATTACAAAATAGAAATTCATATAAAAGAACGTGATTTTTTACGCAGAAGCGCTCAGCATTGTAAGCATCAGTCCACCAAACCACCCAACGGAATAGATATAGCGTTTAGAGTAATGATTATTAGTCTGTGGCTGGATAATAATAAGGAGAATAAAACGTGGTTATTATGATGCAAGTGACGAATTAGCATTACAAAAGTAGCTGACAATATTACGACTTCTTGTATTTAATGATAAAATTCATTTATATAATTTGTGCTATTATTTTTCAGAACTAATCAGACAAATTTATCAATTACTTTCTACGATCTGTTGCTGTTTAAACGCAAAAACAGAACGCAAAAATAGTCATTACCATCGGATTATTGGGGCGCTTAAAAAGTGGGTCGCTTAAAAAGTTAAGTCTGCATAATAACTTCATGTCGAGACACATGAAGCACATATAAGCTTTTTACTTAAAACGCAAGGCCCGACGAAAATAAAAAACATGTTTAACATTAACAAACTGCAATGCCAATGTAAATGAAGAAAAAGGATAAATTAAATATTTCAATGAGAAAAAGCTGATAAAAACAATTGAAAGAAATAAAAATAAGCAAGTGAAGATATTAATTTCGTTTTACATTGAAAACTTACATTGAAAAAAATATTTTTGAATAATTAGTTCTAAATAAAGTAGGAAGTATTTAATATGCCAAAACTATGTTGGTCATTTAGACAAAATTTCTATAAACATCAATATTTAGATGTGCGCAATCTCTAAAAGGGATAATATGTCAAAAAATATTTATTTAAAGTAAAATAAGAATAATTATTGAATACGCTTTGAGAACACTGTACCTACAAATTTAAACAGATTAACCTGCTATAAGTATCAAATAATATCAAATAATTAGTCCTTTCAAGTGAGTGGCATGAAGTACGAGGCACACCACTTTTAATTCTGCAACGTCCGTTTCGTAATTATTTTGTATCAACTCATTCATCCTCAAAAAAGGGTCGCTCAGGGCATAGTATAATTGTGGGCATGCCACCCCAATCTGTTTGTGGATATACAATGTCCAACACCGTCAATTCGGCTAAAATATTTAGAGAAAAGCAAAAATTAAGCTTTGTATTTTTATTTCATGAAATTTAAGCACTAGATCTACTCTGGCCATTTTCAATGCCAATCAGCTTCTGTAGCAAAAGAGGTTCGTGCCCGATTTCACGTCGACATATGTCTTCGTTCAAACGAACATGGCTATACCGATTCATGGGGTGATTCTATGCAAGAATTATATGCTATTCTTAGGGTGTAGAATATAAAAATCAAAAGCGAAAAAACAACGTGACAAAAAGACATTGTGTGAGCCAAAAGTTTTTTGTCAACATTTTTTGTTTGCTACACATACAAAAGTTGAATGGTGTGAATGCTGGCTGAAAGTGAGTGGGGAGAGGAGGGCAAAAGCCAGAAGCACGTTATTGTAACTGCCTTTGTTGCTCCTGCATTTCTTTCCTACCGTCGTCATTTTGTTTCTGGTTAAGAAACAACTTTTCCTTTGCAAGAAATTAATCTTGCCCAATTTTATTTTCTTTGCTTTGTTCTTCTTCTACTTCACAATTGTTGTTATCTCCTACTTCATCCTCGACTTTTTCGAGTTTTTCGAGTAATCGACCTGATGACGATACTGAAACTGATGTAGGTATTATTGCTTGGGTTGCCGCTCGTGTTTATTTTGTTTTTTCCTTCCTAAACGTCTGCACATCAAGAAAATGTTCGCTTATAACAAAGCCCAAAACTCAAATTCACACGATGCGTTTTTACGATTTTTGCAACTTTTAACTTTTACTACGTGGCAGCTTCCCGAAGAGACTGTTTGGTCTCAGGAATGGTTTGCCTTCGCGTTTGTTCTGCTTTCACTTTTACTTGTATCCTTTTCTGCTTTTTTCAAATTTATCTATTTCCTAATACACTCATTTTCTTTTCTTGGAGTCCAAGCGATTGATTTGGAGGAACTACACCCAAACTGTTTTGGAATAAATTGCTTTAAATTTTTGACATTGATTAAAAAGAATTACGAAGCTTGAGGTACAATCTTTTTAAAGAAGATTCTACGATTCATGAAAAATATTTAAGAATTTCAATTTTTATTGAGGTTGTCTCTGCTCACTGAAGTGTTTGTCTCATAAAATAAAACTTCATTAATTATACAAGCCATAAAGAGAAGCCATAAAATAAACGTTGTTTTAAGTAATGTCCGAAAGGTCGAGGCGGAAAATGGCTGCGTCGCTGAAACCAAAGCGGGAGAGGCTTTTATTATCGTTAATACTACCATGGTCATAATCCGGAATACCCTAATTCCCAATGTTTGTCCTACTACCACTATCGTCAACGACTCCCCATAATTTTTGGCGACCACGTGTTTCTCAATTCGCCTCTTACAAGTTTTAGGATCAAAAAATTTGGACAAAATTTATTGCAAAATTAAAAAAAAAACATTAAAAATTTACATTATTGTAATTGTCCGATAAAGTGTCTACATTATCGGCTGCAGAGAACAAGCTGGTCTTTAATTGACATTCAAAGAGCTCGTGGACTGTTTCTGTCAACTAAGGACAGCGTAGTAAAGGACAATTTCAAGATACTGACGTTTAACATTTTTATTAAAAATTTCAAGAAATTCTTTAACCGGCTTTTAAAAAATAAGGAAATTTTTGACAAAATAAGGTAATTTTTGACAAAAAAAAAATAAATTTGAAAAATTGTTCAATTTTAAATTGAAAAAAATTTTTAAGAAAATCTGATTGAAGAAGGTCATCAGGAGTTTTCGTGCGACTTGACTTCCGACCATTAATGTAAAATATAAATAATTTTTCAATTTATGTCGCTTTCCCAAGCGCATGCTTCTTTTTTGTAGCTGTGACCGTCGCAGCAAGACACACCTGAAAGTTTTCGTTTTACTGTTGCGTGAAAAAGTGTCTGTTTAGTAAGTAACTGTTTAGTGGTGCGTTCTGGCTCTTAAGCTTGCTTAAGTACTTGAATGGTAAAAGAGTGGAAGGGATTGGAAAGTTTTTATGATCATTCTTTGGGTTTTTGCTGTCTATTTTAATATTCTTATTAATGCTTATTTGGCTTTTTATTAGTTTGTTTTACACTTTCTGTAAGCTTCTTCTAGCACTTCTCTTATTTCTTTAACATATTTGTTCTAGCCTCTAAAAATTTTTTGCTTTCTATTTTAAAAACCATTTTTTCTATATTGTAGCATTTCGTTAAGTTAGCATCAAGGAAAAGAAAACATCGCATCGATAAAACATCGCAAGCGGCCAAGGTTTTGATGATCACTTACATTAATAAGTGCCAAGCATCTGGTCCATTATATTCAGCCCGGATTTATGGGCATTGTGGTCCAGAACAACCATAGGCTTTCGCTTTTCTGTTTTGTCATTGTAGGCAATAGCAAGATGGATTTATTTTTCTTCGGCACATACGAACAAAGTGATACGTCACTTTTGTAGAGTCCACACTTTTCAAAAACACGGACAGAACAATGGTTTTGTTTGAGCGAACCGTTCCAACAAATGGAGTTTTCTATTTCATAATTATTAGTGCCACATATTACGATGTGAACAAATTATCTGCGTAAATTGTGCGACCGGTGTGAAGGCAGTTTTGAACCAATTCATACACAACATTTTGGCCTTGGTTAACTTCACGCTCCTGACCGGGTAACTTTCTGGAATAAATCATTCCCTATAGGGGGTAGAAGGACTTCGGGTGACACACCCACCATACCTTTATTCTGTACTTAGCTGGCTTAGTACCAAATTATTTCATTTGATATATTGATATATTCACTGAATACTCAAACCGATTGCACCTTAATAAGACAAGGACTGTGCGCCTGCGACACTAACGACGCCTGCCCAACATACATAAAAATCTAACCCTCCTATTTAAAATTTTTCCTTTTGAAATTTGAATTAAAATTGGCTAACATATAAAAAAATCATAGCCTCTTGCTTTAAATTATTGTTTTTGAAATTATTAATTTACTCAAAAATTGCATAGAGTAATTATTAATTTGAGTTATTTCTTACTCTATGGTTGTTGTCACCATTTTTGCAAGGCGGGTTGGGTTATCCTTTGATTACTGAAATCCAGTAATCGTTTGCTCATTGAGCCATTGATTCATGAATACTAGCTTTTATCCAGAGACGACGACAGCAGCATCATTACAATAACGAAACTAAGAGAAACAACAATAACGGAGAAAACAACACTAACATCGGCAATAATAAAGCAGCAACAATATTATTGGGTTTTAACATAAGAAATGGCACGCGCGGAAATGTAATACTTCAGTAGAATTCGAAAAAAGTTTTGTAATATTAAAAAATTCAACAGTTATTGTATTTATGGTTTTATACATTTTGGGTTTTTTTGAAAAAATTTTCACCTGCGGAGTCTCAACGACAGTGAGATTTGTATGAAATTAAATTCGGGATAAATTCGCCGCTTACGGATTTTTAGTATTAAAGCCTTTAACACAAATAAGTTTTAAAGAATATCGAATTTTTATTCATAATTAATTCACAATTTTCATTGAGTAAACTTTGAATAATACAAACACTTTGCATGAATAATATAAACAAATGTTTTTAGAATCAATATAAATTTCAATAAATAAAAATAAACCGTATATTAAAGAACCTCGACGTTTTACTATTAAAATAGTTACAAACAGCAAATAAAATCACGAAGGATTTCTCTCGGAAATACTGAACTAATTAGATACAAAAAAATTTAAATTAAATAAAAATGTTTAAATTAAAATTTAAATAAAAAAGTTTAAATTGTAGTTATAAATATTTCACGAAATTTATGTCAAGAAATGGTCTCAGGCCTGTGAAACAATTTTGAAACGATTACTATATTTTTATTTATCATAAAGGAGTTTTAAATTAAATAAACATTTGTTTTGAATTTTTATTATAAATGAGAAAAGGTATTAAGAAATAACAACTACCTGCTCCAAATTCGTAACTGACAGATTTAATACTTTTAATTTGTTAAAGCTTTCTTCTTAAATCTTCCAAATAATGTTTGGCACTCATTTTTTATTTTTTATATAAGCAAACATTTAGGTCAGGAGATCAATGTCATATTACCCGATGCTTGTTTAGAACAATTTAAAATGTAAACTTAAAGGAAAGCCTTCTTTACATCTCCCGTATTCCATCTTCCCTTTTCCTTTTTGCTTTCTCTTTTATTTTCAGTTTCCTAAACTCAGTTACGTGGCGAACTGTTTTTAAAATTTTTTTATAAAAATAGCATACAACTAATTAACGTAACATCTCGACGATTGAGGGGAAACTGAAATATGGTAGAAAGTTTTGGTCGCATGGGTAAGCAGCAGCAAGACGAGAAGCTGGGGCTTCGTAAACAGCATCGGCTGGCTGAATACGCGAAAGGAAGAATTAAAGCTTTCGACTCTCTTGCATTGAGTTCTCTCAAATTTTTGCTCTCGTTTGAAAGAGAAAGAGAAAGAAAGAACAGACCAAAGCGTTATTGTTTACGTTATGCAGCGACATAGCTGTTATTTTATTAAATTGAGTTAGACTGTTTTAGGACAAAGTTGAAGAAGTGCGAAAGAAACAATTAGAAGTAAAAATAATTTTTCTGAAGAAATGTTACAATTTGTTTTCTAGGGGTAATTTAAAAAGAACGGAAAAACGAGCAGATGAGTTTTCACTACGTTCGCGAGCTAAGAATACATTTATTTAATATTCGATTTTTATTTTATATAAATTTTTTCAATTTACATTTTTATTTGACATTCGATTTTTAATTTATATAATTTTTTTCCTTCTTTAAGAAAAAAAATATTTGCAAATATTTCTAAACGCTTTTTTATATCTGATCTAATCCTTAGTTCGAATACACTCCCCGCTCTACGCTCGTTACTATAACAACTATTACGCTCTTATTTTTCCCCTTCAAATATTTTCTTTTCTTTCCTTCCCCTGTTCAAATATTTCCAATCTTCTTATTCAACACGATGGGATATATTTCAACATAGCCGGATAAGAAATCACGTATTGGTGTAGGTGTAAAATCCTTTGCTAAGGGTGACTTGTATTGGTCAGCTTGATTTCAAAGAATGTCATGCTAGAAATATTTTTTGCGCTGCATCGATGTGCTACGATGAAAAGAATTCGATAAAAGTTTGTACTGCATGGAAACCGAATGGTTTTTTTGAAAATAACAAATATATTTTAAGATGAAGTTTTTATAACAAAAATTTTAATAATAGACATAAATTAAATTAATATTTATTTTAAATTTTGAATTTATTTATTTTGTTCTCACGGAAAAACATACCTTTTCACTGCTTCTAAATTGATGTTTAAGACCATATTCCAGTATTAAAACCTGTATATTCTTTATTGAATACTCTAATACTGCTGCAAAATAATTCAGTGAAGATGCAGAATATGTCGCAGAAAGATAATTTGGAGTTGAATACTATTTCGATCAGACAAATAGAAGGCATCTTTTGGAATTCAGGCAATTGTTCAAAAGATTTATATAAGAGTTTTCGAGTCACAATCGCATGAGATTAAATTGAAACCATAAGTAGACCCTGACGATATCCCGAAGTGGTCAAATCTCTGGGTTTGATTCTCTCAGAATTCTAACGCTTTTTTATGGCCCTAATGAAAAGTCCTTTTAATTATTTTAATTACATTAGGTTCTTTATTTTTACTTTCGCTAGAGATTAATACAAAATTAATGCTACTATTTGCAGTAATATTAATTTACGATCAGAATGAATTTCAATTTTTTGAATTTTAATTTTGTGAGAAAATGTCCTGAAGCAAGGCTCATTTCAGTTATCACGCCACTCGTATGCTCTACATCTGAATTATTAATCGTGTATTAAGTTTTTGTCTTCGTTAGTAACGCATTGATGGAGACATAACAAATATAGAAGACTATACATATTCTGACTGACAACCAGTTCCTGCATCTATGTAATCCATTTATCCACCACTCCCTACCTCGTATAATCTTTAGATCATTCAATTCGTGATTAATCCGTCTGTTTGGGAACACACGAAACCTTTTAATTTTTGCATTAAAACTGCTCGTATTTGCGTGTATAGTAAAGCTTAAAGCATCCGGTTGTCGAGGGTGCAGATGGTTTATTCAAAGCCTTGATTGGACCGATAGTAAAGAATTCAAAACTTTCGACATGTAATTAAATTAGAGAAAACAAAAATATCTATAAATTATAAAACATTTCTTAAGCCGATTTCCGCACCCCAAAACTTCGCATAGAAATTCGCAAGATATAGTGTAGTATAAGTTTTCCTCGGTTATAGATTCTTGTTATTTTTCTTCTACCGCAAACAGGTCCGTCGACACACGAACGAATTGATAATTTTTAGTGAGCCCAAGTTTTTGTGTGAGTTCATAATGGATAAAATTAACGTGTAATGGGGAAGTTATGATACATGAGTGCACGAGTATATGAGTATGTGTGTGTGATAAGTAATAAGCGCATAAAATGGGTGGGCGATACCAAGCGTAAAAACTAGAAAGAAGCATCCCTACGGCCACAAAATAGACAAACTCATTAACTTCAACGCTTACTTATGTTTCAGTTTACCATTTGTTTGGTTTTATATTAGAAACGTAAGCCGGATCCTGAACTTTTCAATATCATGGAGTGTATTTATGTTTCGTTAATGATTTGGTAATTAAATTTGTGAGCTTATTATTTTGCCCGATGTGGCAGTTTTGGTGCCTAAATATCGCATAAACATATTAATAGCCTGTTTAAGGAAATTTTTACGGGAAACAATTAAATTTGTTTATCCTAGGAGAAGGATAATGTAGCGGAATTCAATCTGAGGTATCCGGAGTATTAGGAAATGTGCTCGTAATTATTCATTTGCGTTGTTAATAAGCCTAATAATTTCATCTTATTTCTACAAGAGTCAGTTTTCCTGTAGGGCATGAGTGTGCAATTGCCTGTACGTATCTGGCGACAAGAGTGTCTTAAGTTAGCGCTTCCAAATATCCCTAACAGCGAATATTGTTTTTGTAACTGATATGCTTGTGGCAAAAATAACTGTTTCTAGTTTAACACCGCATACCGAGAACGAGTCCGCATACATAAATAGCAACAAACGATATTATACAACCAAACCCCTAACTGCCTAGTCAAAAAGTTTTTGGGTTAACGCTGTATATTCTTTAACGCCAAACCGTTTGGCCTAGGGGAAGAGGTAAAGTGTAGAAAAGCTGGCAACCGAAATCATCGGATGCGCGGTTAACATTGTGGGAGGGGGAGGGATGTTAATTGTTACTGTTATTGTAGCGAACGCTATTCTGATACACGATCAACACTTAGCCCCTAATCCTTCCGCCTTCCTAACCAAACCTTTCCCTGCGCTAGGAAGGGTGAATGCTTCTGTAATATATTTTTATACGTATTGCTCGTTTGCTTCGTTAAGCCACTTTACGTTGGTGTTATGAATTTATTACCAACATTTTCACAAAATGTGTCTTATTTTCTTCTCATAAATTATACATAAACTTTCACCAACTATTATATGGGATTTGCAGGAAAGCCCCAAAAATCGGTTTGGCGGTGAAGTGTTGAAGACGAGGTGCTGCAAACACGTAGGCAACATCAACATTGTGGATAACGGCATCGACTGAGAAGTAAATTTTTAACATAATATGCTAAGTAGTTGTGGACAAAACCATAAAATAATAAGTAATAGTAATATTACGATATTGATTCTCAATCTGTGCACCATAATAAATATTGAAGCATTGAAACACTGCTCATCGAATGAAGTATGTTTTCAAATGAATTTTCCTTTTGCTATAAAATCGAGATAACAGTATCGGTTCACGAGAATATGGAAACATTTTTTCGTATGCTTTCGTTACGCAGTTATTCTAAATAAAATCTGTTGGCTCTTCAATAATGAAGAGAAGAGAATAGCCGTTTTATAAACAGTAAACTGTTAGAAAATAAATTCTTCGATTGTTAAAAGCAGCAAAATACAATTTTACTTTACATAAAAAGATATTTCAGCATGTGAAGGAATAGTACCATAAGAAGTCAGTTTCGTAAACAAATTCGTTCTTTTCTGAAATTTCATGTGGCGAAAAAATTTGACGAAAATATCTGAAATCAAGAAAAAATATTCTCTCAAATCTCCTCAAAAGCGTATTTTTATGACAGCGTTAAAGAGCAACACAAAAGTAAAGTAAAAAAAATATAATCTTCTACTTATTAATTTTCCAAAATGCGCCCTTGGAGCATGGTACAGAATTTTGTCTATTTAACATTATTTGCGGAGACATTCTTAATGATGCGAAGAACTAAAAAATACACTAAAAATGGGGCATTGCCGAACCCGGTTGTCCCACCAACCAAACTTTGCAATGAATGACGGGAAATCATTCCAATATTTCATATGGCACTCCATATTTAGAAATACTCAAATAATATTATGGTTATTATAATCATTATCTCTACACGTTACACGTAAATGAGTGTGCTTCTTCATCTTCTTCCTCAATTTGTTATGCATTAGAATGAGGATAACAAGTACAAAATAGTATCGAGCATAGTAAATAGTAGTTTTTTCATTCTTGATCCGCTTCAAAAATGATATCTTCATTTTTAGTATTTTCAAAATCTTCATCATAAGCATAGTATACTTTACTTGAGCCGTTGGTATAACAAAATTACGTCTTATCACTGGAATGAAATTATTTCGTTGGAATATACGAATACCATGTGCGGGCCTTTTTGAGAAGAGTTGTGCTAAGGATGTGTTAGTGGATCTAAATTAACCGAGAAAAGAGAAATGTAACATTAAAAGGGACATTTACAGCCCGTGTTTACTATGATCACACTATAAATGCATACTTAAAGTGCACGATTTATTAGCTTCGTCCAGATCGAAGTTGACGTTTTTAGTTGTTATGTTTTTTATACATTTTTTATTACATATTTTTTTATTTCAAAATAATTTTGATATAATCAATTTTGATTTTTCATTCCATTTCATCCTATTTCATTTGCTGTTTCTTAAAAAATATCTTGTTTGAATTTCTGAGTAAATTGTTCTGATGGAATAATAATAAATGACGTATTTTTTAATTAATTATTGCAAATTAATACATTTATCAGTTTTTGCCGCTGAGGCCAGCACATTAAAGTGCTTCAATATGTTTTGTACGAGTAGTTTAATGAATGAGTGGAAAATCCTTAAAAAATCATAAAATGCATATTTTAATACTTGATGCCTCGTTAACACTTTAGTAACTCTCGAAGTAGCTGAATTTATATTGGTTGTTGCAACTCGTGGTGTACTTTTTGGCACAAATAAGCCAACAAGCTTGTTTGTCCGTTAGCAGCATAATTGCGAATTTTTTGCTATGCCAAATTGCACTGTCTATAATTTGAAGCCCTTTCCGGTTTTTTTGCTTATGTATGTCGTTGCGGGTGACGAGGCTGTGGCTTCCAATCAACACGAAATTCTGCCACATGCAGGCGTCAACTCTTTTAATTGGTTTTATTTAATTTATTGAAACACCGACCGACTGAACTAAATGAAAAGGGAACAAAAAAGGAAGAACACATTAAATGGAAAACGGACCATGAACTGCCAACAGAGTAGTATTTTTTTAAATGTTTCACCTTATACTGAATGAAAAAAGCGTAAGAACAATATATTTTTAATTTTCTGGAAATTTAGAGACAGCTCGAATTTTCCCGTTTTTTGCTTTACAGAATCTCTGCATAAAATTATTTATACGGAATTAAATGGAATGTTTTGTTTTTGTAAAAACTTTTTTTATAAATTTGAAAGTACTTGAAATAAGGACGAAAGGATTGAATTTTTTCTTCTATTGAAAATATGTTCATATAATTTGCAACAAAAAAATACTCAATTTACTTAAAAAACTGCAGTAAATGAAATTAGAAATCTATTTTCATTACTTTACTTATATGTTCCTTCACAATATATTTACTATTCTTTTATACATTTAAATGTAAAATATTATGTATATTTATGCAGATTAATGTTTATAAAAAGGTAATCTTAAAAATTCAATATTTGCTTTCTTCAGTCCCAAGAACCGAACATATTTACTGTTTTCTCTGTTCCCATTGGTTGGAAGGGGCTATCTGAAAATACTTCTTTCTGTAAGTGCACTGACCCTGGTTGATGCTTTGCGTTAACGAAGTTTTCAACGGGCTCAAATATATATTGCGGTTTCTCTATATCTGCAAACTCGTCCCTTTTCGTGAAGCCGTCCTTTGCTGGGACCTTTACTCTATGGAAAATCTCTTTGTTTGGCTTACTCTGCCCAGATGGAACAATAAAATACCTGCAAGATCAATGTATGATGTGGCTGAATAAGGAAGTATACGATATTGTTTGGGATGAACAGTGAAACCAGTGGGATAAAACAGCAAAGAGGATTGAAGTAACAATAAGCAAATAGCTGTGCCAGCCAACTCTGAGCTCAGTCGGAAGTATCTTGTGCAGAACACGTGACATCAAACCATACTAAAAAATTGATATCAAACCGCGTTTTGAGTGTCCCATCCCTTTTTCTCTGACTGGGACTTATGGTCAGTACATTCAAACCCATTTCGGTTGATATCCACAGCACTATAGAAGTTATTAGAACTTTTTTAAAATTACTTACAATTTACGTTATGAGTTCTATATTGGTGCGCAGATGATGAAATTAATAATGTTAAGATATTTTTAATAAGAAAATATAAAATCCCTCAAACTTGTCTGGTTAAAAATGGACTAATAATTTGAGACGGCAATATGGTTAGTAAATACAAATTCTTGCTATGGAATTTACAATACAGAAAATTATATATTTTTTTATAAAACTACTTGAGATCAATTTAAATAACTAACTGTAATTGCTAATTTCACAAGGATTTGCATATTTTCCGCCTCAGATTGGAAATATGAGGTCTGGTGTCAGCCAGAAAGTGAGCGCAAGGCGTAACAAACTTAATTACATTATATTCCACTTTTTATGAAATATTTTTTGTTGATAATAAAGCAGTTATGATTGATTGATTGTTATCAGTTTCGTCAGTTAGTTTTCGTAATAAACAGATTTTCACAGAGTAATTTCTTCCTAGATTTTTATTTTTCCGATTTACCATTTATTTATTATTTGCCTTCACCCGTTGCTTCTATTATTAAAAAAACATTGTCAGTTATTTGCTATATTTGTTATTCTCACACGCATCATAGGCTAGCGTGTTCCGATAAAGCTTTTAATTGGCACTAAAAGGAAACAGCAATAGTAGCATTACTTTCCTTACAGTTTTTCTCAGCGCAATAAATATTTTTAACTTTCTAACAATTTGCATATTTTCTGCCCACTTTTGTATATACCGCCCATTAAATTGGAGAATGCTGTCGTGACAAAATATTTTAACAAAAAAGCGGCATGTTGATAATATTGCTTTCACGCAGAAGTGAGCGTTGCATTTGTTTTCAACACTGTAAACGCGCACATACATGCACTCACTCTCCCATAGAACAAACACCTGTTCAACACATACAATATATTCCCATGCGGAGTAGAATTTTAAAAAGTTAACAATATTAGCAATTCTGACGAGTTGAGGTACGTCCAAAGAATTAAACAAAAAAATTATAGGGGAAATTAAAGAACATCGACCGCTTCTGGACACCAAACATTTATTTCTTATTGCTGCTAAATTTACTTAGTGCTACCGCAGCTATTAACGCAGCTTTAATATTACTTTAAGCGTCTTTTCTGAAATAAATGCATCGATCGTCTGGTTCGACTTTTGAAAAAATGTTTGCTATAATCTGTTAATTTAATGAAATGTCAACAAACTGTTTGTTGGCCAAGAAAATGTTTTGCAGCCCACCACGGTAATTTTTAGATGAATACGAAATGTTCATTGCTGACGCCCAAAGGAAAGGCTACGGAATGACGTATAAAAGGAGGTATATATCGTCTGATATTTACGTCGGTAAAGAAATCAACCTTAGAGTATGTTAGCTATTTGCTTTCAGATGCCCTTCCAGTTGGTAATTTAGTCAGTAGCGAACGTAAGCCTATTTACCAGCTGTGGTTGCCAACATTGAGCAAAAGGGTACGATTTGCCAGCGGAAAAAGAGGACGGAGAAGCATTCACCATTATTTAAAGGGCTGCCTGTAAGGACCATGAACTAGTTGTAAAACTCTTCAATAATCGGATGTCGATTAAATGAACGCTTTATATTTTAAACATATAGAAATCGCCCGTAGCATTAGCGCAGTGATATGTAAGGAATCTGCAATCAGTAGTGTCCTGCCAAAGAGGGTAAATTTGTTTGCGGAACGTAGAGTCTTATTTCAAACGTAAAATAAGGTAATAACAAGAACAGCGACTACTACAAAAATAGAAAATTTCGTACTTTATACCTTCATGTCCTCAAGACGGGAATTCTGGCATGAGCAAAAATCATAGGTAAGCTTTAAAACGCGGTCGCCATTGACCAAAAGTTACTGTGGCTAAATATTTTAGCCTTGCTCGGGTCAACGACATATTTTAAGCCAACCATGAATGCAAATTAATTCATGTTGTTAAATATGAAATGAAGGAAAGAAGGAGTAAAGAGAGTAGGAAAGAATCAACGAAAGGAATGGTAATAGAAGGAATCATTCGTTGTTCTATTTTAAAGATATTTTCATAAAGATTAGTAGAAATATTCATCTGTCCATTGGTTGAATTATCAAACTTTAAATTTATATAACGGGTGTAGGGTACAAGAGCTCCTGTCAGGCTGAAACCAGCGTTCTTACTTATACCCTACTCCCAATGGGTAAGGCGTATATAACTTTATGCCTCCATTTGTAACGCATAGAAGGAAGGTAAAGAACGTAGTAGGTATAGAAAAGTATTATATTCCTACCCATAAACATCTCCTTGGTCGATTTGGCCTGTCATGGCAATGTCTCATTGTCTGCCTTTTTGTTAAAATCACGATCGCAAAAACACCAGAAGGGATATTCTTACGAAGTTTGGTAAGTGAATCTCCACTGTCTCCGTTAATAATGAATGAATATTATTTGGATATATCTATATGTGCGTTTCACTTTTAACGAATATAGACGGAACTGGATGGCTTAATATGAATATATCCAAATGTGTATTCAATCTTCAGCGTTTGAATACACATTTACAATACAAATCTATCCTCGAACCCACCCAGGAATATTAAGTTATTCTGGAAAAATTGGGGTGATCCGCTAGCATAACCATAAAACGTGTAAATATTGTATCACAGGGCAATCAGTGGAGATTTGTGATGATTTGTGGCATAAATATTCTGCGTTATGAAGAGTTTCGTTTTGGAAATGGATGAATTTGGTCCAGTCTTTTTAAATAAATAAAATTTTAAACCATAATTTTTCTATTTCTATTTGAACTTTGAAGCGAAACTTCTGCCCAACTTCTGGTTGCAAAAAATGGGCGACCGAAAAATGGACGCCAACTATTATACTATACGATTATTTTTTGAGAAGAGTTTCGGTGAAGATGAATTAATAGATAAAAGTTAACTAAGAAATGGGAAATGTAACATAAACGAGGACGTGCGTCCCCTGAACATTAGGTTCACTAAAAATTTTTTATTATGGGTATAGGGCATATGACCTTGATCCAGGCCGAAGTTAGCGTTCTTAATTTTTTGTATTATCAGCAATTTCTTGGTCAGACAGAAATATTTTTTTATTTTTCACACGAACGAATCAAACACGTTTGCTAAGTATGAGCCCTTACACACTCACATACGAATTAATAAATATCCTTCGATAGATTAGCACATCAGACATTATTGAAACCTGCCTGGCTGACTGCGGGCAATGCCGTTGCCGCCATCGTGGTCATCAATACGTGTTGACAATTATTCCAAAAAAGTAAAAACAATTTGTTATAATTTTCTAAGAGACGAATCTGCTGGATGCGATGCAGCTATGCAGAAATATAACAACTCCGAAACAATAGTTGCAGACGGTCAGGAGAGGTGAATATCATACCAATAACAAAACAGAAAAAAGGCAAGAAACGAAAATATTAGCCAAAGTATTAACGAGAATAATAATAATACTTACGACAACAAAGCAAATACATCGTCATAATTACCATTATCAACTTCCTGAGATTACCGTACGTATGAGAGGATTTATTCTGTTTCTCCCATTTTTCGCTATGGAAATTCGTGGAAATGCACGAATCTATGAATGCCCAAAGAGGATAAATGGTGATGTTGTTGTTGTAGTAGTCGATGCTTTTGAGCTTCAGCGTGCACGCGTGTTTGTGTATTAACGCGTATGTATTTAAGGAATTAAAAAATACTGGCAACAACAACGATAATGACGTAATTGGCAACGATAATGTTACCAGAGAGTCATGTGCGCATCAGACAACAGTTGATAATTTAATCTAAAACAACAGAAGTTACAAACGGTTTGTTGGTTTGGATAGATGATAGGTGGTACGTCGGTTAGTTGTCCCACCGGCAAATGAGATCGGGCGATTGTATCGGTTTGGTTAATTCGGTTCGTTGAGTCGATAGTGTAGTCTTTAAAAATAAAGAAAGCTATGAAAGTTATTTGTATTATCTGTCGTATATGTTGGCTTTTTTGTCAAATACGTTATAATGCGTTCTAATGCGTTATAATAAAACCTACACAAACAAATTACATTCACTGGGAATATATAATTTTTGTTATTAAACGACCGCACTAAAGTACAGTATAATACAGGTAATACCGCTATTGGAAAGACACTACTATAGTACTTTTTTCATTTATAAAATTATATTTAACATGCATAAAATTATATTTCTGATCTCTACAATCATTAATTTTCAAAAGCCGAAAACATTTTAATAAGAATCGCGCATTTTAATCATAATCTCAGTTAAGAAGATAGGAAGATAAAACATGGACGTATGACAGATTTCTACGAGGCAAAATATTCTACTACCGGTCCTAACGGAGCAACATAACGGAAAAAAATTAAAATTAAAATTTGGGCCTGGTACGCCCAAAAATTTATCCCATTGATTGATTTATCCATTTGATTTTAGAAGCGTAAAACTCGCAGCAACTGGTTGCACTGAAAAAAATGGATATGGGAGCAGAAATCTTTAAATGTAGTTTCTCTTAATATTTTGTTGATTCTCAGGGCATTTGACCTCTTTTGTAGTTTGTGATGGATTTGTGCTTTCATTAATAATTGCAAAATCGCGAAGTACTGTTCCGTCGTCCATTGGATTTTAACTCAATTGTTAATACGAAATATATATACTTTAATTTGAATTCGATTCAGGTACAAGTCAGTAAACTAAAAATTATTGATTTCTCGAACTGGCCGTCAAGGAATTTTCAATTATTACAACAGATTCTGCCTTAAAAACTCTATATTTCTATATTACAAAGGCCGATCAATTTCAATTTTAAATGTTTGTAAAAGATTTTGCGTAAAAGCTTGCTCAGCCGTAAAAGTTTGCGGAAATGTGTTTCCTGCATTGCAAGGACAAGCAAAGCGGCGAGCGAACACACTTCAAACAGACAAGGCAAATATTTTATACCTAAAGGAAACAAAAAAAGGGAAGTCTATTTGAATTTTTAATGAAAGCGAAGAATCTACTCTGAGTTTTATTAAAATTACAGTTTCATTGTAAAGGGTACGGAAAAGTAGAAGAGCGCAAGAGAAGAGCGAACACAATAAAAATAAAAAGACTAATAACCAAAAAAGATCTATGTAAAAGTATTTGTAGATCAACTAAGGTGAACAATTTTGTTTGTACCACCTGTAACCATGCAAACTAGAGCAATCAAGTTCAAATATAATTTTTTTTTTGGAAAATCTGACCATAGAATGATACAGAAATTTGTAGAGGGGAGCGGAAATTTCAACGAGCAACGAGTTACGAGAGCAAAGTGGACTTTCACGACGTTAAAAAGTTTGACGTATATGCAGGTTTTCTATGATTAAAGTAAAATAAAGCGAAATATAATGGAAACGCTATAAATGTAGAAAATTGTAAGCACCCCAAAACAATTTTTAAAAATCGTAGATATTATAAATAACGGTGAAAACTTCTAAAATTCTCTACATTTCTCAAATTATGAATTTAAATTAAATTTCCCCTTCATTTATATTTTGCTCTTCTCAATCATTTTCTTCTGAACAGATTTTTTCAAAACTGCTTAACAAGGAACAAATTTTTTGCCAAGAAATTCCGAAACGTTGGGAAATTATTTAATTAATTATAATTCATTGGCAAGCCAATAATCCAGATAGAGAAGAAGGGGAGTAAAAAAGTAACAAAAAAATTCTCGGAACATAAAGGAGCAAGAGGAAAGTTAATGCCGCAGAATTGCAAAGAAAGTGACAAATGCGGTACTAGAAAAAAGAGCAAAGGAAGAAAGGTGATAAGAAGAATAATAAATCGTTACGATTGTATTGCTTGTCCTCTTTTCTTCTTCTACAGCAATTTATAATCCCGTAATCGTTTGTAGAAATCAAATCCGTGTTTAACGTTCTCTGTATATCACGCACAAGCATACACTGAAGCAAGCGAGCACTCACACATGCGCATATATTCATACTGTCTCTGGTCCTTATACGTTTATGTTTTGGATGCCAGTCCTATCGAAATCTTTTGAAGGTTTACTTCCACACAATCCAGATCCATTTTTGCGAGTTTACAAATTGAATCAATTCTGACCCATTCCACCCCATTTACCACCAATTGAACCAAAACCAATCGTATTCGAATGAATCATCAACGGTCTGCTCGACTCGATTTTGCTGTTATCTTCTCTAACTTTCTCATGTATAATTCAATTAACTGCTTCTACACAAATAAGCGCTCATTCATTCAGATGCATATTTTACATATAGGGCCACAACCATCACAGATATTAATTTCCGAGTCACAGGACGTTGCGGAAAATGTATGTACAATTCATCTGTATTTTCAAACTAAAGGCTCTCAGGCTCGTATTTAATAGAGCGAAAGTTGCTCGATCGGCGGAGGCACGAACAAAAAGGAAAATATCGCCGACAATAACAATAATAATCGCTTCAAAAACTCGAACTAAAAGATGAAATAGAAACAAAAGACATAAAAAAATGCTCGACAGATGGATAATGAATACATGGGTTGATGATGGTGTATGGTTGCATACGATACACGACTTGTTATCCAAAAATATTTTTTGCTATTAGAGATGCTGGTTGTTTTTGTTGTTTTTGTCATTGTTGGTTGTGAACCTTTTTGATTGCGGATTCTATCAAACTTATACTGTCTGCGATAATTTCTCGAACAAAATGACAAACATTTTTCATTTGAGTTCTTCCTAATAGAAGAACTGACGTGGAAGACACCGAAAAGGCGAAAAAGACGCCGATAAAGAAAAACTTCTAGTCGAAGTTATATTCGCATATTTGGTGAGAAATTCTAACTCATTTTTAAGTCGCTTGGTATTTATTGTCGATTTCGAATATTAAACTATATGCTTTGCTTGGACAAAGGAATTTTACCACAACTGACCTCTGCTCTTTGGTCTCAAAGTCCTTGCCACAACTTGGGATGAATTGTTGTTTAATTAGTGATGTAGTTGCAGCTTTCTGAAGACCATAAATTGAATTGAAAATGCTACAGCAAAAAACTGCTCCAAATTATTATATGGGGATCTTAATTTAGTAAATCTAGTGACGAAACAGCAAGTTTGTGCATTAAGTATTAAATATTCTTTTAATTTGAATATTGGTCATCTCTCGCCTTTGTCTTCCATGTTTAATCGCTTTCACGTCATCGTTATGATTTGCTGTCGTCACAGCACACCTGCATTCCGCACCGCCTCTGCGGCGTTCCTTAAAAATTGATAAATGAATAATTTTCTCCAGGGTAAATAAAATTTCAACAATGGTTTTATTTGTGCTTGTCTGAAATGTTGTTTTATGTGTGCTTGTCCTCTTTTATATTTTAATTACTGCGCCCCAACTTGACTAGACCAACCGGCGCAAGTCACCTTTTGCTGTCCAGATTCAATTTAATCCTTTTACGGTAGGACCTAAGTTATTCATTCGTATGACTTTTGCGGTAGGTCCTACTAATCCTACTAATTACTAGTCATAATAACTACTAGTTGCAATTTCGTTTTACTAGTCGTAATTTCAGCAGACAATTTAGTCACAATAGCATAGATGTGCAAAATGGAAGATTTATTGATTGTGATTTGGGTTGATTTCAAATGTTTGAGTTGGATTTTCTCCGGTTTTGTCCTTACTGAAAAGTTGATATGCTCCCGTGAAGTTATTATTAAGTCGCGGGTATTGGAGTTAAAATATTATTCATGTGGTCTGCGACGTTGATGATAATTTCATATACAATTTTTTTATTTTTCATTAATTTATTATTTATTGCTCTTGATTGGTATTTTGCACAAGAATGCCTGAAAGCTGATAATTGTCCTTTGAAATCGACTGAAGTCCTCTGTGGCATGCATCGAGTTTACCAAGCTGCAGCAAAACCTTCCATTCAGGCCTCAGGTGCGCACAACAATATATTACCACGGGAATTTAACAAATGAAAAGATATTTCATATAAATATTTGCATTGTTTTATCCTGTCTGAATATTCAACGATTATTTATCAACCTTCAGACAAAATGAATATTCATAAAATTTTCCTTAAAAACACGTAGAAGAAAGGCATGATTATACTTGCACTGGCGTATATGACAAGTAGTGATTGCTGGGGACAAGGTTAAAGTGGCGAAATAAATGAATTAATGCTGGAAATCGGTGAACATTAGAAAGCCTAAATTAGTCACAAACCCAATCTTGCGCTCCTAAAGCTTTCTCTCTTGAATATCATAATATACCTTCTACCCCTCCTATGACATAACGCTTTTTATACCAATGATTCATGCAATCAAATAGTCTCTTATAAATGAATTGCAATAATGACAAAAAAAACATACTTCATTTCTCTTAACGAATTTATTAAAAAATCGAAAACAAAGACAAACAAATTAAATAAATAAAAACAATGGAAGTCATTCCGATATTCATTCAGACTTTCATTGCTTACAAACGAAGTGATAGCAATAACAATAGTGAACGACTTTGGTCACTCTCTGGAGAGTTACAAAAGAAAAAATAATTGGGAAGAAATGAAATGTATGGAAAAAGAAGGAAAAACTGACAGAACTCTGCAGAAAAATTCACCTTAAAATGGATACATACGATAAAGGGTGTGAAATTCTGGGCGAAACTGAATGAAAAGTATGGTTCGTGGGCCTTTTGAGGTTTGATCCGAAACTTGTACGAAGTTGGCATGAGGTTGGTCTGAGGTGAGTACGAGGTCAATATTTGGCTGGCATAAAGTTGGTATGAGATAGAGATACCTCGCGTAGATGTTTATAAAAGTCGGAAATATTTAATGCTTGCTTATGTTTTTTCATCTCTTCATCGTCAACTCACTTCCAGATCATCTCCGTAAATGTAAATTATTTCGAAACGCACGCATAACTGAATTATTTTTCACGCCTAAATGATTTTCACATTGCAGAGTTAATAACTAACAGCCTTTGTTTGTCGGTCGCGGGGATTTATTTAGTGGTCGTTCGATGTTTTGTCGACTATATCATTCGATCATTCCTGCCACACCGAACAAATTATGCTACTACTGTTGATGCTGCCTTTGTTTAATCGGTCATCGTCTGAGTATTGCTTACCGCAAGTGTCTATTAAGAACTGTGGCGCCAGCCACTAATTTAATATGTTGCTAAACTGCTGTGGGCGATGTAACTAATATGTAATTCGTTAAAATTAGAAATTTCGACTTTTGTTAAGAGCAGTAGGCTGAACAACCACAATGACCAGTGTTAAAGTGAATATAAAGTTGTGATACAGCGGCCTTCAAGGCAGGAAAGTGTAAATTAGGGTGGCCTTATAGGATCCTACGGCGAATATTTATCAAACTGCATATAACTTTTCATGCCAATTTCTATTTCTAATATTTAATTAAATGCAATTTAAAATGAACTTCTTGCTGTTGCAAAAGAGATCGGGTGCCAGTCCCGTCGTGGTGTGGGCGACAAAATGGCAGTGACCAGAGTGCAAGCTGGTTCACTAGCCAAGAGCTAAAGCTGCACCCTGGTTCCGAGGCCTCACCGAAGGCTTAAAAGCAGTACCACGGGTGATGCACGATGTATAGGGGTCCTTCCAACCCCGCTAATATAAAGCCCACGCAGATAGTGCATCGTGGGTAGGCTTCTCACTTGTGAGAGCTTCGTGGTGGCTGTGGTTTCCACCCAAAGAAACGCGGGTAGAGACCTTGAGTCTCCGCGAGAGTTGCGCGAGGAGGCCGCCTCCGTCAACTCAAGTGCCGGTGAGTGTCCCCACCGGCACAAGGCCTTAGATAGTGCCGAAATAGTAACCTGCGAGGAATGTCCTGCCACACACAGGCTTCCACAGGTACATGACAAAGCTACGGTTGGCTACCGTAAGCGAAATGGGTGCGGTTGCCGCCATATAATCATAAAAAGTACGTTCACAGAGTTCGTACTCGCAACCCCGTGCGGGACGGCCCGCCGTGCACTTAAGCCATCATGGCAGGCGTGCACGTTAAGCACAAGGCAGAAATCTGTTGCAAAAGAGATTATGGCAATTTGAAAACATTTTGCGAAATTAGTTATTCATCTGAAAAGACTGAAGTGATTGAAAAATCAAATTATTGAAAATGATTCAAACAAATAATTTAAAAGGTGATTTAGAAGCCAAAGATTTTAACCCTTTGATATATCAATGCGTTCTTTTATGTTATCTCCCCTTCTTTGAAATTGTAGTCAAATCGGATCGAATCCTTGTTTGTCACACTGGTTACCTAATAGAGCATTTATATAAAAAATTATCATTCATTTACCACCAGGCTTCGTCAGAACCCACCAGAACCTCAGAACACATGTACAGTACATTCATGGCTATCAATGTAAAAATCATAGTGTTGCTGTTACAACAACAATATTCAATTATACAGTGTTTTTGTTACAACAACAATATTCAGTCATACAGTGTTGGTATTACGACAATACTCCTCAAAGAATCACAACGCAATTTTAATCACTACAACAATTTTTGAAATCGTCGCCTCAGACCTTATCGCACATTTAACGCCCACCGAACACTGTTAATTCCTAATTCCTAATCACCTGTCGATCTCCTTCCTCCTGGTGTTCGCTTTATCGCTGAATAGAATTCAGTGAAAACGAATCGGGACAGATTTCTGCCTTGTGTTTTACGAGGACACCTGCCGTGTTGGCCTAATTCCTCGGCGGGCCATCCCGCATGGGGTTGCAAGTACGAACTCTGTGAACGTACCTTTTATGATTTATGGCGACAACCAACGCCCAATGCCTCCGGGTTACCAAGCCGGGGCGTTTGTACCTTTGGAAGCCATGTGCATGGCATGGACATTCCACTTAAGGTATCGTCGAGGCCGATCTAAAACCTCTTCCGGACTGTGGGGTCCGGCACCCGGTAATGTTTTAGTGCATTACCACACCCGAGCTGATCCAGACTCGTACCCGCGTAATTTTGGGTATAACCACAGCCACCACGAAGCTCCCGAAGGGCCTACCCAATGACAAGCATGTGGGGCTTGGAATATATATATACCAGACGGTGTGACTATTAGCCTAAGCTATTAGCACACATACCGGCTGTATTTTTCGTCTGCTTGTCTCCCGTGGTACCAATTTAAAGCCATATGGTAGGCTCCGGAACCAGGGAGTACCACAATCGTGGTAAGTGACCGCCTTATACCCTCTGGTCACTGCCATTTTGGGCCCATGCACCCGGGACTGGCACCCTTAAAACGAATCGGGACAATTGCATTTGCAACAATGATTTCCGCGAACTTTTCATTACGCCAGAAATGTTAATTAAAAGCAAGCAACTGCCAATTCAACATCGCGCACTGAACACCGCATCAGGAAGTTGTTTGCGTCAATTGAATTCAAAGCAGAGTATATTTTTCAAAAGAATATTGTTGAATAGGGAAAATTAATGCAGCATATATTTTTGCCTTAAGAAATTTAACTATTTTTTAAGATAAAGTGACATTTTTTATATCCGAGACGTTAACGACAAACGCACTCAGTACTCAACGTGACGGCTCCATTTTGGGATTTTTTATCTAGAGCGTTAGTGACGCCCTGCTGCGATAATGACTTACGCATTATCCGTGGTATGTCAAAGCTGTGTTCAGTTCTTCTCAAAATTTCACTGATGCAAAGTTTTGGGAAATTACATATTTTGCGGGAAATTTATTTCTCAAGTAAGGATTCTAAACTTCTATAAAAAATTTTGTAATAATTGATTGAATTTTATACAGCGTAAAATGTTTATTATCGAAAACCATGGAAGCATTATAAATGCTTGCTTCAAATCTGAGAAAAATAAATGACAGAAATAAACATTTTGTACATTAATGATGAAGAAATGTACAATAATGTACACTAATGGTGAGGAAATCGAATTGAATTTCCATGAAATATGTTTACAAACCTGGGCAATATTTTTCGGCGCTTGAAATATAAGATTGAGAACCATTGATGAAAGTTCGAAATCATATTATTGATATATATATATAATATCTGATTTATTTAATTTTTGAAAGTGACTAATAGTTCGAGGAAAATGTTTTTCGCAGAAGCGTTCATATCTGATAATTCAAGCGACGAAGATGAGGGATTTTCCGTAAAACTTCGGAATAAAACTTTAAGGAATTCTTCCAGCATTTTGGATATTCCGGCGAAAGAGTAAGTATATATTTCAATATATATATATATATATATATATATATATATATATATATATATATATATATATATATATATATATATATATATATATATATATATATATATATATATATATATATATATATATATATATATATATATATATATATATATATATATATATATATATATATATATATATATATATATATATATATATATATATATATATATATATATATATATATATATATATATATATATATATATATATATATATATATATATATATATATATATATATATATATATATATATATATATATATATATATATATATATATATATATATATATATATATATATATATATATATATATATATATATATATATATATATATATATATATATATATATATATATATATATATATATATATATATATATATATATATATATATATATATATATATATATATATATATATATATATATATATATATATATATATATATATATATATATATATATATATATATATATATATATATATATATATATATATATATATATATATATATATATATATATATATATATATATATATATATATATATATATATATATATATATATATATATATATATATATATATATATATATATATATATATATATATATATATATATATATATATATATATATATATATATATATATATATATATATATATATATATATATATATATATATATATATATATATATATATATATATATATATATATATATATATATATATATATATATATATATATATATATATATATATATATATATATATATATATATATATATATATATATATATATATATATATATATATATATATATATATATATATATATATATATATATATATATATATATATATATATATATATATATATATATATATATATATATATATATATATATATATATATATATATATATATATATATATATATATATATATATATATATATATATATATATATATATATATATATATATATATATATATATATATATATATATATATATATATATATATATATATATATATATATATATATATATATATATATATATATATATATATATATATATATATATATATATATATATATATATATATATATATATATATATATATATATATATATATATATATATATATATATATATATATATATATATATATATATATATATATATATATATATATATATATATATATATATATATATATATATATATATATATATATATATATATATATATATATATATATATATATATATATATATATATATATATATATATATATATATATATATATATATATATATATATATATATATATATATATATATATATATATATATATATATATATATATATATATATATATATATATATATATATATATATATATATATATATATATATATATATATATATATATATATATATATATATATATATATATATATATATATATATATATATATATATATATATATATATATATATATATATATATATATATATATATATATATATATATATATATATATATATATATATATATATATATATATATATATATATATATATATATATATATATATATATATATATATATATATATATATATATATATATATATATATGGTAGGAATTTATAAAACTAATATATATTAGTAATGGTGATAGAGTGGTATAAAAAAATGTGTAACACATTACTTAAACTGACGAGAACCATCAGGGAGATCTGAAGACGAAAATTGTAGTGACCGTTTAAACTGCGAAATTTAAATTGGTTGAATCATATACACATAATTTTAGATTCGTCTTAAACTACAGAATGGACAAAAGTTGTTTCATTGAACTTCTGGATGAAATAGGTCCCAAAATGTCAGAATCATCAAGGACGTCAGCTATTCCGCCCATGAACAAATTGGCAACTTTCTTGCGCTTCGTAGCATCTGGAAGTTATCAATACGCCGTAGGAAACGAACATATGGCATCTATGTCACAAGGACGGGTGTCACAATATATTATGGAATGTTTGGACATATTTGAGCGGTACGTATGTCCAAAATGAATTCGTTTTGAGATGTCCCCGGAGGAGGAGAATGAAATGAAGGCGAACTACTACAACAAATACGGAATCCCGGGCGTAATTGGTTGCGTGGATGGCACCCATATAAAAATAAAGTGTCCAGATCAAGGGTCAAAGCATTTATATTTCAACAGGAAAGGTTTTTACAGCATAAATGCATTAATGGTAATTTTTTATATTATATATCACTTATATATAAACTCCAATTCCTTTCATATTTGTAGATTTGCGGTTTTAACATGATAATAAGGTATGTCGATGCAAGACATCCGGGAGCAAATGATGACGCATTCGTCTGGAGGATGAGAGACGCCGACGAATATCTGAGATTACGTTATAACGCTGGAAAGCGTAACACGTGGTTACTAGGTAAGAGCAACAAATCCAAACTTTAATACAATAACTAATTTACTACTACTTTACAGGGGATTCTGCTTATCCATTATCACCATATTTATTAACGCCTTACAGAGAACCACACAGAGGCATGAAGCAGAATATAATAGGAAGTTCGTCAAGGCGCGCAATTTAATAAAATGCTGTTTTGGAGTTTTAAAAAACAGATTTCGATGCATAATCAGCGAAAGGGGCTTACATTATTCTCCCTTAATGGGAACAAAAATTGTGAATGCATGTTGTGCGTTGCATAACATATGTATCTTTAACAAAAATAATTTTGAGCTGAGTGCGGATATTGAAGAAGAAGCATCGAACTTAGATGTAGAAGATGAGGTACCGATAAGCGAAGGCGCCAGTGAGAGGTGAGAAATGAATTGGCACGGAATATGTATTTTTAAAATTTTTTTCTCGAAATCATCAAATCAGTTCTCTTTAGAAGCAAAATTAAATAAAGATTGAGATAAAGAATTTGTTGTTATACACCTTATTGAGAAACACTATATTGATTTTGTTCAGATATTATTTGAATTTGTTTTTATATTTGAAACAAAATTGAAAAATAAATTTTTTCATTCTGATCGAGAGATTGTTCCAAACAAACCAAATAGAATTGTACCCCACTTACTATTATTGTAAACTAAAATTATACATTAAATAAATCCTCATCTGTTACAAAAATAAGAGAAATCTATTAAGACTGTTTTATTTTAATATTTTATATATTAAAATTCATATTTTATTCATATTTTATCATATGTATCACATCTTTTATTTAAAGTTGTTATTTTGTTATATATTAAATATAGATAAATATTTTGTTCTTATATTAAATATAGATATATGTGTATATATATTTGGCATATTTAAAAAACATCACAATTGTTTCTGATTAAAAATAGAAAATACTGAGATAACTAATACATATAACTAATATAAATAGATAACTAATTTAAATCTAATAGAGCTTCCGCCGCTTGCCAACGGTTTCCTCTTTCAACACTTGCAGCTATTGCATTTGAGAGGGTTTGTATTGCATTGGCCTGCTTTTCTAATGCCATGGTCTGCCTTTCAATTGCACTTGTCTGTCTCTCGATTGCTGTTCGTATTTCCATTTGAGTTGCATTTTGTTCCCGTAACAGCTTCAGATATTCATCCTGTCTGTTCGTCCTATTACCTGCCTTCCTTCGTTGACGGCAAACTGAAGTGCGTCCAGTATCCATCGGCGTCAATACTTCTCTACCATCAATTTCATTTTCTCTGTTATTTTCTAGACGTCCACTTCCCTGATTTTCCCCACTCTCATTCTTGTCGTCATCATCATTTCCCATTGGATCCACATTCTCATCGTTTTCTTTCCCAAGTGTACTTATAACTTGGGAATTGCCAATTTCAATGTTTATTGATTGAGCTGGAACAAGAAAAATTTTAGTGAGACGTCAGTAACTCATAAACTGCAATTAATAAACTTTTTACCTGTTTCATAATTTTGGGTCATTCTCGGAAGCCCGAAACCAACACCGGCCGGCAACGCTGCAGAGCAATACCCCATAATTTCATCCGTTTCTTGCTCCAGTGGAGTTAAATGTAAAGCACGAAACTGGCCACCTCCGGTTTTCTTCAGCTCGCTTGCGTTCTCCGATAGTTTTTTCTTTGTCCTTGTTTTCATGTCAGTCCAAATCTACAAATATAAAATTTAAATATACGTTAAAACTATTTACTTTTAATTTTTTTATTTAATGTAAATTACACTATTAAATTTTTACTTACCTTTCTCCACTCGCCTGTTGTTCTCAATGGCGGTCCCATGGGGTTCAGCTTTCCTCGAATAAACTCCCACTCCTCGTCGGCACTTCGTTTGTTCCTTCCAAATAGCTAACAATTCTTTAAATTGAGCCATAGTCGTTAATCTGAAAAAAAATTATAAATAGAATGAAATGAGAGAATTTTTAAACTAAATTGCATAAATAAATAATATGAAATAAATATCACCTACCTTTTCTTGTTCTCCATGACGTTACTGTGTGATCTGAACGACTGCTATATTGCTAATGTTCGATTTGACACTTCAACGTTTGCGATACCAACGCTGAGTTATGTAAAAAATGCGAACTCTAGCGACATATCGCGTAAGTAATATTGATTGTGTTGTTGTTAAAAAGATGAAGGCTAGCGAACTATTCTGACGGAGATAAAAAATACCAAATATGGTAAACGCGAAGAAGAATTCAAGAGAAGCGTGACGCTCATAGATAAAAAATGTCGCTGAAATTCTATAAGTCGTTTAAATGAAATACCAGAATATAAAATTCCAGTTTTCAGTACCTGAGAAGTCATGCTAAATTCATATTAACCTCAAACGGGAGCTAGGGGACTAGTCCAATATCTCTATTGTCGAGTTTGTGGACAGATTGGTTTCGAAAATGTGCCATTCTCAGTGCGTTTTCTCGTTGCCTAGAAAAGGGAATAGAGAAATATTTTTTTATTGTTTCACTAGTGTCCACTTAATTTTAGCCCCAATGTCTTTCGTTCACTTCAGATAGAGATGACTGATGGGAAATAAATTGAAAAATGAGGAACTCAAGTTACTTTTTCAGAACATTTGACTATGACTCGGAAACCCAAGGTCGAAAATATAAAATGATCATGCTTTTCCAGGATTTAGTTGTTCTATTTCCTTTCATTCATATAATTTTATTCAAAAACTCTTCGCACATCAAATGGCTTTAAAGGAAATGTCTCTTGTGTAAAAATGTTTTTAGTTGTTCCTTTCTGCAGCGTAATTAATTATGAAAAATGGGATTGCGGAAAAAACCCGTTTTCATTGTAAAGGAAAGTGCGCGAAATGAGATGTTTTCCCCGAATTGCAGTTGACGATTCGAATGAAGTATGACATGGCAAATTATCCCTTCATTCAATTAGTTCTGGAATTAGGCATTCTTCTTTACGCAAGTGGAATGCTTGAGGGAGAGGGAGAAGGGGAGATGGAAGGAGAGAGAGAGAGAGAGTTCAGAGTGTATCCTTAAATTTTAATTAAAGCTTGCATAATAATATGCAAAATCAAACAAGCGTTTAAGGGTAATTTTCATTTGAAGCATTTTCGAAATCTTTATCTCAAGTTGCTTTAAAGTTCAAGTAAATGAAACATTTCATGAAATGAAATTACATAAAGTTCATATTGGAAAGTTAAATATCTTTCTCAATCAGTTTATCTTCGAGGTAATAAAATTATGAATAACCAAAGTTGCAAAAATCAACTTTAAAATAACAATAATAACAATAAATAGCACACAAATGACATTCGGTAATATCTGTGTCCCTTCAAGGTCTGTGTCATTTGCAGGACTAACTGTGTTTTTAGAGGATTTTAAAGGATACTGATTTCTATTACATTCCAATTTGTTTTATTACAGTTATATAATTTTTGAGAAAATGTGAGTGTAATGCTGCGCTCAGGTCATCAAAAACAGATCGACTCTTAGCCACAATTGGTAGGAGAACCCATTTCATTTAAAAAGATATAAGTTAACGAAAAAATAATAAACCGAGTCTCTGAAAGCATTATGAAACATAAGCCTATCACTCAAGTCTACCTTTTATATTAAAATATAATATAATTTTTTATTAAAATAAAAAGCGCCCAAAATGTTAGGGCGTTCTTTATATCATAAATTGCATCTGCTCCTGATTTCCGGATGCCTTTCCCTCACCCGATATTGTTGATTATTGCTTTTGTCCCGCGGTGTCCCTGTGTCCTGTGTCCCGCTGGGTCGTCGTCATATATAATCAGAATTCTCCGTGTATTGATACAGCATACACCCTTTAATATGCTTGTTTGCTCAGAACATTTTGGTCCTTGAGGATTTATGCGGATTTATGAGGATTTATTATGAGGATTTATTAAATCAGTTTTCATTTTAATTTCTGAATAATTCTGGACAAGTTCACACAATTTGACAAATTCATTTAAGTCCTAAGACTCACTCCACGAACTTGTTTGATTTTACGATTGCAAAATTTTAATAGCTCGAATAATAACATGATCGACAGACCAATTAAATGAATCTGACAGGATGGAATAGAAATTTTGTTCTCTCAAATAGAAATACTTTTGTGCTAACAGATGAAGAAAAGCAAGGTAATGGCACCCAAAGAAAAAAATATATGAATAAATAATAATAAATATATAGAAGAAAAAGAGTCCTTGCCCGTCAATATGCGCATATATTATGCTGCCTAATCCGTAAAATTGTTAATGTAGACTTTACATAAGGTCGCCCGCTTCTGTACCCTACACTCGAAGGATGGAGGGTATATAAAGTTTGGCTTTCGTCTGTAACACGTCACAAAAGCCACAGTATGTATCGGAAAGCATAAATATTCTGGCTCAAAATCAAATCTTGAGTCGATTTAGCCGTGGCCATCGGTCTATCTGTCCGTTCATCCGTCTGTTGAAATCATGATTGCAAGTGAATGAAAAGGTATATTCTCATGAAGTTTGGAAAAAATATTCTTTATTATTATAAGCTGTTTGGGATCGATATGGGCGAAATCTTATGTGAAACACACCCATTTCTAGAAAGTATGTTGAAATGATTATTTCACTGTCACTGCTAGGAGATGGAAATAAATGATAAAATTTTATCCTTGAATTTACCAACGAGTATTAATTTTTATAGCGAGATTAAAGCGGCGTAGTCTCTAGACTATACCTAAAATAATAAAAAGGATCGAGTTACTCGAGATCGAATGGAGGTATTTTTATGAAATGCGACATAAATATCCTCAGCATAAATATCCTCTATTATTATACTCATTGGTGTTGAAAATGCGGCAATTAGGCCCAATGATGCGCCTACTTTTCCTACACATTTGCTTCAAAGCTGCAAGTAATTTATGAATTCATTCCAAAGGATTGAGGACAAGGAATATTTACACAAAATACCATGCTATTCGGTCTACCAAAATAGAGTTTCTACGAGCATTGGCAGGCAGAAGGGCATATTTTTATATCCCTCATGACCGTTTTAAGCATTGTTTAGAAAAGCACTTAGTGAATATATCCTTAGTCCTCTGGATGTAGGCTGTAAATGTCTATAAATTTCATTATAAGACAAGTTATATCCTATCGAGTATATTACAAAAATTTTGGAAAAATATATGATTTTAACTGATATTGTATGGAATGATTTTGTCCCACTGAAATCAATGGCACAAGTGGTGTGTGGAAATTCACGACACAAAAAACCCGTTGGAGAAATTTGTTTTATTGATTTTTTAAAAACCTTTGATGGAATTGTAATGAAATCTAGAGTTTGCCTCAGTTTGAAGCATTGTTGAAATGGTTTCAATATTACGAATGAAACGAACGAATATTTAACTGTTGTTATTTATCCGTTCAATATTGCTTCCAGCACCATCGTCAGCACCTCTTTACTATTAGAAATGTTTACATAGTTAACACATTTCAATTTCAACCAGAAAAACTTGTCGACGAAAATCAATTCAATTATCATTTTGTTACTAACTTTTTACAATTTTTTTCTGGTTTAAGGAATTAAGTTGAACTTTTTGATTGCGTATTTTACACAATTGCGCTTAGTGAAGTTTTCTTTGCGTGTTGCTATAAAAACCACACTATTATCATCAGTTTTTTCTGGGTGACTTCGTTTTCACAAAAGTTCAAGTTTATAAAATTTTACTGTCCAATATTTTATTTTTTCGTCCATAACACCCAACAGCGAAATTACCCCATCATACACCCATCTAAACGCCATCATAGCTGGAGCGAATTAAAGTTAAGGACTCTTGTCATATACGGAAACATGCATACAACCAACCGTGCATTAGAATCAGCTCACTATTTGTTGCGATTTAGTCAGATTTTAGATTGTTTCTTTCTGTTGGAATCCAGATTGCAGGTGAAGCTATAAAGATATTGGATTGAAACTTAACCAGGGTATTTTCTGCCTCACCAGATTGTTTCGTATTGGAAATTGTCAAAATCTATCTGGCGCTACTTCTAAATTTTAAGGGCGATTCGAGCGGCAACTAAAATTTTGTATCCGACTTCAATTTCTATTAAAAATATAATGCCGGAAACAGGAGCGCCGCACCCACTGTTTATTAAAATCAATTTGACAATATATCTTATGAACTTTATATTACTCTAATTCTTTAATTAATTAGAATTAATTTTGAAATACTTCACTGGCATTCATTTATTTATTTTGTTGTCTTATTTTCTCTATATTTGTTGTTGTAATTTACTTAGTTTTATTGAAGTAAATTTGTACTCCATTATCATTATTCTTTGTTCAAATTTAAAACTATATTTTCTGCTTTCATATTATTTATTTATTTATTCTGATTTATTATTTTAGGTGACAGTTCCATTTAAAGCCTTTCTTAAATTTCATTTAATTTTTATTTACGTATTTTTGAAAATGTTAGTAAAATACTCACAACTAAAAATATTAATAAAATGTTGTTTTTTTTATTAACGCAAATGAAATCACATTTACTTTGTTGCTTATAATTTATAAATGATGGATTTTTACGAGCATTCATTTGTACTTTATTCAAATTTAATCTTGTGTCTTTTAGTTCTTTTCTGCAATTTTGTATTCATAAATTTATTTCTTTTTCTCTTAAATTTAATTTTTTAAACTCACGTTATTTTTAATATACATTAATTACATTTGTTTGCATCGCATTGTACATCTCTTTACCACATTTAATTTATAACAAGTTTTAAAATTTCTTGCTCTATTTTTTCCCCAGTATTATTTCTCGCAGTCTGTAATGGGGAAAAATCCTATATACATTTTTATAGAAATTTCGCTCTTTTCTTCTCTCTCCTGCGAGTCAAAACGATGCAAAATATAACTGGAAATGATTAGGAAAATATTGTCCAAGCAAAAAGCGCAGAATGCTAGCAGTAAAGAAAAGACTTTTTTCAAAATTGAAACGGATATGCGGTTGTCCGGTCCATACAACGTGGTTACCGTCTCTCGCGGCTTATCTATTCTCCAACTTCAACCACTCCACATGGTCACTCGAAAAAAAAACTCGAGCTGACAAAACACATTCTATGCATTACCAAGTTCACAGATTTGAACGAATTTTTTGTGGTTTCGTAATTCATTTTATTATTCATCGTCATCGTCATTCTGCTTTTTTCAATTTGTCACTTTTCTTTACATAGTCTTTACACCTTTACACTCCATGTGGACTGCGCCTAAATGTGGGTCTGCGACCAACAGCTCGATGATGATGGCGGCAATGATGATGAATAGTTTGAAAAGTGATGATGAGATGAGAATTTTTCGCTTTAAGTTTTGTTACCGCTGTTTTCGTTATAAAACGCTATACTATAGCCGCCATATTTTATTATCTTTTTCGGTTTTCTAGAGAAAATTGAGAAAATAATTTGAGAAAATAATTCCAACGAAGTTTTAAAATGAAATGAGATGTTTGGACACTAATCAGTGTTTTTTTTTATTTTTAGCGTTGCTTTCTGCTCAATTTGCGTTATTTATTTTTGGCAATGAAGTTAAAAATAAATTCGAAATCTTACATTTTATAATTAAAAATAGCTATTGGTGCAACAACACAATCATAATTATTTTCCAACCCAATAAATTAAAAACTATAAATCTTATTTCCAAAATGAAATGAAAATTCTTTGCAAGCAACTAAACCTTCTACCACCGTCTAACTTATACCTATTTAACTTCTGACTTAATTTTCTTTCTGGTTGAATTTAACGTTCATTTCAACGTTAAAATAAAGCTTAAACACGTATTCGGAGGTACCATATTATCTGCTTAATGTTAAATTAGCACTTTTTTGTGAATGAGAATGCAAAAGAATAATTCCGGCATTTTTTGTGAGACATTTGTGTTTAAAATACATGGAAGCTCCATGATAATTATATTAGATTTTTTTAACCTGTAGAAATTCCCCACAACCCAAAACGCACCAGCCTACTAACGGAATGTGTTATAGTATAAAAATATGTACCTTTATCCTACCTACCTACTTCTGTGCTCTCAGAGCCAAAACATTGAAGCATTTTGGAAAACCTTTACTTCACGCTATGTCGTACTTTAGATTTAAGGTGCAAGGAAGAGTGCTGTAGAGAGATAGAGAACGGGTGTGTTTAAAATATTCAAAAACTAAAGAGGCTGAAGAGGCCCAATTGTTGACTTTGGAGGAATCCTTCCTCCCTATTATGCATTTGTCTCAGCAAATGCAGATTTTATGCAAAATTGTGATATTTTCTGCAAACTGTGCACCTTGCCCTTTGCCCTTGCTTGACCTTAAGTTTATAAAGGCACTGGACATATTTTTCCAGGTCCATCCCGTATCAACAAAATTGAGGAAGTGATAATTGTGTTAACACGTTACTTTCCTTAGATTAACCAAGGTAATTTACCAGCCTGCAACGGCATATAAAAAAATATTAAAATAAAAGTAATGAAAAAGAAAATGAAAAACCATAATGTAGCGCACCGAAATTCACCGTTGGAAAGGAGGAGTAATTAACAGAAATGAAATGGAGGAAGTGCTATAAATGGCTTTCACCTGTCGGCTTAACTAAATATAAATTTTGGAAAGAGGGCGTGGCAGGTACGGAAAAGTATGTAAATTCTTGCTCAAAATCACCTCCCAAGGCGACTTAGATCGTCCAGCCGCCCGTCTGTGCGTCTGCCTGGCTGTTTCTCTGACATAACGGTTTGCAATAGTGTCCATATATGTACCATGTAATACTGGCAGATCGTTGGAACCCGCCCTTAATGACTTACTTAAAAAAATTGAGCACTGCGATTACTTCGTAATCGGCGGAGATTTCAATGCCAGGCATAGCTATTGGGGCGACACCTGCCGTAATATTAATGGAAATGCGCTGTTCGACTGGTACAATAAACACTTGCTCAGCCTTAACATTGTATCCCCAGACGGACCAACCCGGCCAAGCTCCTCATCTCATTTAGATTTCTTTCTAGTCTCCTCTAACATTGTTTCCCCAAATCACAATTACCAGAATTTCAGTTGCGTTACGCTCGATGCTATTTCCGACCACTATACCGTCTTCCTATCCCTAAAGTTAGATAGTCTCTCACCTTTGCTTGTAATGAGGTTACTAAATTATTTAAATATAATACAATAAAGTAAATAATATTCATGCAAATATTCATGGCAATCAATTTCCTTAGGCAATAGCCACTAAAATAGTCAAACGGATTGGGCTTTGTCGAACTAGGGTCTGATTCGGAATCGGAAGTAATGTATTTTTCTGCAACCGTCTTTCGTCATCTAACACCCTCTCAAACTGATAACTCTTAATTACTTAAACGCAGCAGTTCATAAATATTAATATAAATTAACTAATTAAAATCAGCAGAACAAGTAAAAGAAAAAATAACTGAAATTAAGAAATGGAAATTATGGAAATTATGAAAATTATGAAAATTGTGAAAATTATGAAAATTATGAAAATTATGAAAATTGGAAATTATTTTGAGCAGCTAAAGCACCAGTAGTTGCAACGTTAGCCCAAACAATAGCCCAAATAAATACTAAAGTTAAACTTAATATAAAAGATAACTGACAAAATTATCGAACTACATACTAGAGAATTGTGAGCGTGAAAAGCAACCCTCTGACAAAACGGAAGAAAAGGGCAGAGGGTAAAAAGGCTTTTTCTGCAAATTAAATTAATATTGAGGAGTATTAAAATATGTTGTAATATTAACTTGCCTACTTTTTACTTGTCGATTATTAATTTATGCGATTTGAGTATCCATTGGTTAAAGAAAAATTTATGATACCTTTTCTTATTTTTTGTAGTCTTCAATAAAATTCTTTCTTCGAACCACCTGTTCGTATTTCTCTTAAATGTCTTAAATCGTAAGTGAGAGCCAAAATCTTTACTTACGATAACAAACAGCAACAACGTGACAGCACACGTCGAAAAATAATAGTTCTTTTACCCGGAAACGAATTTATGGCCATAATGTCGAGGTTATCGAGCATGAAAGATTGACGTCAGCCGCAACCGAAATTAAATACGCAATAAGGAGGAAAAAAGCTATGAGTAAAGAATGAATAATTTCGGGTATTCAGGAAAATTCGGGTATTTTACGTGAAAATTTTTTACGTGAAAATTTTCATCACTAATCCAAAGCAGACTGCCTTTGAGGATATTAATTTTTTAAATAAATAAGCATAAATCATATTTGTATTTGTAATAAATTAAAATGAAATAAATTTCATAGTTTATAAATTTGAAAGTGGAAAAGACATACGAACTTGCTATAGAAAGCCCTAAAAACTGTTCCCACATAAAACTATTCTAGTATAAAATATAATTTGTGTTGTGACGACAGAAATTTATTATTTTAATATTATTTTCCATTTTATTGGTTAATTCAGTTTTGCAAATCCATATCTGCTTCGCTTTCATCAAAGCGTTATAATTGCGGGGGGGACGGGGGGCGAACCCAACTCCCTGGCAATAAGACCGACAGCGCAAGAGTGTTAGTAAAGAAGATGCTAGAGGGTGGAAAGATTTTTATATGCATATTAAATTAATATTCATAAACATTTCTGAAAAATCGACCGTTTTTATTCTTGAAACAGGCGTATTTTTATAACTCTTTTATATTGCCCTTAATTTGAACTGATAGCTAAGATCTTTACTTACAATAACAAACAACAACAACAACGTTACAAGACATTTCGGAAACGTTGAATAAATTCCCAGAAAGCCGATTTATAACCACAATTCAGAAGTTATCGAGCATGAAAAATTAAGGTTTCATGATCCACAACTGAAATTACTAAAAAAACAAAAAAAAAAAAGGAATAAAAACTAAGCATGAATAGACGACAAATAATTTCGAATATTGAGGAATGATACGAAATTTATATGCATTCTTAAAATAAAGAAAGAACCGTACATTCTCTACAACTCAAAGCACACTGCCTTTTGAGGATATTTAATTTTTAGACAAGTGGCAAATATTTTGATTTATTTGTAAGAAATTTAATTTCATGGTTTATAAATCTTTGACAGCCGAAACAATTTAAATATTTTCTAGTAGAAACTCTTAAAAAGTATTGCGCCACATAATAAATATTCTTATATAAAATGTTATTTCTGTTTCAACGACTGAAATTTCTGTGCAACAAATTTTAAAGGGATATTTGTATACTTAATTTTCCATTAAACTTAATTAGTAATAATGTTGTTATTAAGTAATTTGTAAGCCAAGAAAGGAGTAACGAGAAACATATATAAAGATTTATAAAACAAAAACAAAATATATGTTTCAAATCCTTCAATAAAATTTTCGGGGATATAAGAAAGTTTTAATCCGAAACAAACGCATTTCTTTAAATTGAAACTGGAATAAACTATTATAAAACACAACTATTAGATATCTAAATACAATTGTTAGCGCTATAATTGCTATTATTCCCAGTAAACTTTAAAAAACGGAAAGGATGATTCAATATTTTCTTTCTTCTCTTGCTTTGTTAGTGTCTATTCCATTTTAGTCGCTTTGAACATCCTTCAAGAAGATGAATGATAAATTGAAAGACGGAAAAGTCCTTTTATTTTAAATCGTTTGACTTCGAATTTGACAAAAAAAGAACGAGAAAAGCAAAAGAAAAATATAAATTTCAAATTTTTTTTTTGTATTTCTTCTTCCCTTTTGTAATTTTTATCTAACTTCGAACGCTTTCAAAGGGACAGTCTTCTGCTTCAAATGTTCTTACTAGTTGTTTTGTTGAAGACCTTCCTCTGCATCCTTAATTGCTCCCTTTGCAGCGTGTCTTTATAAAAAGGAGCTGATGTACGAAATATTTCTCAAATACTTCCGATATTTAGCAAAGTGTGAACAGATCGAACAAAGGTGCTTTCACCGTATAATAGTTCACAATTCAAATGAGCTTTGACATAGCAAATGACTATTTCATTTAATTAGTCATGCAATTAAAACCGGATTTAATGCAGTTCAAATGTTTGAGAAAACGTAAGAATTTTTTTCTAAATTGTAATTGAAGTATACATAAAAAAATAAATTTAATAATTGGTTTATAATCGACAAGTAATTTTTTATCAAAAAAATTTTCATGTATATATGTCTATTTATAAATCTTCTATTTGTGAAACAGGACTAGTATTTATCCGTTTATTTTAGTGCTTATCTCGAACATTTCTGTACCTTAATGGCTTGTTAAATTTTTATTAAAATAATTAAAAATTTACGAACTTGTGGTTTTCAGATACGTAAAAGAGAGCATTTAAAGGAATAAAGAAATAAAAATGCGAAATTTCTGAAATGGAAAATGGAAAATATGCAAATATTCTGCATTCAAAACTTTATTGAAATCTATCGGTTATTGGCAATTTGAATGAATTGAATAGACCTAACTAACACTTTTCTACGAACAAACTGGAAACAAGAAACCATAGCCAACTTTGTTGGTGCAATAACCAATAACCGCACCAGGAATTTTCCTGAAATTTCAGCAAAATTAAACAAAAATGAGTGAAAACAGTGAAAAAATGAAAGAGCGAGAGAAAAGATAGGGAATGATATAGAAGATGCAAGAAAAAGAGAGACGCGAGGAAGAGTGAAGTTGAACATGATGCAAAAAAGCAGAAAAAGAGTAGGGGAACGATTTAGAGCAATATCAGGAGTGCCATCTCAAATCCTTTGCGTTGATCGGCAAATGAAAATGCTTGCTAATAAAGAGCTATTAGTGGACTTGCCTTTTTGCATTTAGTGGTATTTGTACTTCTAATTTTTTATTTTCATTTTAGTTGTTCTTAATGGAAATAAAAAATACCATTCCGACAAATGTTTGTGAAAAATGTTCAAAATGAAAATGAATTTTAAGCAATTTTTTCGAAAGCATATTTGTTTGAATTTGCTAGCGTACAGTCTACATCACTTTGTGATTTAGAATTTTTTATCCTCTTGTAATTAATGTCTTGGTTTATTTTAGACACTTTATCACGTTTTCAACATCGTATTGTACATGACTTTAGCACTTTAATTTTAAAATAAATTTCATAATATATTGCATTGTTTTATTTTGCTTTAGAACTTATTTCTTTGTAATATAGAAGAATTTATGGGAGTTCACTTCTATATATGTTTCTCCTCTTTTTGAAAATTTGGCGAGAAACGGCAATGAACAAATATTAAACAGTGAATATTGTTAAAAATAAAAATAAATATATAAAAACAAAGACCTTTGTTTTTATTACACAGATTTATATGAATACGTTAGCGACAAAAGAGAATATGAAATTTTTCAAAATAAAAGGGATTTTCGCTCCCCAGTTCCGTGATGCCGTTCGCCTTTTCCCGTAGCTTATTACATTTCTAACTCAACCATTCCACCCACCCAGACTAGAGTCCGCGCTGACCAACAATTGCTGTGGATTTCCGCGCACAGCGCATAGATCTTAATGTATTTTCTTATGGCTTAGTAATTCTTTTTACTGTTCGTCACCGCGATTATCATCATCCGACAAAAAAAAAGTGACAAACAGAAAAACTTTTTGTCACTTTCCTTTTGTCCTCATGGACTGGTTTACAACGCAGCATGACGGCGACAGTGACCCACAGCTCGATGATGACGACATTAAAAATTATGATGACAGGTTGCGGCTTTGAGCTGTTTTCGTCGTAACGTGTAATACTACGTTTGCCGTATTTTATCATCTTTTTAGTTTTCTTAGTTTTTTTTTAATTTCGACATTCCTCAATTTTTTAAATTAGATGAGATACTAAACCAATACGCAACCAAGTTACGTTTTACTTTTCGCTTTTTCTTGAAAATATGAAAAATATCAAAAATATTTTAATGTATTTTTCTATAATTTAAAGCCATTGCGGCTCAGAAGCCATCGTGAGGGACTTCATAATTTCAATTTATCAGACCGTTAGTTTTGTTGCAGGCATCATTCATGGTTGTCGAAAGTGACGAAGAGAGTTGCAGATTTTTATTGGTATAGTTTCCCAAAACATATATGGGCGGTGTGTTTTTATTAACAGTAATAGTCTGAATATTGAGATTAGAATACGCAATAAAGTCATTTCCTAAACCGGTGTGAAGTTAGCATCCTGCGAATTCAGCATCCGGCGAATTCAACGGCATAACTGTTTTAGAGCTCTGTATCCTTTACACGGCGAAAATTACAATTGCGGAAGCAAAGGGGGAAGCACATGCACCAACCCAATTTTGTTACTATGCAACATTATTTTGCTACTATGCTGTGTTTTTAATGAACTGTATTGGTTTTACCTATACGAATGACATTTACCCTGACATTGTACAGTTTTCTATCCAGGTCATGGAGATATTGTAAAAATTCCCTCTTTCATGAATGTAACCGATTTCACACATTTAAAAAAAAATAAGCAAACTAAGTGCCAAAGTTTGCGCCACAATCAAAACACTCTTGAATGTCGAAATACGTCTTTATTAAAAAAAATTGTCAAGTATATTTTGCAAATCAGAATTTTGAGACAACTTACGAACTTAAATTTGTTGCACAGAAACAACAACAACAAATTGTATTGATTTTGAGTTTTCAAATCATTTACAAATTTCCCATCGTTTTCTTAATGATCCGAAACCTCAGTTCATTGAAAGACATAGATAAAATTTTCTTAGAATAATTAATTATTGTGAAAGCACAAAAACTTTCAGTATTTTTTAAATTTAAAGACTATTTTTATATAAAATTTCTTATTTTAATTAAGTAGATTTTTCCGGATCTACTTTGAAGTGCTTGATCTAATCTTGATGAAAAACTTAGCTTTAATTATTTATCGAAATTGAAAATTTCAAATAATTTTCAGGTTTCCGTTAGATTATTAGAGGTAAAAAAAATGAAAAAAGTTAAAAATTGTGAACAGGATATAATTGCCTTTTCATTCGTTAAAAGGAACAAAAATTTGAGCAAACAATAGGGAAATAAAACTTAGCAATAACGGAACTCAAATTTTTTCTACCAGACTTTGTATTCGCACACATTGTGCGTAAAAATCGTGCCACCAAACTGTGCTTCTTAAACTGTAACGATGTTCGTGTGGTGCGGAACTTTGCTAACAAATTTGCTAACTACAATTTAAAAAGATACAATTTAAAAAGAAGAGATATTAGGCAGTTGGATATAATTTGTATTATAGATGAACAAACTGCGCTTACCTCATTATGATTTTAGCATATAATGCCAGAAAATTTTCCATTTAGAATACACTCATAAGTAGGTATTTCAATTCGGATTCTAAAGCTAATCTATCAATAGTGGTCACACTTTTTTCTCTATCAAAACTGCAAATATAATTTAAACGTGATGCCACCTATTTACATATCTTCCAGAGGGTCTTACGAATCGAAGACTACTTTCGTTAATTTCCTGTCTCTACGATTTTTGCAATCCGCACAGAATGCTGAAGCTAATCTATCAATAGTGGTCACACTTTCTCCTCTATAAAAACGGAAAATATAATTTAAGCGATGCCACCTATTTAGATATCTTCCAGAAGGTCCTACGAATCGATGAAGACTACTTTCGTTAATTTTCTATCTACGATTTTTGCAATCCGCACAGGATGCTGAAGCTAATCTATCAATAGTGGTCACACTTTCTTCTCTATAAAAACTGCAAATATAATTTAAGCGTGATGCCACCTATTTAGATATCTTCGCAAGGGTCTTCCGAATCGAAGAAGATAATTTTTTTTTAATTTTATATCTCTACGATTTTTGCAATCTGATATGCAAAATATGTTAAAAGTGGTTCCACTTTTTCTATATAAAAACCGCAGGTGTAATTTATACGTGATGACACCATTCTTCCCAACATAACAAACCACCTACCAATTTTAAATCCTATAATTTTTTACAACATGTCAAACGGTTAATCCCTTTATAGACTCAACCCCATTTGTAGTTAGTTTAATGATAGGAATAAAACTAAAAGTGATATTTCCACATATCACCAGACATATATATTATTTACTACTCTATTATTACTTAAATATATATATATATATATATATATATATATATATATATATATATATATATATATATATATATATATATATATATATATATATATATATATATATATATATATATATATATATATATATATATATATATATATATATATATATATATATATATATATATATATATATATATATATATATATATATATATATATATATATATATATATATATATATATATATATATATATATATATATATATATATATATATATATATATATATATATATATATATATATATATATATATATATATATATATATATATATATATATATATATATATATATATATATATATATATATATATATATATATATATATATATATATATATATATATATATATATATATATATATATATATATATATATATATATATATATATATATATATATATATATATATATATATATATATATATATATATATATATATATATATATATATATATATATATATATATATATATATATATATATATATATATATATATATATATATATATATATATATATATATATATATATATATATATATATATATATATATATATATATATATATATATATATATATATATATATATATATATATATATATATATATATATATATATATATATATATATATATATATATATATATATATATATATATATATATATATATATATATATATATATATATATATATATATATATATATATATATATATATATATATATATATATATATATATATATATATATATATATATATATATATATATATATATATATATATATATATTTTAAATTTATTAACACTTTATATTGGTAAGTATGCACTTTCCACACCACCCACTGATGTATGCATAAATGGCGCGTTACCAATTTTTTTGGGTGGTTGGTTCCCTTAGAGGCCTATTGTCACCCTTACATCAAGTATGTATATAACTTAAGAACCAGTGGAAATTTTTACAATTTCTCGGGCCAAATCCGAGACTACAATTTCCGCTGGTTCGTACATGCTTATTGGGAATTAAATATCAAAACCTAGTACATATATTTATTTGTAAAACAAAAGAAATTAAAACTGGAAAAATAGCACTGTTGAAAATAAAATGAATTCAATAAATAAAAAAATATAAAGCTATATAATATTTACCAAAAATTCAATTTATATTAATTTTAGTGAATTTTAAGAAATAAGCTAAAATTTAATTGTAAGTCAAATATATAAAAATAATTTCTAAAATAGGACGAAAAATTATTTGAAAATATACTTTTATAATATAGACATAAAATATGCCTAGGTATAATAGTAATCACATGCTAATTAAGTGCTCTAAATTACTCGTCGCGATAGTACCCACACTAAATATTCAATACATGCCAAAAAATAAATTATAGGTATTCACTAATACTGCCTTCTGAAGAAACAGTGACGACTACGTATGCAAACACATATAAATGCTTTCGAAAACCTACTTTCATGCAATTCGAAATTCTACAACTTTCGTTTTTAATTTCATTCCATTTTCCAACTTCCATTATCTTCCTCCTTGTGTCAGTTATTTGCCCACATATTTGATTTTCCTCCTTATGTCGGTCAGCTTCCATACATTTCCAAATTCAGCAACTTTAATTTTTGGTTTTTGTCGCCCCATAAGTGCAATGTTCGTTCTTATTTCCTTTTCCTATTTGCATAATCCTCGTCTAAGTATCAATTATTTGACCACATATCAGCACTTATTCCTTACCTTCTTCTATATCAATGTATTTCCAAATTCCTGTAACTTCCGTTTTGTTGTTATTTAGCCCCTATATGTATACTATTCCTTTCCTTTCCTTTTCCTGATTTCTATAATCGTCCTTTTTGCATACATTTAAGCATACATTTTTGCCCAAATTCCTGTAACTTCCGCTTTGTTGTTATTTAGCCCCTATATGTATAATATTCCTCTCTTTTCCTTTTCCCGATTTCTATAATCGTCCTTTCTGCAGGACGATTCCGTTTTTGCCCACATATTGGCTTTTCCTCATTTATCTTCCTTTAATTCAATACATTTCCAATTTCCAGATATACATATAATGCCAGAAAATTTTCCATTTAGAATACACTCATAAGTAGGTATTTCAATTCGGATTCTAAAGCTAATCTATCAATAGTGGTCACACTTTTTTCTCTATCAAAACTGCAAATATAATTTAAACGTGATGCCACCTATTTACATATCTTCCAGAGGGTCTTACGAATCGAAGACTACTTTCGTTAATTTCCTATCTCTACGATTTTTGCAATCCGCACAGAATGCTGAAGCTAATCTATCAATAGTGGTCACACTTTCTCCTCTATAAAAACGGAAAATATAATTTAAGCGATGCCACCTATTTAGATATCTTCCAGAAGGTCCTACGAATCGATGAAGACTACTTTCGTTAATTTTCTATCTACGATTTTTGCAATCCGCACAGGATGCTGAAGCTAATCTATCAATAGTGGTCACACTTTCTTCTCTATAAAAACTGCAAATATAATTTAAGCGTGATGCCACCTATTTAGATATCTTCGCAAGGGTCTTCCGAATCGAAGAAGATAATTTTTTTTTAATTTTATATCTCTACGATTTTTGCAATCTGATATGCAAGCATTGCAAGCTAATATGTTAAAAGTGGTTCCACTTTTTCTATATAAAAACCGCAGGTGTAATTTATACGTGATGACACCATTCTTCCCAACATAACAAACCACCTACCAATTTTAAATCCTATAATTTTTTACAACATGTCAAACGGTTAATCCCTTTATAGACTCAACCCCATTTGTAGTTAGTTTAATGATAGGAATAAAACTAAAAGTGATATTTCCACATATCACCAGACATATATATTATTTACTACTCTATTATTACTTAAATATATATATATATATATATATATATATATATATATATATATATATATATATATATATATATATATATATATATATATATATATATATATATATATATATATATATATATATATATATATATATATATATATATATATATATATATATATATATATATATATATATATATATATATATATATATATATATATATATATATATATATATATATATATATATATATATATATATATATATATATATATAATATATATATATATATATATATATATATATATATATATATATATATATATATATATATATATATATATATATATATATATATATATATATATATATATATATATATATATATATATATATATATATATATATATATATATATATATATATATATATATATATATATATATATATATATATATATATATATATATATATATATATATATATATATATATATATATATATATATATATATATATATATATATATATATATATATATATATATATATATATATATATATATATATATATATATATATATATATATATATATATATATATATATATATATATATATATATATATATATATATATATATATATATATATATATATATATATATATATATATATATATATATATATATATATATATATATATATATATATATATATATATATATATATATATATATATATATATATATATATATATATATATATATATATATATATATATATATATATATATATATATATATATATATATATATATATATATATATATATATATATATATATATATATATATATATATATATATATATATATATATATATATATATATATATATATATATATATATATATATATATATATATATATATATATATATATATATATATATATATATATATATATATATATATATATATATATATATATATATATATATATATATATATATATATATATATTTTAAATTTATTAACACTTTATATTGGTAAGTATGCACTTTCCACACCACCCACTGATGTATGCATAAATGGCGCGTTACCAATTTTTTTGGGTGGTTGGTTCCCTTAGAGGCCTATTGTCACCCTTACATCAAGTATGTATATAACTTAAGAACCAGTGGAAATTTTTACAATTTCTCGGGCCAAATCCGAGACTACAATTTCCGCTGGTTCGTACATGCTTATTGGGAATTAAATATCAAAACCTAGTACATATATTTATTTGTAAAACAAAAGAAATTAAAACTGGAAAAATAGCACTGTTGAAAATAAAATGAATTCAATAAATAAAAAAATATAAAGCTATATAATATTTACCAAAAATTCAATTTATATTAATTTTAGTGAATTTTAAGAAATAAGCTAAAATTTAATTGTAAGTCAAATATATAAAAATAATTTCTAAAATAGGACGAAAAATTATTTGAAAATATACTTTTATAATATAGACATAAAATATGCCTAGGTATAATAGTAATCACATGCTAATTAAGTGCTCTAAATTACTCGTCGCGATAGTACCCACACTAAATATTCAATACATGCCAAAAAATAAATTATAGGTATTCACTAATACTGCCTTCTGAAGAAACAGTGACGACTACGTATGCAAACACATATAAATGCTTTCGAAAACCTACTTTCATGCAATTCGAAATTCTACAACTTTCGTTTTTAATTTCATTCCATTTTCCAACTTCCATTATCTTCCTCCTTGTGTCAGTTATTTGCCCACATATTTGATTTTCCTCCTTATGTCGGTCAGCTTCCATACATTTCCAAATTCAGCAACTTTAATTTTTGGTTTTTGTCGCCCCATAAGTGCAATGTTCGTTCTTATTTCCTTTTCCTATTTGCATAATCCTCGTCTAAGTATCAATTATTTGACCACATATCAGCACTTATTCCTTACCTTCTTCTATATCAATGTATTTCCAAATTCCTGTAACTTCCGTTTTGTTGTTATTTAGCCCCTATATGTATACTATTCCTTTCCTTTCCTTTTCCTGATTTCTATAATCGTCCTTTTTGCATACATTTAAGCATACATTTTTGCCCAAATTCCTGTAACTTCCGCTTTGTTGTTATTTAGCCCCTATATGTATAATATTCCTCTCTTTTCCTTTTCCCGATTTCTATAATCGTCCTTTCTGCAGGACGATTCCGTTTTTGCCCACATATTGGCTTTTCCTCATTTATCTTCCTTTAATTCAATACATTTCCAATTTCCAGATATACATATAATGCCAGAAAATTTTCCATTTAGAATACACTCATAAGTAGGTATTTCAATTCGGATTCTAAAGCTAATCTATCAATAGTGGTCACACTTTTTTCTCTATCAAAACTGCAAATATAATTTAAACGTGATGCCACCTATTTACATATCTTCCAGAGGGTCTTACGAATCGAAGACTACTTTCGTTAATTTCCTATCTCTACGATTTTTGCAATCCGCACAGAATGCTGAAGCTAATCTATCAATAGTGGTCACACTTTCTCCTCTATAAAAACGGAAAATATAATTTAAGCGATGCCACCTATTTAGATATCTTCCAGAAGGTCCTACGAATCGATGAAGACTACTTTCGTTAATTTTCTATCTACGATTTTTGCAATCCGCACAGGATGCTGAAGCTAATCTATCAATAGTGGTCACACTTTCTTCTCTATAAAAACTGCAAATATAATTTAAGCGTGATGCCACCTATTTAGATATCTTCGCAAGGGTCTTCCGAATCGAAGAAGATAATTTTTTTTTAATTTTATATCTCTACGATTTCTGCAATCTGATATGCAAGCATTGCAAGCTAATATGTTAAAAGTGGTTCCACTTTTTCTATATAAAAACCGCAGGTGTAATTTATACGTGATGACACCATTCTTCCCAACATAACAAACCACCTACCAATTTTAAATCCTATAATTTTTTACAACATGTCAAACGGTTAATCCCTTTATAGACTCAACCCCATTTGTAGTTAGTTTAATGATAGGAATAAAACTAAAAGTGATATTTCCACATATCACCAGACATATATATTATTTACTACTCTATTATTACTTAAATATATATATATATATATATATATATATATATATATATATATATATATATATATATATATATATATATATATATATATATATATATATATATATATATATATATATATATATATATATATATATATATATATATATATATATATATATATATATATATATATATATATATATATATATATATATATATATATATATATATATATATATATATATATATATATATATATATATATATATATATATATATATATATATATATATATATATATATATATATATATATATATATATATATATATATATATATATATATATATATATATATATATATATATATATATATATATATATATATATATATATATATATATATATATATATATATATATATATATATATATATATATATATATATATATATATATATATATATATATATATATATATATATATATATATATATATATATATATATATATATATATATATATATATATATATATATATATATATATATATATATATATATATATATATATATATATATATATATATATATATATATATATATATATATATATATATATATATATATATATATATATATATATATATATATATATATATATATATATATATATATATATATATATATATATATATATATATATATATATATATATATATATATATATATATATATATATATATATATATATATATATATTTTAAATTTATTAACACTTTATATTGGTAAGTATGCACTTTCCACACCACCCACTGATGTATGCATAAATGGCGCGTTACCAATTTTTTTGGGTGGTTGGTTCCCTTATAGGCCTATTGTCACCCTTACATCAAGTATGTATATAACTTAAGAACCAGTGGAAATTTTTACAATTTCTCGGGCCAAATCCGAGACTACAATTTCCGCTGGTTCGTACATGCTTATTGGGAATTAAATATCAAAACCTAGTACATATATTTATTTGTAAAACAAAAGAAATTAAAACTGGAAAAATAGCACTGTTGAAAATAAAATGAATTCAATAAATAAAAAAATATAAAGCTATATAATATTTACCAAAAATTCAATTTATATTAATTTTAGTGAATTTTAAGAAATAAGCTAAAATTTAATTGTAAGTCAAATATATAAAAATAATTTCTAAAATAGGACGAAAAATTATTTGAAAATATACTTTTATAATATAGACATAAAATATGCCTAGGTATAATAGTAATCACATGCTAATTAAGTGCTCTAAATTACTCGTCGCGATAGTACCCACACTAAATATTCAATACATGCCAAAAAATAAATTATAGGTATTCACTAATACTGCCTTCTGAAGAAACAGTGACGACTACGTATGCAAACACATATAAATGCTTTCGAAAACCTACTTTCATGCAATTCGAAATTCTACAACTTTCGTTTTTAATTTCATTCCATTTTCCAACTTCCATTATCTTCCTCCTTGTGTCAGTTATTTGCCCACATATTTGATTTTCCTCCTTATGTCGGTCAGCTTCCATACATTTCCAAATTCAGCAACTTTAATTTTTGGTTTTTGTCGCCCCATAAGTGCAATGTTCGTTCTTATTTCCTTTTCCTATTTGCATAATCCTCGTCTAAGTATCAATTATTTGACCACATATCAGCACTTATTCCTTACCTTCTTCTATATCAATGTATTTCCAAATTCCTGTAACTTCCGTTTTGTTGTTATTTAGCCCCTATATGTATACTATTCCTTTCCTTTCCTTTTCCTGATTTCTATAATCGTCCTTTTTGCATACATTTAAGCATACATTTTTGCCCAAATTCCTGTAACTTCCGCTTTGTTGTTATTTAGCCCCTATATGTATAATATTCCTCTCTTTTCCTTTTCCCGATTTCTATAATCGTCCTTTCTGCAGGACGATTCCGTTTTTGCCCACATATTGGCTTTTCCTCATTTATCTTCCTTTAATTCAATACATTTTCAATTTCCTGTAACTTCCGTTTTGTTGTTATTTAACCCCTATATGTATACTATTCCTTTCCTTTCCTTTTCCTGATTTCTATAATTGTCCTTTTTGCATCCACTTAAGCGCACATATTGGCTTTTCCACCTTATCTTCCTTTATTTTCATATATTTTCAAATTCCCGTAACGTCGGTTTTTATTGTTATTTAGGCCCTATATGTATGCTAATATTTTTTCTTTCCTTTTCCCGATTTCCGTAATCGTTCAAGTTTCATTTTTATTTTTTTCCGTCCCTATATGTGCATTATTCTTTATTCTTTCCTTTTCCGATTTCCATAGTCATTCTCCATGTATCAATTATCATGTCTACATTTTGGCTTTTCGTCCCTATCTTCCTCTATTTCCATACACTTCCAGATTCTTTTAACTTCCGTTTTTGTTGTTATTTACTCCCTATATGATGTATATTCCTTTTTCTTTCCTTTCCCCGATTTCCGCAATCGTCCTTCTGCATTAATTTTTGCCTACATATTGGCTTTTCATCTATATGGTGTTCAATTTCCACACATTTCCAAGTTCATCAACATCCTCTTTTTGTTTTTTTCACCCCCGTAAGTGAGTTAAAACACAAGGTTTTTGTTCTGAGTTTATTTAAGAAGCTTGGTTACTATGACCAGAGGTTATGATTCAACTGAACTCTTATATCTAATTTTACAGCTTATATAGTATCAGTAGTTGTAAAATGAGAGAAGGTTCGTGGGAAATCCTTATCTATTGTTTTATTCTTTATACAACTACTGATACATTTCTTAAATTTCTAAGTATCTTAAACAAACAAACAAGGGTGTATTTCTGTTATCGCGGCGAAAGGATGGTGCGTAATAGGCAACCGGACAACAGATAAAAATGATTTGTTGTCTCAGCTGAGCTGAAACTACGCATCTTGCTAACTAGTGCATTGTTCTTTTGTCTTTCCTTTTCCGATATCCATAATCGTCCTTCTTGTGTCTTTTCTTTGATAATTTCCAAAGTCACATAATTTTGTTTGTTTACATTGCCTTTATCTTTCCTTTGTTCAATTTTCGTTCTCGTCTTTTTTCTTATGTCAATTGTTTATTAATGTTTATTCCGTTTTCTTTCCATCTCCTTTATGTTTTCATTTTTCTATAGTCCAATATCGTTTAATCCAATTTTCATAATTGCCCTTTCTGTATCGTTTATATTCCGTTTCTTTCCATTATTATCTAACTTTTATAATTGTTATTTTTACTCTCCCAATTTTCATGATATGATTTCTTTTCCCTTTTAGTTTCAGGTCATATTCTGACTTACCATACATATGAAACTTTCGGCTGAAAAATTAAAATTACTTGGGTAATGGTGGCGTGATAAAGCACAGCTTTGATGTACAAAGTTATAGCATCCATCGCAGTATACCTAGTTGTTATTGCTATCGCTTTGGCTGCAACAATATAAGCAAAAGTCCTCTCCGTTCGAATTCTCTACTACGACTGTAGCTAAATGCGATCTGTATTTTGTGCTGTTAATTGTCTTAGGAATTTTTCTTTCTGACAGGTAATGTTCTGCGAAATTCAGCACATGATCGCCACAACTCCAGCTGTCTTTCTGTAAAAAGTTAGTGTGCGCAGAATTCTTTCGCCATTTTCGATTCAGTAGGGGATCTGTCCAACGATTTTTATATGCTACATCAGAATACAGTTTACAGAAATCTTTGAATACTTCGAAGAAATTATCTTCACGTATTCTTTGGGCATTTTTCTGTTGTGGGTCATAAAAAGTTTCCTCCTCCTATGTCAAAAAATCCTATGCACCAATGCTCTTGTATATACATAGGCATTATTAAAGTATTTGTATCGGCTCTTAATTTTAAATAAATTGGAAAATTTGACACTAATAATTCTCTTTTTATCCCCCATTTATTGTGCAGATCATTGACGAATTTATCATTGATGACTGGATCTATATATTCCGTTCTTTCTAGGGATCCATTATTCATGGATATATCAATAATATAGTTCAGGTGGGCATCGTTCACCCATTTTGACATAGAAATTGAGGACTCTGTAATGAGCGTTTCATAATCGCTTTGTCTTATTACGTAATTATAATGCAGCCCATCGAAGGCTGTTCCTTCTCTAACACATACCAAATAATTTCCGTCTAAAGTGTTGTTTTTTATTTTTTTGTACCGTTCCATATTCTTTATAATGCCGTTCGGATACTTCAAAGACTTGTTGGCTTGAGTGACTTCAGAAATTATCAGTTTGGATCTGTGATTATCTAACAACTTTTTCATATTGAATCTATTAAAGTGCGTTAAATTTTGCGACGATTATGTCAATTTATTTTTCTTTGACCAGCACTCTTCCTCAGTTGGATTGGCATTGAAAATTCGCTTGGATGCGCATCTCTTATTGGGAATGTCCAGTTATATTTCAGTGCATATGTAGCTATTTCTTTTCTTCAACAATGTTATATATTTACCCAATTTAATTGGGAGTTTTCCAGTTTTCAGATTGGAGCCAATGCAGTAGGACTTGATTTGATTAAAGTGACCTTCAATTCGTTCATTTGTAAAATGGACCTTTTTAGGGCTTTCATATTTCCTGCCATCGTTAATGATGTTGCTCCATAGAGGAAGATACGGGATATACCTTTTAATAAAGATGTCTATAAGTTCGGGGCAATAGAATCCATTAATTTTGCATTCTTCTGTATTCTTCTTCGCAATTTTAACTTTACGAAAGTTGTAGATATTTGCAAAATCCTTATAAAAGTTACTATTCTTATATTGTATATCTGTTGCCTCGAAAATTCCTTCATATTCCAAATCGATTTCTGTTGTGACTGTTTCACCTTCCACACATAATTGGGCCAATATCTCTTCCATATCGTTTCCAGATGTTTTCGTAAGCATTAATTTGCATATTTCTTCCAAATCGTTTCCAGATGTTTTCGTAAGCATTAATTTGCATATTTGGTGAAACCATACCTTTATCTTCTTATAGTCGTCTTCATCATGAATATAAGATATTATTTCTTTTACTACCTTTGCTTGTTGTTTTGGAAAGCATTTACTTCCTTTGCTAAATTGTGCTGGAAGTGTGAGACGAATAATTTAATGACTATGTAGCCCTGTAGAGTGCTTTGCCCGCGTGTAATCAATTCGTGGCACAAATTTACGTAGTCCAATAATTCCACCTTATTAAAAGAAGGGCACACCAAAATCCGAAATTAAGGTGGTAAATATGGGCCAAATATTAAGCTTAATGCACCTCTCTCTAAAACACGAAAGCCAATATTGAATGGAGTGTTGATCATGTAAGCAGGCTACTTTCTCTGCTATTGCTAGTGTTCTACCATTAGGGGTTTCTATGATAATTGCATAGTAATAAATGCGGCGTCCAACCTCTGGCAGATCTCTTATAATTCCTCCAGTAGCATCAATACGCGCTACAATGTTTTTGTTATCTGCACACAGTTTTGCACACTTTAATTGCCGCTCACTATATAAGTGTACATCTAACTTTTTCGAAAGCTTTTGTATGTAAATATCCCCACTTTTCTCTTCTTCATCTATTATTTTAGAGACGTCTTTAAAATCATCACAATCAAGGCCTCCCTCACTCATAGTCTCGCTTCTTATTTTCCTTATCGTTGAATCGGAATATATGTTTTGTAAATTTTTCTCTTCTATAATCAAATTTTTATTGCAATGCCTTATTGCATTTAGCCGATTTATAAATATTGATAAGCTCCTAATATTGATAAGCTCCTTTTTTAGTACCTGTCTTTCCATTCCACATCATTTACCCTGTGCCTGCCCTGTTATTGGAAATACATGATTTTTTTCGCCTTCAAACTGAACTAGAGTGAACACATGATCAGCGTCTGGAAGAGGCCTTGGTATACGCAAAACATATTTTTTGCAATTTGTATGTCTACAAACTAAAATAATTCGATGTAAATATTTAATTTTTTTCCTTTTCAATTGTGACACAAGAACACAGGACGTAATTTTCTCCAATCATGGTCGTAAATAAAATAAGTAATCCTTTGTTAATTCGCTGCTTTCTCTATAGATGATTTTGTAATATTCCTCCAAACTTAATTTGAGATTGAAATGATTTTTATCCTCAATTGGCTACTTTAATTCAAAATTATATTTTCCGTCCCTATATGTGCATTATTCTTTATTCTTTCCTTTTCCGATTTCCATAGTCATTCTCCATGTATCAATTATTCGTCCACATTTTGGCTTTTCGTCCCTATCTTCCTCTATTTCCATACACTTCAAGATTCTTGTAACTTCCGTTTTTGTTGTTATTTACTCCCTATATTATGTATATTCCTTTTTGTTTCCTTTCCCCGATTTCCGCAATCGTCCTGCATTAATTTTTGCCTACATATTGGCTTTTCTTCTATATGGTGTTCAATTTCCACACATTTCCAAGTTCATCAACATCCTCTTTTTGTTTTTTTCACCCCCGTAAGTGAGTTAAAACACAAGGTTTTTGTTCTGAGTTTATTTAAGAAACTTGGTTACTATGACCAGAGGTTATGATTCAACTGAACTCTTATATCTAATTTTACAGCTTATATAGTATCAGTAGTTGTAAAATGAGAGAAGGTTCGTGGGAAATCCTTATCTATTGTTTTACTCTTTATACAACTACTGATACATTTCTTAAATTTCTAAGTATCCTAAACAAACAAACAAGGGTGTATTTCTGTTATCGCGGCGAAAGGATGGTGCGTAATAGGCAACCGGACAACAGATAAAAACGATTTGTTGTCTCAGCTGAGCTGAAACTACGCATCTTGCTAACTAGTGCATTGTTCTTTTGTCTTTCCTTTTCCGATATCCATAATCGTCCTTCTTGTGTCTTTTCTTTGATAATTTCCAAAGTCACATAATTTTGTTTGTATACATTGCCTTTATCTTTCCTTTGTTCAATTTTCGTTCTCGTCTTTTTTCTTATGTCAATTGTTTATTAATGTTTATTCCGTTTTCTCTCCATCTCCTTTATGTTTTCATTTTTCTATAGTCCAATATCGTTTAATCCAATTTTCATAATTGCCCTTTCTGTATCGTTTATATTCCGTTTCTTTCCATTATTATCTAACTTTTATAATTGTTATTTTTACTCTCCCAATTTTCATGATATGATTTCTTTTCCCTTTTAGTTTCAGGTCATATTCTGACTTACCATACATATGAAACTTTCGGCTGAAAAATTAAAATTACTTGGGTAATGGTGGCGTGATAAAGCACAGCTTTGATGTACAAAGTTATAGCATCCATCGCAGTATACCAAGTTGTTATTGCTATCGCTTTGGCTGCAACAATATAAGCAAAAGTCCTCTCCGTTCGAATTCTCTACTACGACTTTAGCTAAATGCGATCTGTATTTTGTGCTGTTAAATGTCTTAGGCATTTTTCTTTCTGACAGGTAATGTTCTGCGAAATTCAGCACATGATCGCCACAACTCCAGTTGTCTTTCTGTAAAAAGTTAGTGTGCGCAGAATTCTTTCGCCATTTTCGATTCAGTAGGGGATTTGTCCAACGATTTTTATATGCTACATCAGTATACAATTTACAGAATTCTTTGAATACTTCGAAGAAATTATCTTCACGTATTCTTTGGGCATTTTTCTGTTGTGGGTCATAAAAAGTTACCTCCTCCTTTCCTATGTCAAAAAATCCTATGCACCAATGCTCTTGTATATACATAGGCATTATTAAAGTATTTGTATCGGCTCTTAATTTTAAATAAATTGGAAAATTTGACACTAATAATTCTCTTTTTATCCCCCATTTATTGTGCAGATCATTGACGAATTTATCATTGATGACTGGATCTATATATTCCGTTCTTTCTAGGGATCCATTATTCATAGATATATCAATAATATAGTTCAGGTGGGCATCGTTCACCCATTTTGACATAGAAATTGAGGACTCTGTAATGAGCGTTTCATAATCGCTTTGTCTTATTACGTAATTATAATGCAGCCCATCGAAGGCTGTTCCTTCTCTAACACATACCAAATAATTTCCGTCTAAAGTGTTGTTTTTTATTTTTTTGTACCGTTCCATATTCTTTATAATGCCGTTCGGATACTTCAAAGACTTGTTGGCTTGAGTGACTTCAGAAATTATCAGTTTGGATCTGTGATTATCTAACAACTTTTTCATATTGAATCTATTAAAGTGCGTTAAATTTTGCGACGATTATGTCAATTTATTTTTCTTTGACCAGCACTCTTCCTCAGTTGGATTGGCATTGAAGATTCGCTTGGATGCGCATCTCTTATTGGGAATGTCCAGTTATATTTCAGTGCATATGTAGCTATTTCTTTTCTTCAACAATGTTATATATTTAACCAATTTAATTGGGAGTTTTCCAGTTTTCAGATTGGAGCCAATGCAGTAGGACTTGATTTGATTAAAGTGACCTTCAATTCGTTCATTTGTAAAATTGACCTTTTTAGGGCTTTCATATTTCCTGCCATCGTTAATGATGTTGCTCCATAGAGGAAGATACGGGATATACCTTTTAATAAAGATGTCTATAAATTCGGGGCAATAGAATCCATTAATTTTGCATTCTTCTCTATTCTTCTTCGCAATCTTAACTTTACGAAAGTTGTAGATATTTGCAAAATCCTTATAAAAGTTACTATTCTTATATTGTATATCTGTTGCCTCGAAAATTCCTTCATATTCCAAATCCATTTCTGTTGTGACTGTTTCACCTTCCACACATAATTGGGCCAATATCTCTTCCATATCGTTTCCAGATGTTTTCGTAAGCATTAATTTGCATATTTGGTGAAACCATACCTTTAGCTTCTTATAGTCGTCTTCATCATAAATATAAGATATTATTTCTTTTACTACCTTTGCTTGTTGTTTTGGAAAACTGGCATTTACTTCCTTTGCTAAATTGTGCTGGAAGTGTGAGACGAATAATTTAATGACTATGTAGCCCTGTAGAGTGCTTTGCCCGCGTGTAATCAATTCGTGGCACAAATTTACGTAGTCCAATAATTCCACCTTATTAAAAGAAAGGCACACTAAAATCCGAAATTAAGGTGGTAAATATGGGCCAAATATTAAGCTTAATGCACCTCTCTCTAAAACACGAAAGCCAATATTGAATAGAGTTTTGATCATGTAAGCAGGCTACTTTCTCTGCTATTGCTAGTGTTCTACCATTAGGGGTTTCTATGACAATTGCATAGTAATAAATGCGGCGTCCGGCCTCTGGCAGATCTCTTATAATTCCTCCAGTAGCATCAATACGCGCTACAATGTTTTTGTTATCTGCACACAGTTTTGCACACTTTAATTGCCGCTCACTATATAAGTGTACATCTAACTTTTTCGAAAGCTTTTGTATGTAAATATCCCCACTTTTCTCTTCTTCATCTATTATTTTAGAGACGTCTTTAAAATCATCACTATCAAGGTCTCCCTCATTCATAGCCTCGATTCTTATTTTCCTTATCGTTGAATCGGAATATATGTTTTGTAAATTTTTCTCTCCTATAATCAAATTTTTATTGCAATGCCTTATTGCATTTAGCCGATATATAAATATTGATAAGCTCCTAATATTGATAAGCTCCTTTTTTAGTACCTGTCTTTCCATTCCACATCATTTACCCTGTACCTGCCCTGTTATTGGAAATACATGATTTTTTTTCGCCTTCAATTTGAACTGGAATGAACACATGATCAGCGTCTGGAAGAGGCCTTGGTATATGCAAAACATATTTTTTGCAATTTGTATGTCTACAAACTAAAATAATTCGATGTAAATAATTAATTTTTTTCCTTTTCAATTGTGACACAAGAACACAGGACGTAATTTTCTCCAATCATGGTCGTAAATAAAATAAGTAATCCTTTGTTAATTCGCTGCTTTCTCTATAGATGATTTTGTAATATTCCTCCAAACTTAATTTGAGATTGAAATGATTTTTATCCTCAATTGGCTACTTTAATTCAAAATTATATTTTCCGTCCCTATATGTGCATTATTCATTATTCTTTCCTTTTCCGATTTCCATAGTCATTCTCCATGTATCAATTATTCGTCCACATTTTGGCTTTTCGTCCCTATCTTCCTCTATTTCCATACACTTCCAGATTCTTGTAACTTCCGTTTTTGTTGTTATTTACTCCCTATATGATGTATATTCCTTTTTCTTTCCTTTCCCCGATTTCCGCAATCGTCCTTCTGCATTAATTTTTGCCTACATATTGGCTTTTCTTCTATATGGTGTTCAATTTCCACACATTTCCAAGTTCATCAACATCCTTTTTTTGTTTTTTTCACCCCCGTAAGTGAGTTAAAACACAAGGTTTTTGTTCTGAGTTTATTTAAGAAACTTGGTTACTATGACCAGAGGTTATGATTCAACTGAACTCTTATATCTAATTTTACAGCTTATATAGTATCAGTAGTTGTAAAATGAGAGAAGGTTCGTGGGAAATCCTTATCTATTGTTTTATTCTTTATACAACTACTGATACATTTCTTAAATTTCTAAGTATCCTAAACAAACAAACAAGGGTGTATTTCTGTTATCGCGGCGAAAGGATGGTGCGTAATAGGCAACCGGACAACATATAAAAATGATTTGTTGTCTCAGCTGAGCTGAAACTACGCATCTTGCTAACTAGTGCATTGTTCTTTTGTCTTTCCTTTTCCGATATCCATAATCGTCCTTCTTGTGTCTTTTCTTTGATAATTTCCAAAGTCACATAATTTTGTTTGTTTACATTGCCTTTATCTTTCCTTTGTTCAATTTTCGTTCTCGTCTTTTTTCTTATGTCAATTGTTTATTAATGTTTATTCCGTTTTCTCTCCATCTCCTTTACGTTTTCATTTTTCTATTGTCCAATATCGTTTAATCCAATTTTCATAATTGCCCTTTCTGTATCGTTTATATTCCGTTTCTTTCCATTATTATCTAACTTTTATAATTGTTATTTTTACTCTCCCAATTTTCATGATATGATTTCTTTTCCCTTTTAGTTTCAGGTCATATTCTGACATACCATACATATGAAACTTTCGGCTGAAAAATTAAAATTACTTGGGTAATGGTGGCGTGATAAAGCACAGCTTTGATGTACAAAGTAATCGCATTCATCACAGTATTTCAAGTTGTTATTGCTATCGTTTTGGCAGCAACAATATAAGCAAAAGTCCTCTCCGTTCGAATTCTCTACTACGACTTTAGCTAAATGCGATCTGTATTTTGTGCTGTTAAATGTCTTAGGCATTTTTCTTTCTGACAGGTAATGTTCTGCGAAATTCAGCACATGATCGCCACAACTCCAGTTGTCTTTCTGTAAAAAGTTAGTGTGCGCAGAATTCTTTCGCCATTTTCGATTCAGTAGGGGATTTGTCCAACGATTTTTATATGCTACATCAGTATACAATTTACAGAATTCTTTGAATACTTCGAAGAAATTATCTTCACGTATTCCTTGGGCATTTTTCTGTTGTGGGTCATAAAAAGTTACCTCCTCCTTTCCTATGTCATAAATCCTATGCACCAATGCTCTTGTATATACATAGGCATTATTAAAGTATTTGTATCGGCTCTTAATTTTAAATAAATTGGAAAATTTGACACTAATAATTCTCTTTTTATCCCCCATTTATTGTGCAGATGATTGACGAATTTATCATTGATGACTGAATCTATATATTCCGTTCTTCCTAGGGATCCATTATTCATAGATATATCAATAATATAGTTCAGGTGGGCATCGTTCACCCATTTTGACGTAGAAATTGAGGACTCTGTAATGAGCGTTTCATAATCGCTTTGTCTTATTACGTAATTATAATGCAGCCCATCGAAGGCTGTTCCTTCTCTAACACATACCAATTAATTTCCGTCTAAAGTGTTGTTTTTTATTTTTTTGTACCGTTCCATATTCTTTATAATGCCGTTCGGATACTTCAAAAACTTGTTGGCTTGAGTGACTTCAGAAATTATCAGTTTTGGATCTGTGATTATCTAACAACTTTTTCATATTGAATCTATTAAAGTACGTTAAATTTTGCGACGATTATGTCAATTTATTTTTCTTTGACCAGCACTCTTCCTCAGCTGGATTTGCATTGAAGATTCGCTTGGATGCGCATCTCTTATTGGGAATGTCCAGTTCTATTTCAGTGCATATGTAGCTATTTCTTTTCTTCAACAATGTTATATATTTACCCAATTTAATTGGGAGTTTTCCAGTTTTCAGATTGGAGCCAATGCAGTAGGACTTGATTTGATTAAAGTGACCTTCAATTCGTTCATTTGTAAAATGGACCTTTTTAGGGCTTTCATATTTCCTGCCATCGTTAATGATGTTGCTCCATAGAGGAAGATACGGGATATACCTTTTAATAAAGATGTCTATAAATTCGGGGCAATAGAATCCATTAATTTTGCATTCTTCTCTATTCTTCTTCGCAATTTTAACTTTACGAAAGTTGTAGATATTTGCAAAATCCTTATAAAAGTTACTATTCTTATATTGTATATCTGTTGCCTCGAAAATTCCTTCATATTCCAAATCGATTTCTGTTGTGACTGTTTCACCTTCCACACATAATTGGGCCAATATCTCTTCCATATCGTTTCCAGATGTTTTCGTAAGCATTAATTTGCATATTTGGTGAAACCATACCTTTATCTTCTTATAGTCGTCTTCATCATAAATATAAGATATTATTTCTTTTACTACCTTTGCTTGTTGTTTTGGAAAACTGGCATTTACTTCCTTTGCTAAATTGTGCTGGAAGTGTGAGACGAATAATTTAATGACTATGTAGCCCTGTAGAGTGCTTTGCCCGCGTGTAATCAATTCGTGGCACAAATTTACGTAGTCCAATAATTCCACCTTATTAAAAGAAAGGCACACTAAAATCCGAAATTAAGGTGGTAAATATGGGCCAAATATTAAGCTTAATGCACCTCTCTCTAAAATACGAAAGCCAATATTGAATGGAGTTTTGATCATGTAAGCAGGCTACTTTCTCTGCTATTGCTAGTGTTCTACCATTAGGGGTTTCTATGACAATTGCATAGTGATAAATGCAGCGTCCGGCCTCTGGCAGATCTCTTATAATTCCTCCAGTAGCATCAATACGCGCTACAATGTTTTTGTTATCTGCACACAGTTTTGCACACTTTAATTGCCGCTCACTATATAAGTGTACATCTAACTTTTTCGAAAGCTTTTGTATGTAAATATCCTCACTTTTCTCCTCTTCATCTATTATTTTAGAGACGTCTTTAAAATCATCACTATCGAGGTCTCCCTCATTCATAGCCTCGCTTCTTATTTTCCTTATCGTTGAATCGGAATATATGTTTTTTAAATTTTTCTCTTCTATAATCAGATTTTTATTGCAATGCCTTATTGCATTTAGCCGATATTCTTGTGAATAAATATTGATAAGCTCCTTGTTTAGTACCTGTCTTTCCATTCCACATCCATTACCCTGTACCTGCCCTGTTATTGGAAATACATGATTTTTTCGCCTTCAAATTGAACTGGAATGAGCACATGATCAGCATCTGGAAGAGGCCTTGGTATATGCAAAACATATTTTTTGCAATTTGTATGTCTACAAACAAAAATAAATCGATGTAAATATTTAATTTGTTTCCTTTTCAATTTTGACACAAGAACACAGGACGTAATTTTCTCCAATCGTGGTCGTAAATAAAATAAGTAATCCTTTGTTAATTCGCTGCTTTCTCTATAGATGATTTTGTAATATTCCTCCAAACTTAATTTGAGATTGAAATGATTTTTATCCTCAATTGGCTACTTTAATTCAAAATTATATTTCTCAAAATCGGAAGTAATAAAAGGATCTGAAATACCAGCCCGTTCTGGTATTTTCTCATTTGGAAACATGTCCTCATTTGAAGAAGATAAGGAATAATTTAAATCTGGGTTTTCGAAGTAAGAAATACATTTTGTATATACATCAGCTAAATCTGTTTTTTCTTGTATCCTTTCTTCAGAAGGCCGTTTAGCCTTTATTTCTTTTTGTAAAATTAATTTTTTTATTTGAGTAAAGTGTTTAATATAGTAATTCCTAAAGTGGGCTAAATCGCGGGAACTATGAAATGAAAAATTCTTATATCTAGAACAAATACTTTTTAAAATGGGTTTGCTTAAATATGGTGCATCTATTGTTAATGCATCCATGTTACATTCCTGCAAACAGATAACCAGGTTTTCGGCAAAGTTCTGTATGGAAAGGCATTTGCGAGCGTTAGCTTTCTCCTAAAATCAAATAGTATTAAGTGTTAGTAATACAACACTTTACAACTTACACTAAGTCTTTAAAACTAATGCTAATTGATAACTATTGATATAAATCATGAGAAGAAAGTGTGATCACTATTGATAGATTAGCTTCAGCATCCTGTGCGGATTGCAAAATCGTAGAGATAGAAAATTAACGAAAGTAGTCTTCATCGATTCGTAGGACGTTTTGGAAGATATCTAAATAGGTGGCATCACGCTTAAATTATATTTGCAGTTTTTATAGAGAAGAAAGTGTGACCACTATTGATAGATTAGCTTCAGCATCCTGTGCGGATTGCAAAAATCGTAGAAATAGGAAATTAACGAAAGTAGTCTTCATCGATACGTAGGACCTTCTGGAAGATATCTAAATAGGTGGCATCACGCTTAAATTATATTTGCAGTTTTTATAGAGAAGAAAGTGTGCCCACTATTGACAGATTAGCTTTAGAATCCGAATTGAAATACCCACTTATGAGTGTATTCTAAATGGAAAATTTTCTGACATTATATGCTAAAATCATAATGAGGTAAGCGCAGTTTGTTCATCTATGATACAAATTATATCCAACTGCTTAATATCTCTTCTTTTTAAATTGTATCAAAGTTAGCAAATTTGTTAGCAAAGTTCCGCACCACACGAAAGTCGTTACAGTTTAAGAAGCACAGTTTTGTGGTACGATTTTTACGCACAATATGTGCGAATACAAAGTCTGGTAGAAAAAAAGTTGAGTTCCGTTAGTGCTAAGTTTTATTTCCCTATTGTTTGCTCAAGTTTTTGTTCCTTTTAACGAATGAAAAGGCAATTATATCCTGTTCACAATTTTTAACTTTTTTCATAATTTTTTTACCTTTAATAATCTAACGGATACTTGAAAATTATTTGAAATTCTCAATTTCGATAAATAATTAAAGCTAGGCTTTTCACCAAAATTAGATCAAGCACTTCAAAGTAGATCCGGAAAAATCTACTTAATTAAAATAAGAAATTTTATATAAAAATAGTCTTTAAATTTAAAAAATACTGAATTTTTTAATAAAGACGTATTTCGACATTCTGGAGTATTTTGATTGTGGCACTTTAGTTTTGTGGCACTATTTTTGACACTTTTAGTTTGCTTATTTTTTTAAATGTGTGAAATCGGTTACATTCATGAAAGAGGGATTTTTTACAATATCTCCATGACCTGGATAGAAAACTGTACAATGTCAGGGTAAATGTCATTCGTATAGGTAAAACCCATACAGTTCATTAAAAACACAGCATAGTAACAAAATAATATTGCATAGTAACAAAATTGGGTTGGTGCATGTGCTTCCCCCTTTGCTTCCGCAATTGTAATTTTCGCCGTGTAAAGGATACAGAGCTCTAAAACAGTTATGCCGTTGAATTCGCCGGATGCTGAATTCGCAGGGTGCTAACTTCACACCAGTATTTCCTAAAACTAATATCCTCACGACCCCTCGATTTGGCCACTTTCCTAAGTCAAATTCAACCTTCCTTATGATCTTTTTATAAAGTTGAGTGACGCAAATTTGTTAGTTTCTTTTATCACAAAGCTTTTTGCGCCACATTTGGTTCCTTACACCCATTTAACGCTTCTACTCCTTGTTTCATCTTCTTGTTTTTCAGTTCTCGATGAGGGTTCCGCAAAATGCAATTTATATTTAGCCTTCCGGTTAAATATATTTGCACTCGGGGGTATCATCTTCACTACATGTAGGTATCATCTTCACTACTTGATAGATTAGCTTCAGCATCCTGTGCGGATTGCAAAAATCGTAGAAATAGGAAATTAACGAAAGTAGTCTCATCGATCCGTAGGACCTTCTGGAAGATATCTAAATAGGTGGCATCACGCTTAAATTATATTTGCAGTTTTTATAGAGAAGAAAGTGTGACCACTATTGACAGATTAGCTTTAGAATCCGAATTGAAATACCCACTTATGAGTGTATTCTAAATGGAAAATTTTCTGACATTATATGCTAAAATCATAATGATGTAAGCGCAGTTTGTTCATCTATAATACAAATTATATCCAACTGCTTAATATCTCTTCTTTTTAAATTCTATCAAAGTTAGCAAATTTGTTAGCAAAGTTCCGCACCACACGAAAGTCGTTACAGTTTAAGAAGCACAGTTTTGTGGTACGATTTTTACGCACAATATGTGCGAATACAAAGTCTGGTAGAAAAAAAGTTGAGTTCCGTTATTGCTAAGTTTTATTTCCCTATTGTTTGCTCAAGTTTTTGTTCCTTTTAACGAATGAAAAGGCAATTATATCCTGTTCACAATTTTTAACTTTTTTCATAATTTTTTTACCTTTAATAATCTAACGGATACCTGAAAATTATTTGAAATTTTCAATTTCGATAAATAATTAAAGCTAGGCTTTTCATCAAAATTAGATCAAGCACTTCAAAGTAGATCCGGAAAAATCTACTTAATTAAAATAAGAAATTTTATATAAAAATAGTCTTTAAATTTAAAAAATACTGAATTTTTTAATAAAGACGTATTTCGACATTCTGGAGTATTTTGATTGTGGCACTTTAGTTTTGTGGCACTATTTTTGACACTTTTAGTTTGCTTATTTTTTTAAATGTGTGAAATCGGTTACATTCATGAAAGAGGGATTTTTTACAATATCTCCATGACCTGGATAGAAAACTGTACAATGTCAGGGTAAGTGTCATTCGTATAGGTAAAACCAATACAGTTCATTAAAAACATAGCATAGTAACAAAATATTATTGCATAGTAACAAAATTGGGTTGGTGCATGTGTTTTCTCCTTTGCTTCCGCAACTGTAATTTTCGCCGTGTAAAGGATACAGAGCTCTAAAACAGTTATGCCGTTGAATTCGCCGGATTCTGAATTCGCAGGTTGCTAACTTCACACCAGTATTTCCTAAAACTAATATCCTCACGACCCCTCGATTTGGCCACTTTCCTAAGTCAAATTCAGCCTTCCTTAAGATCTTTTTATAAAGTTGAGTGGCGCAAATTTGTTAGTTTCTTTTATCACAAAGCTTTTTGCGCCACATTTGGTTCCTTACACCCATTTAACGCTTCTACTCCTTGTTTCGTCTTCTTGTTTTTCAGTTCTCGATGAGGGTTCCGCAAAATGCAATTTATATTTAGCCTTCTGGTTAAATATATTTGCACTCGGGGGTATCATCTTCACTACCTGTAGGAAACCCATTGTAAACGCAAAATTTAACACCTTTTTGTGTAATACAATGTAGAACAAAAATTTAGCCTTCTCTTTTATGGAGCATCCATAGGTATAATACAGGAGTTTCCCGGTAATTATGCTAAATCCTGCAACCCCTAAAAATTACCCACAGACCACAAAGGATCAACACACGGAAAATCACTGCTTTAAATTCACGCGCTGTGAATGTTTAGGTTTGAAAAGCGTCGAAGAGCAGGAGAGAGAGGGTTATTAAAGAATTTAAAAGCATTTCTTAGAATAACCTTCTCTCTTGGAGTCCGTATGCCTCCCTCTCACACACACTTTTTCTGTCAGCATATTACTGGATATAACGAATGCAGATTTTTTTTTGGGTGTTACCACTTCGCACTTTCAAGAGGCAAAGCAAAACATAAAAAGACATTTTAAAAAGTCATATCAGGAATCAAATTGGAAGCGGTGGAAGAAATGAAAGAAGAACATCCTAATTTATGCATGCGTTTTTATTCAGCTTTTTTTATTCTTTTCATTCAAAACGTTAGCTATAAAGCAAAGGATTTCCAATTTTTTTTTGGCTCAGTTCGATCCTATGACGCAATTCAATTCAAAATTTCAATAAATTTCAGTTTTCTTTTCTCAATTAAATTAAAGAAGCCCTTTTCCTTTTTTGTAAAAGTAAACAATCCTGATTTACCTAAGTCAATTCTTTGACCCCCATGCACGTGCCTAAGATTTCCCCCATAAATTTTTACTTTTAATATATTTCTGTCTGTCTGTGTGCTCATTCCTTGTCTTTCTTCCTCTCCTCTGAAGGAAATACGCAAACGTTTTGAGAAAAATATATAATTAAAAACTTGTCTCCTAGTGTTTTAATTATAGCCGACAAAAGCATTTAAATGAAGAATATTTTCATAAAGTTATTCATTGCTTATTCTCTTCTAAATTCTCTTCTAGCTATTTAAATAATAGTGATACCACATGCCACAACACTGAATCTTCTGAACAGTGTGCAGCAACAACCATGACAACACCAAAAACACATCAACGACGACTATCTTGATAAGAAGGCGCTTTTCTCGAATCCAAACCCATCCCATAAACGACTGATATTATTTTCATTTTGTAAATTGGAAGTAGTAGTGAAGGGGGCTCTAATTAGTTTAGTTTTTTGCTGCTGTCTTTTCGGTGGATTGTTTATCTCTTGCAAACAACTTTTGCTCTGAAATTTATCAATTGAATTTAAATTGTCACGCCTTCTTCATCAAAACATTCCCGCATCCGAAATTTAGCGCTTTTAAGGATTCTTCTGAGCTTTTCTATACCGCCTTCTTTAGCGTTTTTCTATACAGTATCTATACCGCGGCTTCTTTAGTGCGTTACATGTGGAAGCAGTAAGTCAGTAAACCCTATCTAGCATTTTATTGACCCGACTCTCATTCCTTCTTTTTATCCTTATCTTTCCTTTATAATAGCTGAAGTTCACAATTTTTGCATCAAATTAATCTAAGTTATTATAAAAGGATACAATATATAAATATATCTGCGGTATATGCCAATGTATGAAAAGGATGTCGTCAGATTTTGACTCAACATTCAAAACCGTATGCAGCAGCGGCTTGACCTCGAATAAGTAGGCAATATATATTGAAGAACTCTATAAAATATATATTGAAGAAAAAGGCAATATATATTGAATAAATGGGGAACTCACACTAGTACTTGTAACACATTAACCGGGCGAAGCATCCATAAAGGATAATTAATAAAATTAATTTTTTTAGGACCGACTATATTTTAAGACCGATGGTAATCCATTTCCCACATGTCCTATATGTTCTATATGCTTTTATTTTATTTATAAATTTTTAGTATAATGCGTTTTAATTATCGAAAAGCTCTTCCAAATTATATTTATGTCTTTCCCGCCCACTTCACCTATACTCTTGAACATTTTTCCAGAAGGTGAACGCTTTATATGGAAATTATGTGGTATAAACAATAAGCAACGAAAGCTTATGATAATAAAAATTTTACACACGCCGCAGCTGTTTAAAAACAACGAGGAAATAAATGGAATAACACAAAAACTTTTCTATGAAACTTCGTAAAAGAAAAATAGTCTGAAACGATGACAGCTTTCGAAGGCACGTGCAGTCAAAGAACAAAGAGGTAGTCGGAAATAACGGCTTTTCATGTATGAGCAGCATGCGATGCAGTGCCTAGCGTTAATGCAGAACGCCATTTTTGCGGAAACGGCAATTTTCAGTATTTTTCAATCAACGTTTCTTCTTTAGAAGATTTGAGAGAGAACGTTTCAAATGTTTTATCAAGGAAACTAAAGAAAATTTTGAAGCAGTAGTTTATGTAAATTGCTATAAATTTTGGCTTGACTACAAACAATAATAATAACAACAATAATAATAATAATAATAATAATAATAATAATAATAAAAACAATAACCCTATTGTTATATCAAACAATGGATTCTGTAGGCAATTGGCAATGGGCACATATACACATCAACACAGTAACACATTTAAACACTTGACACTGTAATGATTATATTGGTGGTTTCCACTGTTAAAGATGTTCACGTATTAGTTGGAATACCGTAAATGCAGACACAACCGGAAAATGACAAATTACTCCGACTTATATACACATACACACAATCATACAAACACATACAAACATTTGACCTGATCCTGTGAGAACAGTAGATCAGACTAAACTAAGGTTATTTATATCCATAAGAGGCGAAGCTGCCAAAAATATTGTGGGAAACTGTAGAGCTTATGAGTATATTATTTATGTACCTTTGCTTTGATATTTCTTTGAAGGAAGTGGTCAAAATTGCCGACCTCTATCATATATCACACCTCTATTTAGTCGATAATTGTTCAAAATTCTAAATATACGAAAACGACTTTAACACAAATTAAGCGGAACATAATACTAAAGTGAAGATGTAGAAATGTTTATTTACGTATAGTACACGTACATATACAGTCATTCACATATATACACTTATACAAATACACATATACACTCTTAAACGACTTGTTAAGTATTTGATTAGAGTTCAATGAACTGTATACTAATTTATCATTTATACCAAAAATTTATGTTTTTTAGTATTAATAATGCCAAAGGATGTAAAGTCTATAAATCCTTTTGAATACACTCTGAATTAAATATGTACAAATTGGTGAATTTTAATAGCAAAATTTTTCAGAGAGCTCTAAACAATTTCTTCATAAATATAATTTATGAATTTGCTGAATTGTTTTTATAAATATAGTACCATCCTCTGAATTCCACCTACTCATCAGCAATCCTAGATTTAGATAAAAATTTTTACTATTTAGTGAAAATTCAATCAAAATCTATTGTATGATTCACAGTCTCTCCAATGAATGAGTGAGAGGATAAATGGATTAAAAAAAATTAATTCTTCCACTTCAACGGCAAAAATGAAGACGAGAGTGTGCACGGCAAATTAGGAGATATGAACGAAAAACCTTTAAAAAATACTGAGTACTTGCAATACAATAACGAATACGAGTATTTCGTGCAGCCAGCTCCTAAAAATAGTTTCGAATGCTTTTCTGCTTTCGTTAAAGTCATTTGTAACAATGTTTCAACAACCATTTTAACAATGATATTAATCCATAACTTATGCCCTTTTAAAAAGAGCTATTTAGAGAATTTTATTAATTTATTCATATAAATAACCCTGAAAGCCTTGATCTGGTATTTCGTGAGGGAACTTTATTCATATCATACCAGCACCATAAGTTTGTACACTTAGACACTTTCTGTCTCAAAATCACCCTAAAAGCTTTTCAAGATTAAATAACTAAGTGTATATGTGTAGGTCATATTGATGTAGTTGTTGTTGGTATTGCTAGCTCACGCGGTGTTGCTGATATATGTCATGTTATTTAATGTGTGTGCTTGTGCAAGTCAATTACGTACTCAAATGTACAAACAATGGAAATTGTTAAAACAACGATGAAAACCATTTACATTTCCACTCAAAAACTACTTTAAAAACCTCGCTCCTTTAAATCCTCTTATTAACTCACACCTTTTATCCTTAACCCAAAACTACACCACCGGTTTTAGAGCAGCCGACTAAGCCGCAGTGTGTGTATTACGTGAAACCTCACTTCGTATGTTTTTCTCTAAACTAATCAAATTGTTTTCAGTGCTTCGGAGCGCAAACATGTATTCCGCATGAAGCGATCAACACTTCAACAAGTATTTCATTCATCTGTAATTTTACTGCAAAGAGGAAAATTAAAAAAGAGGAGCATCGAAGGAAACACTAAAGGGACTTTCGCACTTTCTGCAAAGAAATAATGAAATAAATCTAGAGAGTACAAAATACCAAATATAGACTTTTTTACGTCTCGGCTTCTAAATTTGTTGAATTTCTAAAACCCATTCAAAAAAAGTGGCCGATCGAGTTGAAGATACAGATCAAGTAAAGAAAAAATAAACTCCTTCAAAAGCCAATTTTCTATGGCTAGAGGTTTCTCATTACTCCACTTAGTTCTACAAATCCCTAGAGAGAAATGTTCCTTAGGCATAACTACATGCTAAAGTAATCCCAAGTAAAAACCTCAACTATTTACGGCTATCCGACGTTTTTGATTTATGTGAAGTATATACGTACATGCGTACATATACATACGTGCACACATACGAACATATATACGTACGAGCGTCACGGTGAAATTGATCAAAATAATTTGAAATCGGAATTTCGATATCCTTCATGATTGTAATCTTCCTTTACTCCGTACGGAGAAGTAAAAATGGTACAAAAGTTTCATAGATCATAATATTACCGAAATTTGATAATAACGACCCCGGGTATAATATGTTGAAATATTTAAAAAAGAAAATAAAAAACAGAGTGAAATATTTAATGATTCACAGCTGCAAAGCCTTTGAAAATATTCTCTTGCTTTTTGCTTCGTTTTCAATGCCTTTTTAAATTTGTTCAAATGGGATAAATGTTCAAACTTGTTCTAGTTAAATTGCCACAGACACTTCACTCCCTCTTTGTTAAAAAATCATGCAATGGATCAATGTGTATACCGGCGATGTGTGCACGCATTTGTGTATGATTGAGTTAAACTGTTTCAGTCAAAACGTCAATCACACACTGGGCTAATTTCATTCACTCATTCTCATTTTCATTTTTACATTTAAGTATTTGAAAAATTACATTAGATCATGAAAAAAGTTTAATTTAGAACCGTGTGCTCGTAAGGTATCATGTCAGTGAATGAAAGGAAAAGGCTGAAAGAAGTGAAAATGTCGGAAGTGAAAATGTAGAAAAGTGAAAATGAAAATGTAGAAAATGTAGAAAAAGTGTTAATGGGATAAGTCATGACAAGCATGATAAAAGAGGAAGAGCGAATAAGATACAATGTCAGTATTGTTTTTGGGCAATGACGAGGTAAGGAGAGTGAGTGTAGTCAAATATCAGTGTGGATACGAAGTATAGGAGTAAGTTTATTGAAAACTGTCAGTGATCTCCAGACGTCAGTAAACATGCAAGACGAATGAGAAAATATTTCGACTGAAATCTAATGCGCCGATAATAAATAAATTTGGAAATTGATGAATATTTGTGTTGAAGAGCTCAACGACGTGCTAGAAATGCATGCATCAATCAAATGCACACAAGAATACTAAAGTTAGAAAATCCTTGAAATCTACTGAGAAAAGTTTTTTAAAGCCAGTAATAAGAAAGGATTACAACAGATTGTCCGAAAAGAAAATAAGATAAAGGTGCAGATAGTGTGGCACTCAAGTTAAGTTAACGGGACCATCCCGCATCCTTTATAAAATTTTAAAAACTATATATACTAGATACGAGCTACACGAAATACATGGACGGAGACTGCAACGAAAATGTAAGGGATAATGAAAATATTTGTTTGTATAAAAATCGTTTTTTGCTTTGAAAAAATCGTGTTATAAAAGCATCGAAATGCATCCAGTTTTAATTTATTTCTTGTAATTCAAATTCATTTTAAAATATGTTTTATTGTCGGAATGAGTCAACCAAAAAACTCGAAATTTTTTAACCAACAAAATGTCCAATATAATATAAGACAAGATACAGCATAAATAAGATATTTATTGCAGAGAGGTCGTAATTAAATCAACTTCCAATTCAGCCTAAAAAATGTTCATTAGTTTAATTAGTTCTACTTTAAAAATTTTGAGATTAACTGATTGGTTGTCTAAATCCACAGAGGGTGCTTGTGTGAAGTTGGTGACAGTTTCGCGATTATTGAGGACAGAGCGGATTGGAACCACACTCTCAGAATTCGGTATGGGTTGGCCTGCCCTATGCATTGCTTTGTATTATGGACAAATTCTCTTTAAAGAATTGAAGCAGAGCAAGTGATTTAACATACTTAATGAACATTGTGGCATGGTTTTATTAGAAACTAAAACCATGTGCATGATTGGATTTGCGGTGGTTTCACTCTGAGAGGTGAAACTCGCAGACAATTAAAATTACGAAATATACAAATACTCATGAGAAGTCTAGTTTACTAAAAGTGTTATGTTGGTACACATATCCCTCACTTATGCTAACACACGCATCCACTTTGAGGAACTGGGTAATTTTTGACAAGTATTCTACTTAGACATGTATTGGCCTCCGATTTTTGCCTATTCCACATAATGGATCAGAAGATATTTAACTTTTCAATTTCGGAAACCAGGAAAAGTTTCTGATACAGGCGCTTCTGGTGGCCCTACAGGCTCTGCGCCAATGCGCGCAATTTGCAGGTAGTATTCTTTATTGAATAATGGTAGTATCATTCTATACTGTGGGAAGAGTTCATGGTACACCACGCCCCTGCAATCAAAACATGCATTGAAAACTGTAAGAAAGACCTTCACATGTTCGATTTTGAATATCCATCCTCTATCTCCTCAATCAAATGAAAAAATTGTTGCTTAATTTTAGTCAAAGTAGTCTTCTTTTGAAGTGGAAAAGCATATACGTCATGTACAAAAATCGTATTGTTTTATAAAAATAATGAAAAATTTAGTTTCCTTTAAAAAAATAATTAATTCTTTAAAAATAATCTCTAATTTTGATTACAACCATTTAGTTGTAAAATTATTGTACTGATCACATTTTTAATAAATAAGTACTTCCATAAACTGTCACTTTTTTATTTCTTGACCAGGCCACTCTTCTAGATAAAGTTGGAGCTGTTTATTATAATTCTTATTCTTCGAACTATATATTTCTTAACCACTTACTATTAGGCAATGTTATAGTGCTCTATTAAAATTATTGTTCGATTCATTTTTAAATAATATTTAGTTATTCCTGCACTTTCCATTGAGTGTTCTCCCCATGATTGGAATCTTTCTATGACAGCATCACAAATTGAACTATCAGCAAGAATAAGAAGAAGAAGAAGAATATAAAAAAGGAAATATGTTGCGTATACTTAATAGGCGAAACAGGTAGAACCGATATCTTTGCCTTAATGTGTTGGTGGACTTGTAATCAATAGTTAATCTTGTAAATCAATAGCTTAAGTACCACTAGGGACAGCATCAAATACCAGTAGCGTCATCGATTGACATCTGCAATAATTAGTGACAACCCTACCAAGTGCAGATTAAGAAATGGCTTGATTGTCCCGTCTCTATCTATTTGTGTTTGCGATTTGCAGATGCACGCTGTGCAGTGTCTATGCTAGAAATTTTTGTTGGCGCAGGCTTTCGCGTTGCATTCGAAACAAATGCTGATGCGCTTTTTCCAGTTACAGCAAATTACCGCTATTTTTATTGTGGCTGTTGTTGTTGTTATCGACTATGACTGTTGCAGTAATGAGGTAATTCAAATTCAGAGTCCGCATCGGGTTCATTGGTGCCCTTCTTCCTTCTTCTCCCCTTCTCCTTTTCCATTATTTTCCTAGGTAATTGGATTTCGTCTGGATTGTTATTGGTTTGTGATGTTTCCAATATTCATTACAATTTTTTTTCTTTTCCTTTTGGTAGGTGGGGTAGTGATAGCATCCGGCGTCATTGGGGCTTGCTTTTCATTTGATCATCCACATCATTAGAAGGCAATGCTAATTATAAGACACTATTTGTCGTTTAATGGGAAGGTTTATCCATTTATTTTGTGTTTGTATTCATAAATAAAATAAAATTTTAGCAAAAATAATACGACCACCTAACGATCAACACCACGTGGCACCGACAGAATTGACGACGACAAACGAACAGTACTGGTACCGCATATAAACATATACTTACGATAATTACGGGAGACTGAGACACGAAACGAACAGCCCAGAACGAAAAAGACGCTGAAGATAGTTCATAGCTCAAATTGATGAATATTCTGTCGCTAGAGATTGCAAATGAGTGATATCGGCCTGTCCCTATGCCTATTCATGAAATAAAATTGAAAAGTCATAGAGCTGTCAGTATCTCTTAAATAAGTGAGCTGAAATTATATGGCCGAAATAGCGGTGTTGGACATTATATAAACACCCACAACTATACCGTACCATGTGTAGACTTTTATGAGAAAACTTGCATTGAAGATGAATTAATAAATATAAATTAACCAATAAAATGAAATGTAATATTAAAATAAGCGTGGTCCGCCCACTGGTTATTGCACGGCATGGTCCGCTCACTAGAGCCATAATTATAAAGTAAGTGGAATTACTGGAGTGCTAGTGGGAGGTGTTGTTACGAAATGTGCCACGGAAATATTTTGTCATTATAGATTGTTTGGTGTTGAAAATATGCGAAATCGAGTGAGAAATTGATCTATATATACATAGTTCACATTCAACGCATGTAGACGGAATTGGACATGACTTTACCCTCGAACTCACCCACGAATACTAAATTTGTTTTGCAAAAATGGGAGTGGCCCGCCAACAAGAACCGCAATTTTTAAGAAAAACTCTCTATAAACTATACTTTGCCACATACCACAAGTTGTGCTGAAGATGAGTCAGATCTAAATTAAAAAAGAAAAGGGTATTATAATATGAGGAACCCTTAATGGATTGGATTATTCTATTAATATTGATTATGAGATTACTCTATAAATGTTGATTATGGATTTAGGGTATATGAGCTCCAGGCGGGCTGATGTCGGCGTTCTTACTTCCTTTTATTCCTTCTATTTCCTAAGAATGGAAAACTGAAAAATTTATTTAATTAGTCATAATATCTTAATCAACTCTTAAGATATTATTTCAAATTCCTAGATTGTTTCTCCTTCTATCTGTCATCGGATGTCCCGGCCTCATCGAAACTCTTCTCGTTTTTTATTTCTCACATTATTCAATATTGCTTGAAAATTTACTCTTTGAGTAAAGTAATTTACACTCATTAGGTCTTTTGTATTGTGACCACAATGTAATATAATTGTTTAAACAATGTAATCCTCTCTTTGTTATGACAAAGTTTGATATTTATCGCTTACATTTCTGTTTTGCAATCATCATACTTATCGTACGATAGGCTTGTTAGATCGGCGGCATTCTTATTGTTTGTATCTTGTTTTGCTGTTGATGAGGCTTTTAGGCTTCTCCTCTGTTTCACCTGCGTTCTTCTTTTCTATTCCTTCATTCATTCCTTCATTTAACTTGAACTTCCGATTTGATAATTCCGTTTATGCATGTATCTATGTGGGCATCTGTCCTGTCAGCATAATACAAAGTATAAAACTTTTAACTAACGTGGATCCAATGTGGTGGTCTGTCACATAATAAGGATATGAATTACTGCTCTTTCTGTTGCTACCCTTTTGGTTGTTGTCGTTCTCGTTGAAAATTTTTAGATATCGGTTCACATTTGCATAACGCATGTCGGTCGATGTCGCTTCCACTCGATTTCTTCTATTTGCCATCTGTTCAGTTCGCTTTTGTTACAATAATTACCCGTTACTGTTTGTCGGTTTGTTTTATTGTAAGTTAGTTTGTGTGATGCTGAAAGAGATTGAGTCCTCCACCTTTGTATTCTTAAGATAATAGAGTTTTCGCAATACGCAAGAGGTTTGAGGGATTTACTGATAATTTGTTGTGGAAATATAGCTACAATTTTGACCCTTCACATCAACTGTAGATCTGACTGTTTGTGAGTGTGTTCGTGTGCGGGTCTGTGTGGACGGATTTGTAATTTGATCCTTTTGTGCAACTGCAAAGTTCACGATTCGTCAGGTATTATTTGCTACCTTTTATGACTGACACTCTATTTTGTGAATATTCGCTGCTTCAACAAAAATAACAACAGCAGGATCAAAAAAAAAAAAAAAAAAAAAACAAAAGCAGCTCTGCTTAACCAAATGAAAGCTATATGTTTTTATCCGTAGAGATCAACAAATATTTATCTTTATCTTTATCTTTCTTTACGTGGTATATTATTCAGGGTTAATAAAGGGTTGAACTTTAAATTTTATTGCTTAAAAA